>OZ024752.1:37799670-37862170 GCA_964016885.1 Eledone cirrhosa
CCTCTCCACAAGACAACACCCCAACGTGGATAACGGATGCACCCTAGAAATTGCCCCATCTGCAACACTATTTGGTGCTTACGTACCTACGTAGTATACTGGCTAGAATGTAACAAGTGCAATCTATTTTACATAGGCAACACTATTCGACCGTTACCCCCCCCCCCCCCCCCCCCATTAAACAGCATGTTAACACCAACTCCTCTTCCTTCCGCAAACACATCATCAAATGCGGAAACCGGACAACATTGCCACCACAATCTTAGCTACCGAACGCAGTATAGGCACGCTGAGAATTAAGGAAGCTCTCTTAATCAAGCAATTAAAACCTAGGACCAATAATCGAATGGAAAGAAGTGCACCAGAATGGCTAATTTAAAAGCCTGTATTCCAACATCCCAGCGGCCAGTTTCATTCTTTCTTTCAAATTAAATCTATGTCCTCACTAAGCAAACACTACACACATACACATATTTCCCGTTTTATTATATACATATTCGCACACACCTTTGACTACATAAACTTACATTCATGTACACATATACAAAGATCCCACTAAGCACACTTACATTCACGCACACACATACACATATCATACATTTCACAACGCGCACGTTCGAAATTATAACGTCTTTTCATTTCATTTCACTTAAATCTGCTCTTCAAACAAGCAAATCAACTCTGATCGATCTTTTAAGTCTCTTAAGGATACTCCTTTGATAATGGGTTTTTAAACATGAAAATATTTCGGATTATCAAATTTGCTAAGGTAAGATTCTTTGTTATCTTAGCAATCTTGATTTTCTTTCTAATGCATTGTATGGTTTTCAAAATGATTTAAATTTGTGTTTCATATGTATGTGTGTGTGTGTGTTTGTGTGTGTGTTGTACTATGAAAACAAAAGACCAAGTTTAGTGGTTAATCAGTTCATTATTTTACGATCGTTTCGGTGGATTGGCAGTATCGGAAGAGAGTCGGACGCCATGCTTTCCAGCAGAGTTACGTCCCTTTGCGGTCTGAGTTCAAATCCTGCCGAGGTTAACTTTGCCTTTCGTCCTTACGGGTCGATAAAATAAAGTACCAGTAATGTACTGAGTAATTGCTGGCCTTGTGCCAAAAGTAGAAACAATTATTTTACGATCGTTTCAGAAAGTTGATCTTGATAAATCGACATAGTGACTAATTGATAGTAGTTATGTAACTCTACATCATTAGTCTCGATACTCCAGATCATTCTTACCGTCTTAGAAACTATATATATATATATATATATATATATATATATATATATAATTGACTGCCAAGACTGGAATTGAACCATCAGCACAGTTGAGGTATGTCAGACATCAATTTATTTTATCTGATGAGGACGTACTGATGAAATAGCTCAGTACCTCTGAAATATGTATAATAAAATATATTTGATCACATAAATGTCTATATTTATTAATATTTTGAAGTAATCATCATCATCATCATCGTTTAACGTCCATCTTCCACGCTTGCATGGGTTTGGACAGGAGTTTTCCCACTTGAGGCAAGATTGGTTGTCCTGCTCGTATAGGACTGTCTGGCGGGTTTTCTACGGCTGGATGCCCTTCCTAACACCAACCACGTTTACAGTGTGGACTGGGAGGTTTTTACCGTGTTACCTACACGGCCAATATATATATATATATATATACGTTTCGGACATAAGCCCTTCTTCACGCGAAAAGTGTGTGGGAAGAGAGTTCCAAGGGTGTGTAAGAGAATATATATATATATATATATATATATATATATATATATATATACCAAGGTAATGGAATGATTATATTGTGTTGTTTATTACATAATTAAATAGCTCTGTGCTATACATAGAGCACTCTTCTTTCCTTTACCTTTTCCATAGAAATACTTAACACACACACACACACGTATATATATATATATATATATATATATATATATATATATATATATATATATATATATATATATATAAATAGTTATGTAATAAACAACATAAGATAATTATTTCATTTACCAGTGGTTTCTTGAAACCAAACAAATCTGCTTTCAGTCATCAGAATGAAAAAATCCTGGTCTACATAACTATTAAGCTCTGTAAGCTACATAGAGCACTCTTTTTTCCTGGACCTTTCCGACAGAATTACTTCATTTATATATATTGTTTATAGTCTTAATTAATGGCATCTAACTTTCTGTTTTTGCCAATTAAATATACATTTATTTACATTGTTTTAGTTGTTTATTTCTATAGTTCTTAATTTGTCGACTAGTTTTACTACATTGAGTTACTAGGGTAATATACTTCAGTGAGAGATCGAACCCAGGTAAACTTTTCTATTGAATGGAAAGCGATTGGGTAATTTCTGGCAACGTCAGCATCGTTACAAAATGGCGGCTCCTACGCTAACTTTATGTTTCTTATCTAGGTTTGTCACCTTCAAATAAGACTTTCGTGAATATAACAGTAGATATAATTATTTACCATGACCAGGTAACATTTCAAACAGTTACTCTATTATTTAAGATTTGCTTCATTGTGGTCCTACAACTAATAATAATAATATTAATTGTTAAAACATTACCTTCATTATCACGATCACTTCCGTCGTCTTAAAACAGAAATTCGTATAATTTCGACATGTCTTTGTATATTTTGTATTATTTATCATTCGTTTATATATGTCTTTGTGTCGAGTTATCTAAAAAAAAGACAAAACGTAGTTTAATTTATTTGTAAACGATATGGATGTTTTAGGTCAAATATGTTTTTGACAAGTTGTAGTAGTCGTTTTGTTAATGACATACATTAGGACGAAATCGATGTTTTCTCTCTTCTAATTTACATTTATTTATATTCAAAAGTCATCGATAACTGCATATGTGAATGAATAGATCTTTTCAGCATTCCTTGATATAAAAATCTATGCGAAAAAACCCAACCAATTTAAGATAAATAAATCCGTCTCTTAAATGTTATTAGTATAACGTAAATAACGTAAATAGTATTTGTTGTCGACTTAATGTCAGTCTTAGATTATCATATGACAGCATATTAATCATATATGATGGCTGTTAGTGTTGCATTAAAAGTATCTTTTGTCGGAATGTAAACGTTTTATGTATTTCCTCATTCATATCTGTGTGTGTGTGTATATATATATATATATATATATATATATATATATATATACTGCAGGTATGTTCAAGGTGGGGGTGTTGATCAAAATCTCCTACTGTCATTTTAAACCAACAAAATAGATGCGGAACAAAGTAACATTTTCATAAAGATAGGAATAAAAAACATTAAACAAATGGATCTATTAATTTATTAAATTAGTATAATTAAAGATTAAAGAAAGTGAAATAGAACCGAGTATTATATTAATGCTTTCATGGTGGATTGGCAGAATTGTTAGAGAGTCCGAATAAATGCTTTGCACTACATTTAGTCGCAGCCCTTTATGTTCTCAGTTCAAATCCCGCCGAGGTTAGCTTTGCCTTTCAATCCCTACGGGGTCGATAAAATAAAGTACCAGTCACGTACTGGGGATCGACAGCTTCCTGAATCCCTCATCTGACCATTACTCATAAGCTGGCTACCGAGTCGCAGCTCATCCGTCTTCATTTTGTGCTGAAGCCGTTGGTCCCTTGAAAGATTGTCACAAAGTGACTGGGGAGCCCCATCTATCCCGGTTTTTGAAATCAGAGTGATCCTTCTTTTAGATAGACTGCCAACCAAGACTAACCAGTTCTGTTTACCTGTTTGTTTCTTTTTACACACTGTTGGATGACCGTTGACTCCCCAGAGTTTCTACTTAAATTAAAATCTTCCAACATGGTTTGATATAAGAACCTTTTGTTATATTATAAACATTGGCAATACTTACAACATGACCATCCCTAAATATAACTGTTAGATTTTAATTTAAATAGGAACCCTTAAATACGGGTGATTTTAATTACATGGGAATTTTAATTGCATCTTGTATTTCTTGGTTTTATTTCTAGATCTACCTATTAAAGCTGGATTAAGTTCTAAAAAATGAGTTGGTGGGATTCACAGAACTTTGCTGACTTAGCTTCTAATGCATTGAGAAATGCACAGAAAAAAATTGATAAAGTACTTGATATTCAAGATGAAAAAGGTAAACAAAAAGGTTAGTCTATGTTTTATCTCTTTAATTCATACACCACAACATGAGGTCAACTTTGTCTTTCATCCATTCGAGGTCTATAAAAAAAAAGTATCAGCCTAGTACAGGGGTTGATTCTTCCTCTATATCTCTTTCTCACTTCCTCTCTCTCACTTTCTATCTTTCTCTGGAGGACATCTGCTGTGTTCAGATCTGGAGAGGAATGGGTTCTGCCAGGCTTAAAAATTCCCAAGAAACACTGCATGCTATTGCAGCACCCCTACAACTCCATCAGGAGTTATGGGTCCATCCATTCATCAAAAGCCATTTTCCTTCATCTATTTTCAGTGTTCACGTAGCTATAGGTGAATGCACATGGCCTAGTGGTTAGGATCTTGTGCTTTTGATCTTAAAGTTGGTGTTAGATTCCCTGAACAGTTGGCACATTAAGTCCTTGAGCAAGACACATCATTTCATGTTGCTTTAATTCATTCAGTTGAAAATTAGTACCTCTAGCAGCAGCTGGGAGTTTACCTTGTTATGGATTGGTATCATGTCCACATTTACAGTGTGAAGTGGGTGCTTTTTGTCGTGACACCAACACAACCACTTTACAGTGTGAACTGAACACTTTTTGTTATGACACTAACACAACGTCTTTACAGTGTGGACTGGGCTCTTTTTGTCATGACACCAACACAACCATTTTACAGTGTGGACTGGGCACTTTTTGTTATGACACCAAGACAACTACTTTACAGTGTGGACTGGGCACTTTTTGTCATGACTCTAATACAACCACTTTGCATTGTGGACTGGGTGCTTTTTGTCGTGTCACCGAAACAACCACTTTACAGTGGGAACTGAGCACTTTTTGTTATGTCACCAACACGACCATTTTACAGTTTGTAAAAATTTGTGAACTATTCTCTAAAGCAAGAATTTCTTTTATTCTAGAAAATTGTAATTATAGTTTAGTGTTTTTTCATAAATTTATTTGTGTTTTAAATTCTACTAAATGTATAATTTTTTATTCAATTTTTATAGATCCTAGATCTTCAAAAAAAGAGTTAGACGACTCCAGTTGGTCGACTTGGCTTCCTTTTGATCATGAGAAATTAACTTCACCTCGTAGTTCTTGGTCCTTGCCATTTGGTTTGAAAACCGAACCTGAAAATGATAGCTTTTTCACCCAACAACCAAGTTCACCTGTCACACAACAAGCTCCAAAACAGACCAACTTACCTGTCATTTATCCTACTTCGTCTTCTTCTGAGAAAGAGATATTAACTCAGACGGAAGAGACAAGTGAAGAACTAAAAGGTGACATTTCTCAGCATACTAATTCGGAAGCTGACACAGGTAATCATCAGGATAAAGTTGAAGTAGACCAAACAACTTTAGAAGCTTTAGACGAAAATAAAAGTAAGAAAGATGAAAATATCTCATTATTTGATCCAAAAGAAAATAAAATGGAATCTCCCAAAGAGGATTCCTTTGTAGATATTTCTTCAGTTGGATCGAGTAACATTTCATTCGATAGTGAAAAGTCTAATTTACATGGACCTGAATTGGCAGAAGAAAGTAAATCAACCATGAATATAACTTCCCCTGCATTTGAAGAGATGTCTTCAAATGTAGACTCATCTATAGAGATTTTAAAAAGTCCTACTGAATATGTTCAACAAAGTTCATTTGAAGAGCTAGAATCTGAGGTAAAATGTGATGATAAGAGAGAAAGTGTACCTGATTATGAGAGTTCTCTTTTAGCTGTATGTGAAAAGACTGATTCCGATAACATTGAGAACTCACTTCAAGCAAATGATTCTTATTCAGAGCCTACAGATTCAAAAGACAATAATAGCAAATCATCTCATCAAAGCTTTCATTCTGATCAGAATAATGTGGAGCCCTCTGATTTAGATTTACAAAATGATGAACCTGTGGAAATTGAAAACCAAATACTGGAGCCTTCAAACAATTCCTATGATAAAAATGAAAATGCTGGAGTTGAGTTGAATGCAGAATGCAATACTGCTAGTGGTACTGATGTTCAATCCTGTGATAACTCAGATCAGGTGGATATTACTTGTGAATCTTTAAATAGTTTTCAAACTATAGTTAGATCACAAACAGACAGTAATATAACTAATGAATCTGATGTAGTGGAGGCTGTTGAAAGCTGTGATATAAGTAGATTTACTCAGTCTTCCCCTCAAACCGAAATGGATCCTTCACCTCCTTTAGCTTCTGAATCGGTCGATGGAACTTGCCTCGATACGCTTTCAGAAGAAGAAGAAAAATCGCAAAGAGACAATGAAAAGTGTTTAAAAGAAGATTCTGAAACATCTTTAAGTAACAAACAAGATCTTGAAGAATATAGTCAGTTAAGTCCAATTGTGGAGGTAATGGAGGAAAGTACCAACAAGGCAGATTGTTATGAAAGTAAAATTGACAGCAGTGCTAATACAAGCAGTTGTTCTTCTGAGACTGTCATAGAGAAGGTTTCTACGAGTACAGAAACTGAAGGAAAACAAGAACTAGAAGCTACTGGTACAGAGAGTATCATGTCTTCCTCTTCCAATAGTTCCTATGTAAAATGTCTGATAGAAGAAGCTATGGAAGAGGCTCGTTCTGAGCACAGTGATAGCCATTCAAATTCAGCTGACCGATCAGAGAGTTCTAAAACAGAGTCAGAGCATAATAGCGAAAAAAGTGTTAGCGGCCATGACTCTGGAGATGAAATAGACACAACAACCTCATCAGATATTGAAATAATATCTACGCCGACACCGAATGGGGAGCGTGGTGAACGTTTGTTTGATTTATCTCCCTTACGAATAACATTACACAAAAGCTTACGCCGGCACAGTCCTGTCCATGCCCACCAACGATCAGATAGTCAATCAAGTTCTAGTACGTACAGCAAATGTGGAGAATCCGAGCAATTAAGTCCAGGGCGTGATAGTTTAGAACGACAAGATCTAGAATCTGGAGATGAAAGTAAAGATGGTGCTACAGCTTCGGTTAAAGAAGAACCAAATAGTGGTGAGTACCTCTTCAATATTCATGGTCGATTGATAGAATCGGTAGAGTGACAGACAAAGTGCCATGTGGCATTTAGTTGGGGGGGGGTCCTTTATATTCTGAGTTCAAGCCCTGCCAGTATCAACTTTACCTTTCATCCTTCCTTCCATTATTATCATCATCATCATCATCATCATCATCAGTGCGGTGGATTGGCAGTATCGGTAGAGCAGAGGGCAGTGTATTAGCCATATAGATAGAACATCAGACAACATATAGT
The DNA here is from genome assembly GCA_964016885.1 of Eledone cirrhosa. Taxonomy (NCBI): domain Eukaryota; kingdom Metazoa; phylum Mollusca; class Cephalopoda; order Octopoda; family Eledonidae; genus Eledone; species Eledone cirrhosa. Next base: position 37,807,127 of record OZ024752.1, read on the forward strand.
TATACCCCTTTATGTTCTGAGTTCAAATCCTACCGAGGTTAGCCTTGCTTTTCATCCTTACAGGGTCAATAAAATAAAGTACCAGTAATGCATTGGGGTCGATTTAATCGACTTTACCCTGCTCCCAAATTGTTAAGATTTTTACTATGTTGCAAGCAAAGCCCAAATCTACTGCACCAGGGTCCAAAGACACTCCCTCAAGTTGTCATGCAAACCAGGGAATTAATAACCTTCCTTAGTTTGTATATCTTGTTTTTTTTTTGTTTCTCAACTGTAAGAAGTACTAGATACTTCTCCTAGTCTGTCATAGCTTCTGAGCTCTATACAGACGTTTAAATTGATTAAATGAATAAATAAGTTATAAATGATAATGTGACATTTAACATTTATTAAAAAGAACTAAGTCATAGGTATATCACTTATATATTGGTGTTTTATATATTCTAGATTAAGGATATATATATATATCATCATCATCATCATCATCATTTTATGTCCGCTTTTCCCTGCTTGAAATGGTGTGGGATGAATTAAAATTTAAACAAAGAATTTCAGCTTTCACCCTATAATTGTTTCTACTTTTGGCACAGGGCCAGCAATTATCCAGTGTATTACTGGTACTTTATTTTATCGACCCTGTAAGGATGAACTCAGATCGTAAAGGGACGTAACTACGCTGGAAAGCATGTCTGACCCTCTACCCTATAATGGGATCTTCTAAGTTTAATCTGTACTAATAATAAATATTTGCTATACAGTTTATATATACTTTTATATATATATATATATATATGCAAAAGTTTTATTTAAAATTGTTGGGTTACAACAAGTAAATATTTTATAACTGATATAAAGCACTCAACAAGTTTTGGAGTATATATATATATATATATATATATATATACAATCCTTATTGAGCCCTCTTCAGATTTTGGTCTTCGTAATTATTATTGCTATACATACCGTAATTCCCGGCGTCGAGGACGCACCCTAATTTTGACAACCAAAAAATTTGAGAAAAAAATAATAAGCAACCTTCGGCCTCCAGGACGCATAATAGATTTTTTAGACTTATTTTAGGAAAAAAGTACCATCTTCAATACCGGGAAATACGGTAATATATATATATATATATATATATATATATATATATATATATATATATATATATATATACACGCACACACATATACACACATATATACATACATTACATTATTTACATATTGATATTTCATATATTCTAGATAAAGATTCTTCTGAAGTTCCTTTAGATGTGAAAGATGCTTGTCATCCACAAAAATTACTTAAAGTAAGTAACTGCCATTCTCAAAATATTTTATTATTTTTCCCCCACCAAATATTCATCTCTAATATTCCATGCATTTAATTATTTATTTATATGTGATTTCTAATGTTTTGCTTTCACTTCTTTCAATTTTATGTTCTTGAAGTTTGAGTAACTCTTGCAACTGCTCGTTATTAAATATGCTGACACTTGGCATAAATTACTTCAGTGTAGCATTGAAAAGATTGATTTTATTCCATTGAGGACTGATGTACTATACATGCACCTTTGATGAGTTGTAGTGCACCTGAGCACTGTACACAATAATTTCATTATTATTATTAATATTTTCATGTATGTAAAAAAAGCAAATGACACAGAAATAAATGACACAAGAAATATATATATTAGTTTAACGCTTGAAATAATAGGAAAAGAGTCCTAACGTTTCGGACACTTGTCCTTCATCAGAAGATAGAATGATAAATAAAAGATGAAATAGAAAGATAGCGAGTGAGAAGAGGAAGAAGGAATGGGAAAGAATCACACATGCATATTCAGTTAGCCATTTTGAGCAAAGACTTTGTTACAACATTTGTCAACATACTATGTAAATTAAAGCAACAACAACAAAACCATACAAGGATATACTATCTGATAAAGGCTACTTGCCTTACCTATAATTTCCTATTGTATTATTAACATATTTAAATAAAAGGCCCAAATCTACTGCACGACAAACAGCAAAATGTTTTGAAATTTCAAAATCCATTTTATAGATTTAAACAAATTTGTCAATAGCTATGGATAATATATTAACATTTTCTTTATGTTAAAGAAATAATCTAAAATATACAGATCAATATGTCAAAGACATGACAGCCTCTCTAGTATTGATGATCTGTATGATAAACACACCCAGTACACGCAGTAAAGTGATTGGTGATAGGAAGGGCATCCAGTCATAAAGATCTTGTCAGACTAGGGGTTGGGAGAAGCCCTGAGTCGTGTCAAGGATATGACAGACTCCCTAGTGTTGGTAATCTACATGATAAACACACCTAGTATATGACAGACTCCCTAGTGTTGGTAATCTACATGATAAACACACCTAGTATATGACAGACTCCCTAGTGTTGGTAATCTACATGATAAACACACCCAGTATATGACAGACTCCCTAGTGTTGGTAATCTACATGATAAACACACCCAGTATATGTGGTTAAGTGGTTGGTGATAAGAAAGGTATCCAGCGGTAGAATTCTTGCCAAAAAAAGGGTTGGGAGGACCCTCAGTTGTTTCAAAGACATGACAACCTCACTTGTACACTTGTTGGGGCATCAACCGTACATAAGCGAGATGACAGATTCTTGACCTGCCTGGGAGAACAGTGGCTCCACTTCAGTACTGACTTTGCCTAGGTAGACCAGTCCAACCCTTGATAGCAGGGAAAATGGACATTAAAACAACGACGATGATGATGATGATGATGATGATGTGTCATCCTGGAAATCATGGCAGCACTAAGTCAGTTATTCACCAGGTGGTTGTTATTTAAACCCAGATCAACTCCAATCAAACAGATCTATAGTCAAAGGCATTCCAGTTGTGACCATCACATCTTTTTTTGGTGTGGGGTATTTAGGACTACACAACTGAATTCATTCAATGTTGTGCCCTTTTTATTTTTTATTTTTTCGGCAACAAATTAACAGAGTTGTTAGGGCATAGTATTTGTTCTGTGCTCTGAGTTCAATCCTGCCAAAGTCAACTTTAGCTCTAATCCCTTCAGGGTTGATAAAGGATGTACTGATCCAGAGCCAGATGTTTGATGGAATTGTAAATGGGTTGATATCTGGTCGGCTTCTGTACTTTCCAAATTCAAATTCCGCCTCCTTCTGCCAGGAGTTGCGACCAGCAAATAGTATTAACTAAGCTCTCTGCATATAGTTTGTATATAATGGTAAATAAAAGGTGTCACGACAAAAAAACACACAGTCCACGCTGTAAATGTGGCCATGTAGGCAACACGGTAAAAACCTCCCAGCCCCACACTGTAAATGTGGTTGGTGTTAGGAAGGGCATCCAGCTGTAGAAAACCCGCCAGACAGTCCACGCTGTAAATGTGGCCGTGTAGGCAACACGGTAAAAACCTCCCAGCCCCACACTGTAAATGTGGTTGGTGTTAGGAAGGGCATCCAGCTGTAGAAAACCCGCCAGACAGTCCACGCTGTAATGTGGCCGTGTAGGCAACACGGTAAAAACCTCCCAGCCCCACACTGTAAATGTGGTTGGTGTTAGGAAGGGCATCCAGCTGTAGAAAACCCGCCAGACAGTCCACGCTGTAATGTGGCCGTGTAGGCAACACGGTAAAAACCTCCCAGCCCCACACTGTAAATGTGGTTGGTGTTAGGAAGGGCATCCAGCTGTAGAAAACCCACCAGATAGTCCTATGCGAGCAAGACAACCACTCTTGCCTCAAGTGGGAAAACCCCCGTCCAAACCCATGCAAGCATGGAACACGGACGCTAAACCTGATGATGATGATGATGATGAACACATATAAAGTATTTCAGATCAACTTCAACTTTTTTCTCAGTTACTCCAGTAGTAAGATAAAGATGATTCTCGGTCCTTTGAACCACGTTCTCCCTGTAGAGCATTCCGCTATATAATGTTCTCTTTACATTATTATATTGGATTGGCAGTATTGGGAGAGGGTCGGACGCCATGCTTTGACGTATAGAGTTACGGCCCTTGCCATTCTGAGTTCAAATCCCGCCGAGGTTAACTTTGCCTTTCATCCTTACGGGGTCGATAAAATAAAGTACCAGTAATGCACTGAGTAATTGCTGGCCTTGTGCCATAAAGTAGAAACAATTATTATATTTCAAATCCCACCGAGGTTGACTTTGCTTTTCATCCTTACGGGGTCGATAAAATAAAGTACCAGTAATGCACTGGGTAATTTGCTGGCCTTGTGCCATAAAGTAGAAACAATTATTATATTTCAAATCCCACCGAGGTTGACTTTGCTTTTCATCCTTACGGGGTCGATAAAATAAAGTACCAGTAATGCACTGGGTAATTTGCTGGCCTTGTGCCATAAAGTAGAAACAATTATTATATTTCAAATCCCGCCGAGGTTGACTTTGCTTTTCATCCTTACGGGGTCGATAAAATAAAGTACCAGTAATGCACTGGGGTAATTGCTGGCCTTGTGCCTAACGTAGAAACAATTATTATATTTCAAATCCCGCCGAGGTTGACTTTGCTTTTCATCCTTACGGGGTCGATAAAATAAAGTACCAGTAATGCACTGGGTAATTTGCTGGCCTTGTGCCATAAAGTAGAAACAATTATTATATTTCAAATCCCGCCGAGGTTGACTTTGCTTTTCATCCTTACGGGGTCGATAAAATAAAGTACCAGTAATGCACTGGGGTAATTGCTGGCCTTGTGCCTAACGTAGAAACAATTATTATATTTCAAATCCCGCCGAGGTTGACTTTGCTTTTCATCCTTACGGGGTCGATAAAATAAAGTACCAGTAATGCACTGGGTAATTGCTGGCCTTGTGCCTAAAGTAGAAACAATTGTTATATTTATAAAGTATGAAGGGCAGTTGATTGGCAGTATCAGTAGAACATCGGACACCATGCTTTGGGGCTTAGTTACAGCTCTTCACATTCTGAGTTCAAATCCTGCCATGGTTAGCTTTGCCTTTCATCCTTACGGGGTCGATAAAATAAAGTTCCAGTAATGCACTGGGGGGTCGATTTAAATGACTTTCCCCTCCCCACTAAACAACTGCTGGCCTTGTGCCAGGTCTTTTCTAGCACTGTTTACCAGTGTTCCTTCCATTCATCATCATCATTTTTACATCTGTTTTTTTTCTATTCTTACATGGATTAGATGAGTCCTGTCTCTTTACTGCAGTGTCCCACAACTTGTCATCTCCATTGTGAGGTTTAGCATTCTGAGATCAGTGTTCCCATCTTCTACTCATCTCCTCCTCACCCTACTACCTCTACCACTTCACCCAGTGATGATGATGATGATGATGATCATCATCATCATCACCATCACCATCATGCATTACATGTTCCCATCAGCACAATCTTCTTTCTTGTTCACTACATCTGATTTCTCTTGTACCTAGTTTTTCTCTCAGCTCATCTTTACTTCCAGCAGAACATTTCTTCCTAACCTTTGCACATCATCTGGCTTCAATACCCATGCCTTACTGCCATGCAATAACATACTTCTCTATGATATACACAAATATACAATTACTGATACATCCTTACTGACTTATTATTGTCTTTATGCTAGGGTTTTTTTTAATAAACATTTTACAATTCTGGTCCCCTGAAGGATTGCTTATGTCCCATTTCATTGTTGAAATAAAAATCCTTAAGCCCAACACAGCAACATTTCTCTAAACCTTTTCCCCATATATTCTGAATTCAATGTATTTTATATCATCGGTTCTCTTCATATTGAACTTAGGTTTTCTAAATAAACAAAAACCTATATTACGCCTTCTACTGCTTTTTCTACCACTACGACAATGGTAACTGCTTGTATGACTGGCTAGTCGTGCCACTGCCACTCAGGCAATCCCAGTTCACTTATCTCTCTTATATCTTCTCACTTATCACCCATATTCTATCTCTTCTTAAGGGTTCTGCTCTCCCAAAACCATTTTTCTCACTTCTTTCTCTTCACAATGTCAAACTTCTGGAATTTCTTCCCGTGTACATTACATATCTTTCCTACATCCATCAACTTAAAACTGTTTAAACGGATTATTAACTATCTTGGTGTCACCAGTGAAATCCATGGACACTGCCTCGTCCTTCACACCAAAAAACACAGCAAAAAAAAAAAAGCTCCTCTAGTTTAGAAACAATATATGTAGCCGATCTCTTGGACGTTTAAGCACTGAGAATATGAAGTTAATGTAGAGGATGATGCATGTGTTTCTACGTGATCACATCACCCTTTGCATAAGCTCTTTAGTTTAGACTTGCATGTGTGCATTACTTGCAGTAGTAAACACACTTAATGCTCTAGGAGTTTTGGCATATCATTGTTATACATACATACACACATGCATGTATATGTGGTATATATAAAATACAACACTATCAAACTCTAGACGCTGCACCTTTAATTTTTGGGGGATTTTTCTTTCAAAAACTGTAGACTTAGATTTTTTCCTTTCAACTTTTTTAAAATATTTTTTTTTTCCTTTACTGCTGAATTAGGGTTTCTGAACTCGTTGGCACCTTATTAATTTATTTGTGTTTGTTTTTTGGGTTTAGCTGCATGTTATTACTAAATTTTATTTTGGTCTTACGATTGCCAATTATAGGAATTGAACCCTAGGCAAACAGTGGAATTCTGTAAGGTAAGTAAATAAAGTTACTGTTGGGTCACTACAAGAATTGTGGTGGTATTTTTTGGACACACACACACTCACACATATGTATATGTATATATATATACACACACAAATATGTATATATATATAGGTATATATATGTATGGTGGGTTTTTTTAAATTCATTTATCTTTTATAGTGTATGTATGTAATATACATACATGTGTATGTGTGTAATATACATACATGTGTATATATATACATACATGTGTATATATATATACATACATGTGTATATATATACATACATGTGTATAAATATACATACATGTGTATAAATATACATACATGTGTATAAATATACATACATGTGTATAAATATACATACATGTGTATATATATACATACATGTGTATAAATATACATACATGTGTATATATATACATACATGTGTATAAATATACATACATGTGTATATATATACATACATGTGTATATATATACATACATGTGTATATATATACATACATGTGTATATATATACATACATGTGTATAAATATACATACATGTGTATAAATATACATACATGTGTATAAATATACATACATGTGTATATATATACATACATGTGTATAAATATACATACATGTGTATAAATATACATACATGTGTATAAATATACATACATGTGTATATATATACATACATGTGTATATATATACATACATGTGTATAAATATACATACATGTGTATATATATACATACATGTGTATAAATATACATACATGTGTATAAATATACATACATGTGTATAAATATACATACATGTGTATACATACATACACACACACACATATATTTACTTGAGGACTAATATATTGTAGGCTATGAATAGATAAATATACAGAGGTGGTGCCATGATAAAATGCACCCTGTATATTCTGTAAAGTGGTAGTGCTGGTGCCATAGTAAAAGCACCTGGTACACTCTGTAAAGTGGTTGGCATGAGGAAGGGCATCCAGCCATAAAAGAAAAAAAAAACCCATACCAGTAATAGAACACGCGGCAATATGTACACAATAATTTCATTATTGTTTATGTGGTGTAACCTGGCTAGTCCCAGACCATGATGACCTGACCCATCTATGCCAGCATGTAAAATAGACATAAAAATGGTGATAATTATAATAAAAATGATATCCATATGTATGTTTTGTCTTTGCTGTGAAATTAGTCCAACCTCAACCCCCGAGGGACTTTTTTATTTTTTTTTTTTGCATCTTGAGGGTGAGGATTGTATTGATCCAGTTTCATTGATCTAAAACACAATCCATCAATATTTAACACCCCACCACCACCATTACCATCATTAAACTATCAATTATTGTAGCTAAAGGCTACTTATTAAAACTCAGACAATACAAGCCAAACCTCAGTACGGAGCTGTTGTCAGGAGCAATGGCAAATAATTGTGAATTGTAGAGAGAGTCTTTGTCAGGAATGTTTGACTGTGGTTGCAATGATGATGATGACATAATTAAAATATAATCAAAACTTACAACATACCCAGCATATTTACAGGGTTGACAGTCTGGCAATAATTACACACATTTTAAATGTATAATAACATACATTTTAAACTACATGCAGTAATTCATACATATGCTTACCTTTTACAAATAATATTTATTTTTCTACTTCAACCTATTCCTATTGATTTTTTCTTTATTTATTTCCCTTTTCATTGTTTTTTGTTTAAACTCTAAAACTACTGCATCTGTTGCTGTTTATACCACCACTGCCACCATACTATTACTACTACTACTAATACTACTACTACTAAACTGTTTATTGCTTTTGGCCTTGTTATTTTACCTTTTTTTAATTAAGGTAATACAAAACTATATCCAATCAAAGATCTCTCCAACTGCTTTTTAATTACATTGTTAGCTCAGTTATATTTACTGTGTACTGAGGGAAGCAGAATTCGTTAATAACACAGCCTGATTTAATCCCAACTTGAAATAATTACTAGGATTTGTAATTGATAAAACATTAAATTACACTTATTTTGATCCTAAATGTTGCTAGAATTATTCTGTCCAAGAACTATGTCTCTTTTAACGTCCTGTACCACATAAAACCATATTACCAAAACATTCTTGAAAACTACTAAACAGTACTATGACTGCTTCATTAAAAATTAGTCTTTGCTTTAGTTTACTGCAAATTTTCACAATGATCTGTCCACTAATAAAGATACTATAAACATTTGAATTAATAGACCCGTTTTTTTTTGGGGGGGGGGGTTAGATATTTTCTACTTAATCATTACAGGTTGTTAAGAGTTAAACAACTATTAATTTATTATACATTGATTTATTTGGACTAGTGTCATTATCTTGGTTGTTGTACCCTCAAGACTTTACAACAACAAATGTTTTAAGGCTATATCCTCTGCAGGGGCTAGCCTAGCATATCTCATAGAATTTAATAATCCCTTATCTCAGAAATTCAGATAAAATGTTATCTTGTCTAGAGAGCTCAGATTCGCCAGCCATATGTATGAGGGTCAGCTGAGAAGTTCACAGGCTGACTAAGATACTCTCATGGAATGACCAAATGAGAGTTTATTTTTTTAACATAGTCCCTCCTCGGAAAGAAGTACTCCAGTTATTAATAAGGAGGGTTGAAATTAATGCATGCATGACTTCACAGCTCTAGCATCACTCCTTCATTGTCAACCTATGAACTTTTCAGCCCACCTTTGTACAATCTTGTATATTTACTTAGTAATTCTTCCATCACTACTTTGGCAAGTTATGCTAGACTGGTGAGATGATAATAAGACTAAAACATCTAGAGAGATGTTTCCTACACTTAGCAGAATCAACAAAACAATATCAATTATTAATATGCTTGATAATTTTATTTTATAGAATATATCATGTAAATACAGTTTAATAGAAAAAGAAAAAAAGAAAGTTTAGATTGAGAAGAATGGAATGTAAGATAGGAAAAATATAAAGAGAAAAAGAAAAAAAACTGGAAGGGGGTGGGTGGGGGGTGGCAAGGACTCTAGTGTCACAAAAGAATGAGGAGGGGGTGATTGGGCTCTGGGCCTAAGTATGGTGGTAAGGCGGCTGCGCCCTGCAAACAAGACTGCGAAAGCATTCCCACAGACAAATATTGATTTTTGATTTTTTCCTCATCACAATTATATTTTAGTTAACTATTTAACCCTTTAGCATTTAGAGTACTCTATATATACTATTGTATTTTAATCGTAGACTCTTTATGTCACGTAATTATCTCACATGATATCAAATCTATGATATTTTAATACTATTTATTTTGAGAACGATGCCTTAACATAAGTATGAGCAGCTAGTTACAGCCGGTTTGAACAGGAAGAGGTGAGAGAATTTTGACCAGATATGGCTGGTTTAGATGCTAAAGGGTTAATGCTCCTTGTATTAAATATATTGACATTTACTAAATTCCTTTCAAGTAGTTTATTACTGAACATAGTACGTTAATGGAATGCTGGCATTCTGCATATTTATTTAGTTGGTTTTCAATATTTTATCTCTAGATGTGCTCCATTCACCTTCTTTATCTATCAAGTTTTTTTTTTTACTTTTCTATAGTAAATATATAAAACACTATTTGCAGCACTATATTTATTATTCTAATATTCTATTACGTGTTTCAGCTGAAATGCTGTGGCACCGCCATTATGGGAATATTCTCTCTTTTTTTTTTTTTCCTTTCATAAATTACTTGTGAGATTTACTTCTAACAGTCAAACACTCATTTTCTTTATCTCTTCATAATAAGGCCACCCATCTCGCAAAATACGGTTCCACTATGAGCAGGGTATGGCACAGTCGACTAGCCAGATCTTCCTCATAACGGGACCGCCCAGTTCCCACACTGTAAATGTGGTTGGTGTTAGGAAGGGCATCCAGCCGTAGAAACCAAACCAAAATACAGTTCTGTTTGAGCAAGATACAGCATTGCCAACTGGCCAGACTTGTCTCATAACATGGACGACTCGTGCAAGCATGGAAAAATAGATGCTAAATGGTGATGATTATGATGTTGATGATAATGATGCCAATATGGAAAAATAGATGTAAAATAATGATGATTATCACATAATCATTCATTATATAATTATCTTCTTTCTAATAATTTCCAATTACATTATTCCATAATCATTATTGGTTTGTATTTGTATAAAGCTCAGTTTTTCTACATCATTGAAGAAGCCCACTCAGAAATTAAATTGTAGCAATCATCATCATTATCATCATCACTACCACCATCATCATCACCACCATCATCATCACCACCATCATCATCATCACCACCATCATCATCATCACCACCATCATCATCACCATCACCACCACCGTTTAATATCTGTTTTCTCTGCTAGCAAGGGTGGGACGACAATATAAAAAGCAAAAACTAAATGTTACACTGGCAAGATAAATTATATCTCAAATACTGTTTGATAAATATATGTGACAAATATTTATTTTTCAGGAAACATTTCTATTTTTCTATGTTCTTGTGAACCAAATGAGGTTTAAATATGTGTTTCATTTTGTTATACTTACTATAAATTTATTCCTGCTGCCATTCATGGGTTGGATGAGTCCTTTTCAACACACTGTCTCTCTCTACTTGTTGCATTCTTTTATGTATTGTGCTTCCCATGATTTTGGCAGGGTTTTTTTTTCTGGCTGGAAGCCCTTCCTACCACAGACCACATTACGTGTGGACTGGGTGCATTATTTGTGCAACCAGCTCTAGAGAGGTTGTCTTACTGGATGCAAGAGTCCTCTTCACCATATATCAGTTTTTATTCAGAGTGTCTACTCTCCTACGCGGGTTGCCTTCACTATGGCTTACAGAGTCCACGTCTGCTAAACATTTTGATAAGTTTACTTTGAGCTCTCTCAATTCTAGAGTTTGTTTCCGCATTTAGAATTTATTCTTTAATACTTCACCAGGGAAGGCCTTATTGTTCACATTTCTTGGTGAGTATGAAGTCTATCTGGTTTGCAAGTTCACCAGATTGGTAACTTACTAGGGAACTAGCTGGGTTTTTTTGAAGTTAGTGTTACAAATGCATCACTTGCATCACTACGCTATAGAAAGGGTCCAGGAGGACTCTTCAGTTGTGTCAAAGACATGACAACCTCCCTAGTGCTGGTGCCATGATTAAATGCACTCAATACACTCTGTTAGTTACAGGAATGCAGGTAAGTGAGATGTACCTCCCAGCCCATCTGAGAGATCAGTGACTCATACTAAGTACTGTCTCAGTCTGTGATGACCTGTCCATCCCTCACTAGCAGGGAAAAGATTATGATACTAGTGGTGTGGTGACAATAAGCCTTCAGCTTTCCCCTTCATTCCTTGTATAATATCTATAGCTAACACATACAACAGAGTAGTCATTACTAAATTCATCTACTACTTTGTGGTGACATGATAAAACCTTTCTATCTCACACAATCCAACATTAACTGCCTCAGTTCTTCACCAAATAATTCTGTATCTTCCTCAATGACTTTCTTTAATGTCTTGACAGGTCTTCCACATTTGCGTTTCATGTTAGTGGACTCCCATAGTAAACATTTTGTAAGCAGGTTTGTTGCCTCTCATGACATGACCTGCAATTTGTAGACGCCTGATACAGATGGTATTGCTAAAGGGCGGGAGGTTGCTGTAGAGAATTTTGTTTGTAACATACATGGTCAAGAGGTTTGCCGAATTATATCCTTCTTAGCATTCGTGTGTATTTCATTTCATTTCATTTTTACGTCTGCTTTTTCCCTGCTTGCAAAGGTGGGACGGGAACTGATTCTGGCTTGATTTCTACAGCTGGATGCTCTTCCTAACACCAACCTCATTTACAGTGAGTGCTGGGTGCTTTTTTGCCGTGGCACCTCCACGACCACTTTGCAGTGGAATGATAGGGACCCCAGTCCCTATCATCTCATTTCTACAGCTGAGTAAACTGGAGCAATGTGAAATAAAGTGTCTTGCTCAAGGAAACAACACATCACCCGGTCTGAGAATTGAACTCACAACCTTTCGATTTCAAGGCCAATGCTCTAACCACTAAGCCATGTGCCTCCATAGTAACCATCTAAAGTTTTGGTGATGGGTATTCACAGGAATATAGTAAGATTGATTCCACTGTAGCTTTGAATAATCTTTTGTGTTTATGTTAGATTTCCACACCTTATCTAACAAGTCGTCAAAGTATTGCCTAACATGTCTATAAAAGTCATGTGCTGTGTTTATAGAGGTTGCTGCCATTTGTTATTGAAGTAGTCAGAAAAAAGGCTTTCTAGAAATGGGGGGGGGGGGGGGGCTCATCAGTCCTAACTATGGGTCACATGCATAGATAATCAGTGCTGTGTTTTGTTTGTTTGTTTGTTTAATTATTTTGAATTATTTGAATTATTTTGTAACATATTCTAACTACTTTATTTACTTTATCCAGTTCTCTGCCAAAAATATTTTTCTGTACTAAAAAAAGTTTTACACAAGTAAATTTAAAAAAATTTTAACTCTTATTATTATATTCATTTATCTCTGTATATCTTGCTTTTTGTTTCTCAACTGTAAGAAGTACTAGATACTTCCCTTGGTCTGTCATAGCTTACTAGCTCTATACGGACGTTTAAATTTAATTTTAATTCTTATTTTTATATTCATTTATCTCTGTATATCTTGTTTTTTTATTGTTTCTAAACTGTAAGAATTGCTAGATATCTCTCCACTAGTCTGTTGGGCTTACTAGTTCTATACGGACGTTTACATTGATTTATATTTTCACTTATCTCTGTCTATCTTGTTTTTTGTTTCTCAACTGTAAGAAGTACTAGAATCTTCCCCATAGTCTGTCATACTTTACTAGCTCTATACGGACGTTTAAAATGATTAAATAAATAAATAAGTTATAAATGATAAATTATATATTGGTGTTTTATATATTCTAGAGAAAGGATTTTTAATATTTTTTTTTATTTTATTATATATTCACTTATCTCTGTCAATCTTTTTTGTTTGTTTTGTTTCTCAACTGTAAGAAGTACTAGATACCTCTCTAAATCTGTTATGGCTTACTAGCTCTGTGTATGTATAGACCCATAACTTTTGAGGAAGTTGTAGGGACACTGTATTGACATACAGCATTTTTAGGGCATTTTTAAAAACCTGGTGGAGTCCATCTCCTCTCCAGGTTTGAATACAGCAGATTTCTTCCAGAGAAGGATGGAGAATGAAAGAATGAAAGTGAGAAAAAGATATAGAGGAAGAATTGACCCAGTACCGAACTGGTACTTTTTTTTTTATCGACCTTGAATGGATGAAAAGCAAAATTGACCTCTGCGAGATTTGAACTCAGAAAACAAAAAGCTGAAATGAATACAGCAAAGCATTCTGTCCAACATTCTAATGACTGCCAATTTGCCGCATAAAGGTATTTATGATATGGAAGAAATCTGCTGTATTCAGACCTTGAGCGGAGATGGGATCTGCAGGTTTTAAAATGCTGTAGAAACTCTGTATGTCAATACAGTGCCTCTACGACTCCCTCAGGAGTTATGGGACCACGCATGCATATACCTTTATATACAAGTCTATTATGAGTGACGCTATATTAGTGCTACAGCTAATAAATTAGCAATAGTTACATAGCAGTTGAGACACTGGCAACTTGTTTGATTTCGACTAAGTGCTAGGTGCTTCAACTACAAATACAGTGAAATTCCGTTATAACGAAATTCACGGGGTATAAAAAAAAATTCATGGTAACGAAAAATTCTTTATAACAAGATTGACCAAAACAAATCGAGTGTTTGTTTGTTATTACCTCAAGGATTGAAAAAATGTTATACTGAAAAATTTGTTATAATAGTATTGTTATAACAGAATTTTTCTTGTATCTAAAAAAAATGACAATATATGGTTGGCCTCAAAAGTTGTTATTCAAAATCATTAGCATGTTTTAACATCTGTTAACATTATATAATTTTATCATAGATTTTTTTTTTCCTTCTACTTATACATTTTAACATAATTTTATCTTATAAAAGAAAATTTCACCAACTATAATATACAAAAACTAACAAATTATATTGTTTTTATTTTCTCAAATAACTTAAATTTGCATCAAGGAATTCTATTTTTAATATGACAATTCTTTTATCCTTTTATTCTTTTACTGGTTTCATTCATTTGACTGTGGCCATGCTGAGGCACTTTTTTATTTTTTATTTTATTTTTTATCTGTATCACTTCATTTAAGTTAAAGAAAGTTTCATATAACAGAATTTCAATATTATCATACACTTTAAAGTAACTTTGGTTATATATATATAATATATATATATAATATATATAATATATATATATAATATATATATAATATATATAATATATATATATAATATATATATATATATAATATATATATATAATATATATATATATATATATAATATATATATAATATATATATAATATATATATATAATATATATATAATATATATATAATATACATATAATATATATATATAATATATATATAATATATATATATATATATATAATATATATATAATATATATATAATATATATATAATATATATATAATATATATATATATATATAATATATATATATTGCAGTATGTTTTACATTATCTTGTGCTATTGATGGATCTAACAATTACTCTAATTATTAGGATGGGGGTGGGGGGTGGGGGGGATATGAAAGTCTTATCATTTTCCCAAATAAAGTCATTTTAAAATATATATTTTTTTAAGTTTACAATATAGATCTATAAATTAAATTTCTTAATTTCTAGAATGAGGTTGGGTATTTTTTACTTATTACAAGAATAATTTAAAAATAATTCATCCATATCAAAATTGATATTGTCAAATATTTACGCTAATTATGTCACAATACAGAATGAAGTTGCAAAATTTATTTCTTATACTTTTATCCATTCAGTTTTGTTTCGTTTTGTTGAAATATTTACTTAGTTATTTGTATAAAATTATACAATTATTGTTAATAAAATATTTCAATTATTGTTAATAAAATATTTCAATTATTGTTAATAAAATATTTTACTACATTTTAGAAACTGGCTGAATTATCTGAAATCCTTCAGCATCGAGAGAATAAACTTGTCCAGCTAAGTCGGGAAAATAATGATTTGTTAGAAACGAACAGCATACTTCGGAAGTAAGTCTCTGATTTGATTGTTGTGTTTGAAATTAGGGGCAAGCTTGCAATACACACACACACACTAATAATAATAATAATAATTGTTTCTACTTTAGGCACAAGGCCAGCAATTACCCAGTGCATTACTGGTACTTTATTTTATCGACCCTGTAAGGATGAAAGGCAAAGTCAACCTCGGCGGGATTTGAACTCAGATCGTAAAGGGACGTAACTCTATGCGTCAAAGCATGGCGCCGACCCTCTACCGATACTGCCAATCCACCTAATAATAATAATTAATAATAATTATGAAGACCAAAATCTGAAGAGGGCTCGATAAAGATTATGTGTATAAAATATATATATATAAAACCCGTTGAGCAAATATTTATTATTAGTACAGATTAAAGTTTAAGCAAAAAATTGCTGCTTTCACCCTTTTACCCTTATATATATATATCATCATCATCATCATCACCGTTTTACGTCCGTTCTTCCACGCTAGCATGGGTTAGACGGGTTGTCCTGTTGTGTGCAGTGTCTGGTCGGCTGACCATGCCTTGCTCATACAGGAACTGATCTGGCTTGATTTCTACAGCTGGATGCCCTTCCTAACACCAACCTCATTTACAGTGAGGGCTGGGTGCTTTTTCGTGGCGCCTACACGTCCACTTTACAGTGTGGGCTGGGTGCTTTTTTGCCGTGGCACCTCCACGACCACCTTGCGGTGGGGGGTGTGGGGGCATATTGTCTATATGCTTCAGCTTGTACCCATGGGAGGTCGGGTACTCTGTATTACTGCGTGACGCCAGAAGTCACGGTCGTGTGTCATTGTCTTTGAGAGGTGTAATTGGGTAAGGTCGGCTTTTATCACCTCATCCCAGGTCATCTTGGGTCTCCCCACTCCGCGGTTTCCATCAACTTCTAGTGCTCTGCACCTTTTTATGCAGCTGTCATCCTTCATACGCATCACATGTCCATACCAGCGCAACCGCCTCTCCTGCACACAGCATTTGATTCCTCTTATGCTCAGTCTCTCTCTCAATTCATTTATGCTTTGTCGTTCACGTATATTACTGTTACAATATATATATATATATATTGAGTGATTGCATCACTGGCCTAGCTGCCCCTGTATCAATTCTTTGTTTATATTTTGCTGTAACCCACTAGGAATTACTGAACTAAATCTTTTATATTCATTACACCTGATGATGTCAGCAATTGTTTTGCATCATGCCAACCATAGAAATACATATTATGTAATTGTGCAACATTAATGGAATATGTTAGAATCCAGCCTTCTACAACTCCATCAAGAGTTATGAATCCATACATATTTTGTAATTACTAATTAATGAATTAATGTTTTTCTATAGAACAGTAGCTGAACTAAATTATTGACATAGTAATGTAGATATGATAACTATGATTATTGGATGTTTCATTTTAGCCAATTACAGCAGTCTGAAGAAATTCGGGAAACAGAACAAGCTGACATCTCTATTTTAACAGAAGAGTTTACAGAACGGTTAGCAGAATCAGAAAAAAAAGTACAGACTGTGATCAAAGTTGGTTCCTTTCTTCTTTTTCTCCTATCTTTTCGTCATTTTTTTTTTTTGATCCTTTTTCTTTTACTACAGTTCTCAAAGTGGGCGCTACCACCCCCACCCCGGGTGTGGGGCGTTGAGAAGGTCCAAGGGGCCGTAGAGATGATATAATAGTATATTAAATATCAAATGATACATATATATAAATCATTCATTTCATTCATTTCATTTTACGTCCACTTTTCCCTGCTTGCAAGGGTGGGACGGGAACTGATTCTGGCTTGATTTCTACAGCTGGATGCCCTTCCTAACACCAACCTCATTTACAGTGAGTGCTGGGTGCTTTTTTGCCGTGGCACCTCCACGACCACTTTGCAGTGGAATGATAGGGACTCAAGTCCCTATCATCTCATTTCTACAGCTGAGTAAACTGGAGCAATGTGAAATAAAGTGTCTTGCTCAAGGAAAAAACACATCACCCGGTCTGAGAATTGAACTCACAACCTTTCGATTGCAAGGCAATGCTCTAACCACTAAGCCATGTGCCTCCACAAATATAGTAAAATAAAAAATATATAATATATATTTATACATAGTATGTATTATAATATTTATTATATATAAATTAACGATTTTATTTATTATATATTATTTACAATCTGTGTGTAGGTAGGTCTCTCTGGAAATAGGGGTGGCAGGTGCTGAGGGTATTACATGGCCATGAGAGGGGGCGGTGGCCCCAAAAGTTTGAGAACCTCTGTTTTACTATTTTTACACTGAAACCAAATTCCAGTTTAGTCTTGCCGTCTAAATCCTGTTTGTTTTTTTTTGTAATTTCTGTTTATTTTGATTACAGGAGAAAGAGAATCTAAAGAAACAGCTTCAGAAAACTATGGAAGAAAATACTCAAAAGTAAGAAAATTTGATGGTGTTCTAAATAAAAATGGTTTCTGATTTAGGCACAAGGCCAGCAATTATGGAGGAGGGGAAAGTCAATTAAATCGACCTCAGTGCATTGCTGGTACTTTATTTTATTGACCCTGTAAGGAAGAAAGACTAAGTTAACCTTGGTGGGATTTAAACTCAGAATATAAAGGGCCATAATTCTATGCTGCTAAGCATGTTGTCTGGCACTCTACCGATTCTGCCAATGGGGGTGGGTATCGATTAACTAGACCTCACTCACTTACCAAGTGGGGTGGAACTCGTTAAATCAAATAAAGGAAACACTGTTTTCAATTGGTCTTTCCATTGCTGATACTATCTCCCAGTCGTAACTCCTGGCATAATAATAAATATAATTGTTTATACTTTTGGCACAAGGCCAGCAATTACCCAATACATTACTGGTACTTTATTTTATCGACCCCGTAAGGATGAAAGGCAAAGTTAACCTCGGTGGGATTTGAACTCAGAATGGCATGGGCCGTAACTCTATGCGTCAAAGCATGGCGTCCGAGCTAATAATAATGATAATTGTTTCAACTTTGGGCACAAGGCCAGCAATTACCCCAGTGCATTGCTGGTACTTTATTTTATCGATCCCGTAAGGATGGAAGGCAAAGTTAACCTCTGCGGGATTTGAACTCAGATTGGAAAGGGCCGTAACTCTATGCATCAAAGCATGGCGTCCGACCCTCTACCGATACTGCCAATCCACCGCCACAAACAAGTACAACTCTTACAATACATAAATATAATTTTATCTCACATTAACTACAGTAAATACTCCATCAGTGTTCATGAAATTCCTTATATTTTTAGTCGTTCTTTGGATTCTACATATAAAGAACTTCTGGAAGAAAAAGAAAACCAAATATCTGAACTATTACAGGAAGGTAAACACTATTTATCATCAACAACAACAACATTTAACATCTATTTTCCTTGCTTGCATGGGTTTGACAAGCTGTCTTGTATCATCATCATCATCAACAACAACATTTAACATCTATTTTCCTTGCTTGCATGGGTTTGACAAGCTGTCTTGTATCATCATCATCATCACCACCATTTAACATCTATTTTCCTTGCTTGCATGGGTTTGACAAGCTGTCTTTTATCATCATCATCAACAACAACAACATTTAACATCTATTTTCCTTGCTTGCATGGGTTTGACAAGCTGTCTTTTATCATCATCATCAACAACAACAACATTTAACATCTATTTTCCTTGCTTGCATGGGTTTGACAAGCTGTCTTGTATCATCATCATCAACAACAACAACATTTAACATCTATTTTCCTTGCTTGCATGGGTTTGACAAGCTGTCTTTTATCATCATCATCATCATCACCACCATTTAACATCTATTTCCCTTGCTTGCATGGGTTTGACAAGCTGTCTTGTATCATCATCATCAACAACAACAACATTTAACATCTATTTTCCTTGCTTGCATGGGTTTGACAAGCTGTCTTTTATCATCATCATCAACAACAACAACATTTAACATCTATTTTCCTTGCTTGCATGGGTTTGACAAGCTGTCTTGTATCATCATCATCAACAACAACAACATTTAACATCTATTTTCCTTGCTTGCATGGGTTTGACAAGCTGTCTTTTATCATCATCATCATCATCACCACCATTTAACATCTATTTCCCTTGCTTGCATGGGTTTGACAAGCTGTCTTGTATCATCATCATCAACAACAACAACATTTAACATCTATTTTCCTTGCTTGCATGGGTTTGACAAGCTGTCTTTTATCATCATCATCAACAACAACAACATTTAACATCTATTTTCCTTGCTTGCATGGGTTTGACAAGCTGTCTTGTATCATCATCATCATCATCATCAACAACAACATTTAACATCTATTTTCCTTGCTTGCATGGGTTTGACAAGCTGTCTTGTATCATCATCACCACCATTTAACATCTATTTTCCTTGCTTGCATGGGTTTGACAAGCTGTCTTGTATCATCATCATCATCATCACCACCATTTAACATCTATTTCCCTTGCTTGCATGGGTTTGACAAGCTGTCTTGTATCATCATCATCATCACCACCATTTAACATCTATTTTCTTTGCTTGCATGGGTTTGACAAACTGTCTTGTATCATCATCATCATCATCAACAACATTTAACATCTATTTTCCTTGCTTGCATGGGTTTGACAAGCTGTCTTGTATCATCATCATCATCACCATTTAACATCTATTTTCCTTGCTTGCATGGGTTTGACAAGCTGTCTTTTATCATCATCATCATCAACAACAACATTTAACATCTATTTTCCTTGCTTGCATGGGTTTGACAAGCTGTCTTTTATCATCATCATCATCAACAACAACATTTAACATCTATTTTCCTTGCTTGCATGGGTTTGACAAGCTGTCTTGTATCATCATCATCATCATCACCATTTAACATCTATTTTCCTTGCTTGCATGGGTTTGACAAGCTGTCTTGTATCATCATCATCATCACCATTTAACATCTATTTTCCTTGCTTGCATGGGTTTGACAAGCTGTCTTTTATCATCATCATCATCAACAACAACATTTAACATCTATTTTCCTTGCTTGCATGGGTTTGACAAGCTGTCTTTTATCATCATCATCATCAACAACAACATTTAACATCTATTTTCCTTGCTTGCATGGGTTTGACAAGCTGTCTTGTATCATCATCATCATCACCACCATTTAACATCTATTTCCCTTGCTTGCATGGGTTTGACAAGCTGTCTTGTATCATCATCATCATCACCACCATTTAACATTTATTTTCCTTGCTTGCATGGGTTTGACAGGTTGTTGTGTCCTGAGGCCAGACCACTCATGTAACCATGTCTCACTCATACACTCCATTTCTGGTTTGATTTCTCCATCTGGATGTTCTTCTTAACTCCAACCACTTCACAGTCTGTGCTGGGAGCATTTTATGGCAACAGCACTATCATCTTACAGAGTGGACTGGGTGCTTTTTGTTGTGGCACCAACACAGGGCCCCTTCTTTTTTCTCTCTCTCTACCTGCTAATGTGTATATATATATGTGTGTATATCTCGAGTGGAGAGATGCTGTGCTGAATAAGACCCGTCCCACCCTTGCAAGCAGGGAAAAGCGGACGTAAAATGATGATGATGATGATGATATGTATACATATACACACACACACACACACACACATGTATATCATCATCAGCATCATTACGCTTTAACATACATTTTTCCACACTAGCATGGGTTAGTGTGTTGTTATATGAGGGGCCCGCCATACCTGAACTGGCCCAGAAACCCTTAAAGTCTAAACCTGGTCCTGTCTGTGTGTGTGGATTGCGTATGTGTGGAGCAGTCATAGAAGCTAATAATAGTTAATTTATTTAAACCGGCCATATCCAGCCAGAATTCTCTCACCTCTTTCTGTTCAAACTGGTCATAACCAACCACTCATACGAACGTTAAGGTATTGTTCTCAAAATAAATAATATCAAAATCTCATAGATTCGATATTATGTGAGATGAAGCCTTTTTCTGTGAAAATACAGTAGTAAATATAGAGTAATGTAAATGGTAAAGGGTTAAGCAATTTTGACAATTGAATGACAATTCATGTTTCATGTTACTTTAATATTTTCAGGTGAGAAATTGTCCAAACAACAGCTTCAGAGTAATAATATTATCAAAAAATTACGAACGAAAGAAAAAGAAAATGATTCTCTTATAACTTCACAAAAGTAAGTTTTATTTTATTATATTTCTAAAAAGAAATCAGTCTCTATGAAACAGTTTTAGTAACTATCACCAGCATAAATGTATTCCTCCTGTCATTTTGTTGGGTACAGACATTCATAATTTTCTAACAAAAATGACTAAATTTTCTGCCCACAATTTGTTTATTTTGGAGGGGGATGCAACTGCATCCCCAACAATATGTCACTGATCATCATCATCTGATAATTAACAACAAGTAGATTATTAATTAAGCAATGTTATATTTCACAGCTCTAGCATTAAGCCTTTATAGGCTGACCAATATACTCTCATGGAATGACTAAATGAGGTTTATTTTTCAACATAGTCCCTGGAAAGAAACAATGCTGTTATTAATAAGAAGAATTGAAATTAATGCATGCAAGATTTCATTGCTCCAGCATCACTCCTTCATAGTAAGCCTATGAACTTTTCAGACCACCATTGTATTCAGAGCAAAAATATTTTACACTTTTAATTAAATATCTTTTGAGTTTTGGAAAGGTTTGAGACAGTTTATTATTCACATAAATTGTTTTATGGTTAAGGTGTAAATGTTGCAGTTAAAATGAAGTATTTTGAGGATTGTTGAAATTCTCCAATATCTTTTCCAGGAAAAAACTTGAAGAATTAAAAACTGAATTAGACGATTTGAAGAAGGTTTTGGATTCTAATGAAGACACTGAAAAGAAACAGCATGGTATGTATTTCAGAAATGGTGGGGCTTTGTGGATATGAGGCTTTGTGGATGTGGGGTTTTGTGGATTTGGTGCTTTGTGGAGGAATTCTTTTAAAACTGAGCAATTACTGTATATACTCGAATATAAGCTGATCCGAAGATAACTACCTCTCCTGTTTTATGTCTGAGAAATAGGTGAAAATCCCCTTCATTTTACCATCAGTTTTTCTTTGGTCACATATTCCTTGGCTTATATTTGAGTATATGCGGTAAATATACTGGGTAAAACATTACTTTATTTTGTTTTATTTGTCATCCTTTGCCCTTTATATATTTCTACCACATTGTACTACTGGCTTTCTGAAACTTATCCCTCATTTTTTACTGGTTTTTGTTTTACTTAGAAACAATTTCTAAACTCAATGCTGCATTACTGAAACAAGAGAAAGATGTCACAAAATTTAAGGTAAATCAATTATTTCAATAGAAATTTTATTACTATTGGCCATCAACACTGACACTGACTAGAGCACTGTAGAGTACGCTAACACCTACAGTACACTACAGTACACCAACACATACTGTACACTGTACAATACACCAACACATACAGTACACCAACATATACAGTACACTGTACAGTACACCAACACTTGCAGTACACTGTACAGTACACCAACACATACAGTACACCAACACTTACAGTACACCAACACTTGCAGTACACTGTACAGTACACTAACACCTACAGTACACTAACACTTGCAGTAGACTGTACAGTACATCAACACCTACAGTATACTGTACAGTACACCAACACTTACAGTATACTGTACAGTACACTGTACAGTACACCAACACTTACAGTACACTGTACAGTACACCAACACTTACAGTACACTTTACTTAACACCAACACTTACAGTACACTTTACTAGACACCAGCACTTACAGTACACTTTACTAGACACCAACACTTACAGTACACTGTACTAGACATTAACACTTAGAGTACACTTTATTATACAATATTGACACTTACAGTACACTTTATAATATGATACGTTGATAAATTTACCTTTATATTTTAGATTGATTTAGACGAGAGTCAAGAGAAAGGCCGAGGTTTACAGGTTGCTTTAGACAACTCTTATAAGTAAGTACAATAAATATTATCACTACCTTCTAATTACCAACTATATTTATTTATCCATGTTTTCACTACTAAATTTATTTCATATCTTCCTAGGGAAATTGCTGAACTCAATAAAACTAATGCTGCACGTGATAGTAAAGTCCAGGAAGCTGTTCTTAGTGCGGAACTTCAAATCCGAGAAGAATTTAATTTCTCCATGGAAAAAGATCGTCAAAAAGCCAGACTAGAAAAAGAATCTTTAATAATCCAAGTAAGAAATAAAAATTCCATGTCCAGTTTATTACATATATTATCCCCAGCATTTGCGGTCTTGGCATTCGTGGTCCCAGTTATTCACGGAATTTTCCTTAGAACCTAACTTATAATTGTTCGTGGTAACCACCGTATATTCGTGATTTTTTTTTTTTATGGCTTTTTTGTGGCAATATATATATTTTTTATCAATAACAATATACTGGAGGCACATGGCTTAGTGGTTAGAGCATTGGCCTTGCAATCGAAAGGTTGTGAGTTCAATTCTCAGACCGGGTGATGTGTTGTTTCCTTGAGCAAGACACTTTATTTCACATTGCTCCAGTTTACTCAAGCTGTAGAAATGAGATGATAGGGACTGGGGTCCCTATCATTCCACTGCAAAGTGGTCGTGGAGGTGCCACGGCAAAAAAGCACCCAGCACTCACTGTAAATGAGGTTGGTGTTAGGAAGGGCATCCAGCTGTAGAAATCAAGCCAGAATCAGTTCCCGTCCCACCCTTGCAAGCAGGGAAAAAGCGGACGTAAAAATGAAATGATGATGATGATGATGAAAATGTATTTGCTGGCCTATCGGACGCCCCTTCGCATAAGACGCTCCCTCTTTTTTTTATTATATTTTACATTATATTTTGATATTTATAGGCATCTTTATGGACCACGTCTAATATTCGCGGGTGCTCTACGAACGTAACTCCAGCGAGTACCAGGGGACAACTGTATATATATATATTTATGCTTTGCGACCTTCACTGTCTTCAGCTGCAAGTATCTTAACCCATCGTACCCCTACGATAAGGCTCGGATCACTGCTTACCGTCGACCTTAATTACACTTAGAGCTTTATGTGCTTTATTAAACATTATAGTGGATTACTTCACTATAATTAATTCTATATATACAGTGTCCCCCAAAAATGTATACACACTTTGATTAGAATGCTGTTGAAGTGTGTATGCTTTTTTTTAGGACATCTTGTACATATATATAATAGTATAGTTATCTAAAATATGTTTTTGTTGCTACCATTGGTTTTCAATCCCACATGTGGCGTAGATTGTGCGATTGCACTTCCACATGCGTTATTTTCCTTCAGCTAACCATAAAACAAAGATGGCTGACATTATTTGCGGTGGATTGGCAGTATCGGTAGAGAGTCGAACGCCATGCTTTCTAGCATAGTTACGTCCCTTTACGATTTGAGTTCAAATCCCGCCGAGGTTGACTTTGCCTTTCATCCTTACGGGGTCGATAAAATAAAGTACCAGTAATGCACTGGGTAATTGCTGGCCTTGTGCCTAAAGTAGAAACAATTATTTTCTGTTTTTATAATTCAGAGGGAATAAATCTTACCAAATATGTACTTATTCAGCTTAGATTAAGGTGTGTCTGTGAGACATAGTATATGTATGTGTGTGTGTGTACAATTATATGTAAATGGAGGTGGTTTATATTCAAGTCATCATCATACGGTAATTGCTATTTTCTTGGTCTATAGATTGAAGATTTGCAAATTAACCTGAGCCGACAAGAAAAAGAACACACTAGGCGAGAGGATTTGTTGAAACGAGAAATTTCTGATTTGCAACAGGTTTGTCTCTCTTTTTACATATACTTGTTTTTTCTATTTACTAACTCCTGTGTTTATGGTTGTTGTTGTTGTTAAGCCCCAGGACAGCTTTGATCCTGTGTACCCATCATCTAAGGCATTCTAGCTGTTGTTGTTGGACCTCTGTTGCTTCCTGCAACACATGGTCCAGTTCTTTGATTAATAGATACAGTCAACAATAGTCTTGGAATATGATTTATAGCTAACTATAATAGAAAAAGTCTCTTGAGGTAATTTTTAGAATAATTGTTATAATTTTATTCATAGTTCAATTATATTTTAATAATTATTTTAGATATATTTTCAGGCAGTAATCTCAACAATGAATTCTTTATAACCACTTTCATGTAAATCATTTTATATATTATAAGCATACAATCTTGTTCCCCAACTTGCAATTTTTCACATTAAAGACAACTTTTCTTTTCATTATCAAACCTATTAGAATTGTATCTTTATTCTTCATTTTTCTTGCTATAACATGAGACATTTATTCAACTTTTCATTATAGAGATTGCAGGAAGATGAAGCTCGAAATCAAGATTTAACAATTTCTGTAACCTCTGGTAAGGAATTTATTATAAAATATAAATTCTATCATTACTTTTTTTATATATATATTATTGTAGAGAGGGTAGCATCCATAACCATTTATGCAAGAGAAAAAAAAAAGCAGTTGCTTAACCCTTTAGCATTTAAACTGGCTGTATCCTGTCAGAATTCTCTCACCTCTTTCTTTTCAAATCAGCTGTAACTGGCCTCTCATACTGATGTTAAGGTATTATTCTCAAACTAAATAATATCAAAATCTCATAGATTCAGTATTATGTAATAAAGCCTTTATTACAAAAATACAATAGTAAATATAGAGTAATGTAAATGCTAAATTACGGCACCCATGGGACAGATGGTGGTGTTGAACCAGACATCTGGAATCTTGTAACAGAGAGGGCCATGCTAAAGCCACCCAAAGAGCAGGTGGTGGTGGTGGTGGTGGTAAACTGGACATCTGAAAGCTGATGGAATCATCGGGGAGCTGTAGTGGCATACTGCATTACTTAGGGCATTTTAAGCTTGGCAGAGCCCATCCCTCTCCTCGTAAAATGAGATTAGACAATTCGCAGTTTGAGACCCCAGATAAAACCAACACTTATTTATATAACACAAAGTATGTATATCCCTTTAGACCCTTTTTTGGTCTCAAATGAATGTTTGAAAAGTTTAAATATTTGGTTAAGTTAAATACTGATATTTTGTTTCGTGTGTTTTATCATTTCTCACAAAATAAAACATTGAGGAAGAAAACTTGTATTTTTGGTTTAGTAGCTGAGAGAATTTCTAACAATACAGACATTTTTTCTTATACTTTTATTCATTATTATTTTTACATGTCTGATTCCGAATTGTTCTACAAATTTCCTTTTGTTTAAATTATTTCTATGTTTTATATTTGTAGCTACTCGTCCTCTATTACGGCAGATAGAAAATCTGCAGTCGACATATGGTGCCCAGTCATTGCTGTGGGAGAAAGTAGAAAAAGCTTTTACAGAAAGAATCTGTAAGTTTTGAGAGTGGTTTTTGTTGTTGTTTCTTTTCATTTCACATTGCTCCTGTACACTCAGCTGAAAATGAGTACCAGCCATAGCTAGGGGTTTAACCCTGCGATGGACTGGCACCCTGTCCAAGGTGGGGTCTTGTACTCTGTTGCTTAATGCCATAAACACTGGGATCATGAACCTCCAGGCTCGAAACATACTTTAGACTTAAAAGGTTGCATCTCAAAGAAGGTTTCTTGAAGTTTTTAATAATAGTGACTCCCCAGTCCTATTATGTTACCATTTTTCCAATGAGGGAAAGCAGGAATTGTATTCTGGCCACCCAAAGCCAGAACAGATACTGTGAGATTATTTAATCCACTGCACTTGACTGTTGTTTTATTTATTGACCCTGAGAAGATGAAAAATAAGAGTGCAAAGAGCTAGCACAAACACTGCTGCATAGTATTTAATCTAACACCTTAGTGACTCTGCTCTCTTGCTGCCTTCTATGATACTCTTTTACTCTTTTACCTGTTCCAGCCATCCGGTTGAGGCCATGATGGGGCACTGCCCTTCGTGGTAGTTTATTTAACTGAAATGCTAAATCAAACCTATTTCATGGACCTTTATTTTCTAACTACTACCAAGTACCAATGTAACTTTTTACATCGTCGGTAAACTAATTCCAATCTATTTTACTACAGTATAGTTTTATACTTCCATTTATTTATTAATTTTAAAAATATAGAAGACTTGACTTCCCACGGGTACAAGCCCAAGCTGAAGCATATAGACAGTATGCCCCCAACCCCCTCCCATTGCAAAGTGGTCGTGGAGGTGTCACGACAAAAAAGCACCCAGTCCACTCTGTAAAGTGGTCATGTAGGCGCCACAGTAAAAAAGCACCCAGCACTCACTGTAAATGAGGTTGGTGTTAGACAGGGCTTCCAGCTGTAGAAATGAAGCCCAAATCAGTTCCCGTATGGGCAAGACATGGTCAGCCGACCTGGCATTGCCCACAGCAGGACAACCCATCTAACCCATGCTAGCGTGGAAGAATGGACGTAAAACGGTGATGATGATTTGTCCATTCGTCTCTATATTTTCATTGTAGCTGAAATCCAGCAACAGTTAGCAGTGGCTGAGGAGAAGGAAAGCATTAACAGTGAGAAAATCTTGACGTTAACTTCAAAGATTAAAGGATTGGAAACACAAAATGCCAGTATGAGACAAGAAAAATGTCATCTTTCAACTCAATTAGAAATGGAAAAATCTAAAAGAGAAATGCTAGAAGACAGCCAGAACAAGTAAATATTAATTCAGTTTGTTTTGTTTTCTTTTTTTTTCAAAACAATTGATTTTCATCATCATCATCTTTATTACCACCATCATCATCATCGTTACCTTACCATCAACAACCTCATTGTTACCACCACCATCATCATTGCAACCACCACCATCATCGCCATTACCACCACCATCATCATCACCACCATCATCATCATTACCACCACCATATCGCCATTACCACCACCATCATCACCACCATCATCATCATCATCACCACCATCATCACCATTACGACCACCATCATCGCCATTACCACCACCACCACCATCATCATCACCATCATTGCCTCTACGACTCCACAAGGTGTTACGGGATCTTTATCCCTTTATATAATAATAATAATAATAATGAAATTATTGTGTACAGTGCTCAGGTGCACTACAACTCATCAAAGGTGCACGTATAGTACATAGAATAATATACAAATGTCAGGAAAATGAACAGTGTATGAGTCATGATATACATGTGTACGTATGTATGGAGGGGGAATATTTGGTGTAGTGTTGGCGAATCTCAGGAAGCATGGAGGTTTTAAAGGATGCAGTGTCTCAACAGCTAACAACTGATGCAGGTAGTTTGTTCCATGCTTCAGCAACTCTGAGCATGAAAAAATGTTTCAGAAAGTCATGAAAGCTATGCTGTTTTCTGATTTTGTGGGCATGCCCATGTGTGTTAGACACATGGAAATCAAAATTGTTCCATACAAGATGTTGACTTTTCTATTTCTATAAATTTCAGTGCTACATGCCAGTTGGCTGCTGTACGACAACAAATGTCCAGTGAGGTTATGGAATTGAAAAAAGAGAAGGTAAATATAATCTTAAAACAATGAATATATTGTTGGAGAATTGAGAAAAGTCATTTTTTTTATTGCAGTCATCTCTAACGATGACCATCACCATAAAGAATTCTTTTAATTCTTGGCCCACTTATTCCTGTGAAGGTCGTGGGGGAAGAGTCCTCAAACACCTGTTTCCAGCAGGTTCTCTCAGAAGCAACCGTCTTCAACTGATCCAGCTGGATCCCCAAGCGAGACAAACAGACCTCAAGAATGCTATCCAAGCATCTTGCTTGAGCTCTATCCGTGGTTGGTTTTGTCCATAAAATTTGACCAGTGATTCTTTCCTGAAACATTCTAAAGAATTATTATTTTTCATATTTTAGTCCACCCTGTAAAGTGGTCATGCTGGTGACATGACGAAAAGCACCTAGTCCACTCCGCCGTAAGGTGCTCGAGTTAGTGACACGACAAAAAAAAACACCCAGTCCACTCTGTAAGGTGATCATGCTGGTGACCTGATAAAAAAAACTACCCAGTCAACCTTGTATGGTGGTCGTGCTGGTGACATGACAAAAAGCACCCAGTTCACTCTGTTAGATGGTCGTTTTGGTTCCACAATAAAAAGCACCCAGTCGACACTGTAACATTGGTTGGGGTTAGGAAGAACATCCAGCTGTAGAAACCAAGCCAAAATACAGATCCGTATGAGCAAGATGTGGTCTCCTGACCCAAATTATCTCATAACATGATGGTCCATCTAACTCATGCAAGCATGGAAAATGAACATTAAATAATTGGTTCTACTTTTGGCACAAGGCCAGTAATTATTCCAGTGCATTACTGGTACTTTATTTTGTCGGCCCCCGTAAGGATGAAAGGTAAAGTTAACCTCGGCGGGATTTGAACTTAGAGCGTAAAGGGCCGTGACTCTATGCTACAAAGCATGGCGTCCGACTCTCTACTGATACTGCCAATCCACCAATAATGATGCTGATGATGTTCAGATCTGATAAACAAAAACAAAATCACAACATTGTGATTCTGAAAGTCTAAAATCTATTCCAGTTCTTCAAAGACCTTTTATATATTTCTATTTTTCTATCTTTGCTTTTTTGTTAATTTCTGTTTTTATATTTAATTTTTAGGTTTATCTTGAAGCTCAACTGGAAATTGAAAAGACTAAACTAGACAATGAGAGGAAAAAATTTCTCCAGTCCCTTGAACAAATAAAAGAACTGGTATGTTATTGACCCCTCTCTTCTAGTAATTTCTCCAACCTTTCCAAGATATTGTCAAGTATATCATTAATTCATTGAACTACTGTGAACAGCTTATGTATTTTGATTTCAGGAGAAAAACTTTTACAGCCGAGGAAGTCCTTCACCCATATCATCAAATCGTACAAGTCCCAATAACCCTATAGAGACCTCATCAATGACCAATTCTCTATCTGTCAGTGGCCTATCACAGGTAATACTTTCGTTGTTTTTATGTCTGCTTTCCCATACTGTCATGGTTTGT
Source organism: Eledone cirrhosa (assembly GCA_964016885.1). Taxonomy (NCBI): domain Eukaryota; kingdom Metazoa; phylum Mollusca; class Cephalopoda; order Octopoda; family Eledonidae; genus Eledone; species Eledone cirrhosa. The sequence goes on from OZ024752.1 coordinate 37,838,232, forward strand.
CCTTACTAAGTTATAAGGATCGTAGTAGAGTACTTATTCCAATGACTTTCACCACTTAGCTGTGAGATATAAACAAATGGCACCATATTTTATCTTATGTCAACATAAAGGCATATGTGGGGACAAACGCACTCATATATATGACGGGCTTCTGCTCAGTTTCTGTGTACTAAATTTCACTCAATATGGTATTGGCCACCCTGGAGTTATAGTCTTAAAAAGGAATAACGCACTAGACAATGTAGTTTCTGATATACAAAAATACAGTACTAACCTGGGGCTAAACAGCAGCTTAGCTTCTAACTTCACTCTTAACCTGAGAAGACATTTGTTTAAGGTGCTATGCAGTAAAACGTAACCCGAAACCATGTGGTTGCAAAGCAGATGTTTTAACTACACAACTATGTACATATAGTTACAAGTTTAGAAAATAATTTAAATAAATTTGCATAACATTTTGTTAATAATCTTTCTTTGGTAAAGTTTAATTACCATATTTTCTGGAATATATGACAGACTGGTGTATAAGATACACCCTTTTGAAGAAAAAAGTTAATATGCAGTTACACTTGTTCTTGGCTTGTGTATAGTATTATTTTACTGGTTTCAGTCATTAAACGTTGGTCATGCTGGGGTACCACCTTGTTTTAGCTGATCTTATCAACTACAGTAGTTTTTTTATTGATATCTTTTTGTTCAACCACTAAATTATGGGGCATAAACACTAGACAACTGAGGATAAGATAGGATAAACACAAACGTAAACATAGACACTTATATATATCATCATCATCATCATCATCATCATCATTTTATGTCCCCTTTTCCCTGCTTGCAAGAGTGGGACGGGAACTGATTCTGGCTTGATTTCTACAGCTGGATGCCCTTCCTAACACCAACCTCATTTACAGTGAGTGCTGGGTGCTTTTTTGCCGTGGCACCTCCACGACCACTTTGCAGTGGAATGATAGGGACCCCAGTCCCTATCATCTCATTTCTACAGCTGAGTAAACTGGAGCAATGTGAAATAAAGTGTCTTACTCAAGGAAACAACACATCACCCGGTCTGAGAATTGAACTCACAACCTTTCGAGTGCAAGGCCAATGCTCTAACCACTAAGCCATGTGCCTCCATTTTGTTAAGACAGTAGGGTGTGATTTGAGAGAGATTTTAATGTTATTTCTAGTAGTTTCGGCCAACCGCATCTCGAAAAATACTTTACTTACTCATTTGGTCAGCAACTAACTAAACACTGTCATTTTCAGGATGATCTCGACAAAAGCTTATTGTTTGTAAACACATCAACAAGTGGAAATAAATCAAGCCTCTATGAACATTTACGTCAAGGAGGAGGGGGAGCTGCAAATTTACTTGAGAATTTACAGTCACAACTGAAGCAGAAAGAAGGGGAAATATCTCAGCTACAAGTAAGCAATTTTTATTTTCTCTCTCGTCATTCTGATTCCTTTTTAAAGTGTTTTGCTATTAATTTCTTTTGATTTTTCACTAAATAGCACTTTTATTTCTAATTTCGATATTTTTATAATATAATGAAACTTTTCATTAATTAAGTTATTAAGAAATTAATTACCATCAATGATTTCATTACTATCACTGTTTTCACATCCACTTATCTACTGCTGAATACTCTTTTGACACCAATCTGTCCAGTGGGGAAGTCTTGTACTCTCAGTTGCTTAACACCTCCAAAACCAGGATAAGCACCGGTCTGATGAGCCATCCAGGCTCAAGACAGACTTTAACTCTGTGATGGACTGGTGTCCTGTCCAGAAGAGAGGGTCTTGAACTCTCAGTTGCTTAACACCTCCAAAACCAGGATAAGCACCAGTCTGATGAGCCATCCAGGCTCAAGACAGACTTTAACTCTGTGATGGACTGGTGTCCTGTCCAGAAGAGAGGGTCTTGGACTTTCAGTTGCTTAACGCCATGAAAACCAGGATAAGTACTGGCCTGATGAGCCTCTGGGCTCCAGACAGACTTTACATGTAATCCAATTCTCTAACGAGTCTACAATGTAAGTCATTTGTTGAATGTTAATGTACATACGGTTTTGTCTTGTTTTTTTCTCCCAATTTTAGGATGATATTAGTCAGCTAGAGAGAACCAGAGAATCAATGGCGAGAGAATTAGTTAATCTCTCAAACATGAATGATGACCTTCAAGAACAAGTCACAGAACTTCCAGAGATCAAAGAAAAGCATTCTGTAAGTAGAAAAGGTATTATTTAAGATAGTAAAATGTGAGTTGACTGTTATTTCTAGAAAGTTGTACAAACATATAGAGGATTTCATATCATGTTGAGTTGCCATGTTGAAAATCAAAAAGACAGCAACCTGCCTGAGGTGGTCGAGCTGTTGCAGCAGGTGTCTCTGGCCATTCTCTATGGCAATACCTTCGCCATTCTGTCTGTAGGGCATGACCAAATCACCATCTTGACTGTGGGGTGTAGAGTCTTTAACACCCTCCTTTTCTTTGTTTTGGTAACTTTGAGAATGGAATAAGAAGGGTTCAACAGAGAATTTGTTATTCTGTTTGTGTTAAAACTTTTGATTCTAAACCACCTGAAACCCTGAAACTGCCCCTGGTTTTATGATACAAAACTGTTTGTTTTAAAGAGTTTATATTTATATAAAAATCTTCCATCATAATTTTATGTAAGAACCTTTGTTAAGTTATGTTCCAGACACCCAACTTAATAGCAAGAAAGCTAGTTATGTTATTAAAACCTTCAAAATTCTTGGTTTATTTAAAAATCATAAGTTGTGCCACTGTAAAGTGGTCATGTCGGTGACATGACGAAAAGCACCCAGTCCACACTGTAGAGTGGTCATATAGGAGACATGGTAAAAAGGCTCCCAAGTCCACACTGTAAATGTGGTTGGTGTTTGGAAGGACATCCAGCCATAGAAAACGTGCCAGAGACAGTTCTGTACGAGCGAGATGCGGCCTCCCGACCAATCTCACCTCAAGTGGAACAAAACCGTCCAACTCATGCTAGCGTGGAAAATGGACGTTAAACGATGATAATGATGATGGCAACATCTTGTTTTTTTTTTTTTTATCAGGAATTGTATCAGCGTTATAACGCCCTATTACAAATGTATGGTGAAAAGGTTGAAGAAGCTGAAGAACTGCGCATGGATTTGCAGGATATTAAAAAGATGTACAAAGACCAAGTAAGAATATTCTTCTTTATTTTCTCCATTGTAGTATGAGTATCGTGTAGGTGTCACGACAATGAGATCGTGTAGGTGTCACGACAATGAGATCGTGTAGGTGTCACGACAAAAAAACACACAGTCCACGCTGTAATGTGACCGTGTAGGCAACACGGTAAAAACCTCCCAGCCCCACACTGTAAATGTGGTTGGTGTTAGGAAGGGCATCCAGCTGTAGAAAACCCGCCAGACAGTCCACGCTGTAATGTGGCCGTGTAGGCAACACGGTAAAAACCTCCCAGCCCCACACTGTAAATGTGGTTGGTGTTAGGAAGGGCATCCAGCTGTAGAAAACCCGCCAGACAGTCCTATGCGAGCAAGACAACCACTCTTGCCTCAAGTGGGAAAATCCCCGTCCAAACCCATGCAAGCGTGGAATACGGACGCTAAACCTGATGATGATGATGATGATATATGTTCAGCTTGTTTATATCTCCTCAAACAAACTCCTTACCATCATTGATAATTGAATCGTGTTTTCTGTGTGAATTTTAAAACAACATCCACACAATGAAAATGAGATGGCAATGGTTCTTCTTCTTCTTCTTTACCCGCTTATTCCTGGGAGGGTCGTAGGAGTAGAGTCCTCATGTACTCCTTCCAGTGGGTCCTATCAGAAGCAACCGTCTCCAAATGATCTGGCTGGATCGCCAAGCAAGACAAGCCGACCTTATGGATATTATCCAACCATCTTACTCGGGCTCTACTCCTGGGTCTCCTGCTGGTTGGTTTTTTCCCCTAAAAACTGCTCAACATTCTATCCAACGCTCTAATAACTCTGCCAATTTATTGTCTTTAAAACCAGAATATACGCAGTTATAGTTATAAAATTTACAGAAGTTGTTTTGTTGTTTTTTTTCTTGGCGGGTTGGAGGTTATTTTTTTTTTTTTTTTAATATATTAACTATTAATTATATTCTTGTTTTGTTTTTTTTTGTGTTTCAGATTGACCATCTTTTGGCTAAATGACTAGAACCGGGTTACACTTCACCGAAATTATTTACATGAAATGTTTTCTCCAAGAGTTGATAGATATGATGCCGTATACACTTCGTTGAATAACTAACCAATATTTGGGAATATTGTTCTGATCTTTCAAATCTCCATTGTGGTCCACATTTTCAAATATTGCTATTTAGAGCAAACAAAATGCTGTACATGTTGTATAAAGTCTATTGTTAAATAACATTATGTTACCATTTGGGTTGAGATGGAAATAAATGGGATAAAGAATTTTTTTTTTTTTTTTTTTTTTTTTTTTGTATCATCAATATATATAAAATTACGTTTTCATGATTTAGTGTGTGTATGTATGCACATATATATATGTATATATGTCATCGTTTTAACATCCGCTTGATGATATATATATATATAATCATCATTTTAACGTCCACTTGATATATATATATATGTGTATTTATATATATATATATATAATCATCATCATCGTTTTAACATCTGCTTGATGATGATGATGATGATTACATATGGATGTGTGGGGGGTGTGAATGGAGCAAAAGAGTTGACATGAACTAAAGAGGACCTGGCTATTTGTTGTATTTGCTAGTTCAGGGCCTCTAATTCTGAATTACTTGCCTTTCCTTTCAAGGTTTAGGTACCTGTTATATTCTGGGGTAATTCAATTGGCTATGGTTGTATCTTTGGTCTACATACACAAACACACACATGAAATACATACGGGAACACATACATACACATGAAACACATACGTGATCAGACACATACACACGCAAGTGAAACATACTAAACACATACTGAATATATTTACTATGAAAGGAAGTTTTCAGGAGTTGTTATAACTTATTCAAAGGATAATTTTATATTACATTACATTTATGGTTAAAAAACAATATTAAATCCAATAAACTGAGGAAGCACATTGGGAAAAATATTATCAATCATAAATTGAGGAGTAATTTGAATTAAACAATTATTTTGTGAAACTTTCTCTGTTATAATTATTATTTTTATTTTTTATTATTATCAACTTAACTAATATATCTTTGATTTTGTTACTACAAACAGCTAAGAATTGCCTGTCAACATGCTGTTGACTCACTCATATTGTATGTCTTCTCCAGGCATAGATCTCCTCCGAAAATCGGAATGACAACAGCTTATCTGAGGAAGGAGCCATGCAAGGTGGGGTGTCTGTTGCAGCCAGTGTCACTGGCCATTGTCCACAGAAATGCCTTTGCCATTTTATCTGTGGTGTGCAGCCGAAGCATTCCTCTGACCTAGGTGTAGAGTCAATCACCTTCTCGCCTTCCTTTGTCTAGTAGGCCTTGCTCTTTTCCATCCTTTCCTCTCGTTTATGGCAATTATAGTTCTTTCCAATGCTGCTTTCTTTTTCTGTATGTTTGACCAATTTATCAACAATACATTTATACACATTGTTAAAAAAAAATTCATTATCTACATGCAGGCTGGTAAAGATTAGAAAAGTATTACACTATTACTCCACAGAAAGTTGCTCTCCATTCAAAAGCTGGGTATATGTAAGAGGTTATTGTTTTGTTCTTTTACAATTGCCCATTTCCTCTCCAATTCATGCAAAATGGCTGACACCAATCTTCTCAGCTGGTTCACATGCTGTCAGGTGTGGATGAGCTTCAACACAAGTGTACAAATGTTCAAGTATTACGTACTGGTTGTACAATATTAATTTAATAAAAAGACTGCATCAAAGTAGGAGAAATGAACTGGTTTAGACATGTAAATTAAATAGATGAGACAGGCATGTCATAGATACATATTGAGTGATAATATTGAAGGTAGCAGTAGACCAAAGCAGATTATGGTGAAAGTAAGTTAGATCTGTGTGGATCCCTGCCTTGAATCTCTGATGTTGTGAAGAGTCATTGTCTGGCCCCTGCTGGCAATAATGAACCCGTTGAAAAATTGCTCTTCTGGGCTCTGGATGCAAAGAGACAAGATGGTTGGCCATATAACTATTGACTACCCTTCCAAACACCCTATCAATAGACTACTAGTATTAGACACTGAACTCTGTTTAAACACTATAAACGAGAAAACCCAAATTCTCTACCCACATTATGCTAAACCCATGGCCTCCTAATACCTTATACACAAAAACTCAGCGATGTTTAATAGTGCTAAGTTTAATATTCTGTTTGCAGACTTGGTAAGAGTGATGAAGAATGTGTCCCGCATGTGCAATCCAACTGAACTGGAAAGACACGTACAACACTTCATCAATCACATGCAGTTCTCTGGCCAAAGAGACAGGATCGGCATGTACAAAGGAGCCACAGAGAAATATAAGACCCTCATAGAAATGGACATGAAAGGGATTTGCCCATTGTACAGGAACAAATCATGGAATAGCTTAGATAGGACTAAACAAGATAGGGGATGCCACTTCATAGTACAACAACCAGAGATACCAGAGTGTCATGTTCATAGATGCAACACCTGGAGGTGAATTAGCTAACCAACTTAGAAAGGCCCTAAGAAAGAGCCATCTAAAGATTAAAGTGGTAGAAAAGCCAGGAACTACCATAAAATCCCATATCATTGAAACTTACCTCTTTAAGAAAACCCACTGTACTAATAAGAAATGTGGTATATGTAGAATAAATCCACAAATAAATTGTAAAACTAGAAATGTAATCTATAGCATAAAATGTACAGAGGGTATATGCAGAAACATGACAATGACATTCATAGGGGAGACGATAGACCAACACTGGGGTGAAATAAAAGGACAAAAAGATGATTCAGTACTATATGAACATGCCAGACTGAGACATGATGGTAATATAGACAACAGAAATTAAAATAATATAACAGGTAGACAAATTAGAGGAACAACTGAAATAAAACTAAGAAAACTGAAGTTGAACAGAAAAAATGAATGGAATTACAACAACCATACACAAACACAATAGTGATGTAAGATAAATATAAATATACACAGGTACAATAACAACATCCACACATAAAAACACACGAGTGAGCAAAGATAGAATACAAACAAACACAGACTCAAATGCATGCGCAAACAGACAAGAATAAATAAATAAATAAATAAAAAAAATAGAATAGACATTACAATACAACAGATGGAAACAATAGTACCACTGATGATGTCGCAGGTGTGTGATGAAAGAACTTTGATAGACTATATATATATTTTTAACTATTGGTCAATCAATGATAAACATTGATTGCCAGCTAAATTAACTATAACGATATGAAATATACAGAAGCGAAAATCAATCCAGTGTGTTTTATTATTATTTCTGGCAATATTATAACAATATGACCCTCCCAATGTCTAACAATATATATAAATATACATGTACATATAAATGTATATATATATGTATATATCATCATCATCATCACCGTTTTACGTCCGTTCTTCCACGCTAGCATGGGTTAGACGGGATGTCCTGTTGTGGGCAGTGTCTGGTCGGCTGACCATGCCTTGCTCATACAGGAACTGATTTGGCTTGATTTCTACAGCTGGATGCCCTTCCTAACACCAACCTCATTTACAGTGAGTGCTGGGTGCTTTTTCGTGGCGCCTACACGTCCACTTTACAGTGTGGGCTGGGTGCTTTTTTGCCGTGGCACCTCCACGACCACTTTGCGATCGCTGGTGGACTCCCTCGAGACCCCGTGCATTAAATCCTGTCTCGTGTGTGTATGTATGTACATACATGCTATGATTACATATCAATAACTTTATCAAAACTATACTGAATTAATTATTTATTCCCCCAACACACCTTTATTTTCCTCCACCAACAATCTTTAATATTTACTTAGTGATTATTTCATGTCTATTTTTATTTGGAATAAAAATAATTGTTTCTACTTTTGGCACAAGGCCAGCAATTAACCAATGCATTACTGGTACTTTATGCATTGGATTAAAAATAATAATAATGTAGTTTATTTTGTTTATCTCAGATGTTATAAGACAAAAGAGTCACTGATAATGGTATGTTTATATGGGGTTTATGCCTCTAACACATAAAATAATCGAGTCTCTAACAGTCAACTATTAACACTCCAACTTTTTTAATTCATTCAATTGCTGCAAATTTATGTTGTTATTAGTTTCAAGGAGCTTTAAATTGGTTCAGTATCACTCAACAGACGACAATTCAAGACATACGCCTTATTTTGATTATCTCCCTTTGACTACATTTGAACCATATATCTGCACACACGCATTTTTCTTCCATTGCTCAGTCATTCTCTCAATTTATCGTCGTTCAATTACTCTTACGTTACAGATCCAGCGGTATATGTTGGAATCGTGTACATATACATACGTATATATTATGCATAGTTGTGTACACACACATATTCATATATATATGTATATGTAAAAGGTAAACAGAAATAACAACACAATGGGTACAGTATATGGAAGGGATATATTAGGTTAACGCTTGATATAGCAAAGCACAACATATCTGTGTGTGGTAAAGAAAATAGTGTTTTATGTTCATATTTAGAACAAAAAAAAGGGTACCTTAGTCTTGAAAGACATCTCCCCGTACTCTGTACGGTCTGGAGAGTTGGTCATTACTAGATATTGAAACCAAAGTTAACGCTTTCCCATTCCCATTGTATTTATATATATACAAATAAAGATTCAGCGAGAATCGCATTTTCGGCGGGCAGGAAAAAGCGAAGCGAAACACAAAATTCAGAAATGATATATATATATACATATGGACGAGCAACCTCCACATTTGCCAGGCTGACGAAGAAGAGTCTGGGAGAACAGAAAGGTAAACACCAAATTGCTGTTTACAAGGCGTGTGTCTTCAGCACACTATTTTACGGCAGCGAGACATGAAGTCTGAATGTCCTCCACTTTCGTTGCCTGAGATGCATTTTGGACATCAAGTGGACTGACCGGGTCATGAACACTGAGGTCCTCAACTGCGCCAAGATACCCAGCATTTACACCCTGCTCAAACGCGTCGTCTACGCTGGCTCGGTCATGTACATCGTATGAGGGGGGAGGGGGTTTACAAAAAGTCCTACTATATAGGGGAACTGGCCACCGGCACTAGAGAACGAGGACAACCTAATTTTCGCTTCAAAGACGTCTGCAGGAGGGATATGAAGTCAATAGAACTGGACACCCAGAGATGGGAGGAAGTCGCTAATGATCGCCCACAATGGAGACGAGTATTGCGCAAGGGGGTGGTGTGAGTGGAAGAGAAACTGAAACTTGCCTCCGAGGTAAAGCGTGCTCGAAAAAAAAACAACAATACAGTTGCACCGGAGAAGAACATCTACAAATGCAGTCGCTGTATACAGGACTGCCACTCCCGTGTGAGCTTGTACAGCCGCAGCAGCCAACACGAAATTCTTCAGGCGCAGATCCATGGCCTTTCGAATAATTGTTTCTACTATTGGCACAAGGCCAGCAAATAAACAGTACATTACTGGTACTTTATTTTACCGACCCCGTAAGGATGAAAGGCAATGCCAATAATAATATATATGTATATATATATAGCATGTATTACATGTGTGAGAGAACAACAAATTTTTGAATATATATATAATTACTGGCTGACAAATATTAGTTTGCTTCCTTAATATTTGATACATGTATATATATATGTATATATATATATATATATATATATATATATATATATATATATATATATATATATATATATGCATTTTCTGCCCATTTTAGAGTGCAAAGAGCTAACTTAATCACTACAACTAAATTGAACAATGCTTCCACCGCCCGAGTTGATAAACGATATGAGAGGGTAATTAAGAAATAACTTTATTTGGGGTTTTCTGTTGTGGATAAACACTGATTATTGCCCCTGTATTTCAACCCGGAAGTAGATGATATGACGTTAGTCATATACTAAACTATTGTAACTACATTGTTTGGGCGCGAAAGCGCTGATCTTTTAAGACGTATTTTTTCTTTATATATTTATATATATATTCCTAATATTTCACCCTGGCGGCAGCAACTACTTCCTCGAGCACAATGAATACTAAGTACGATGATTTGGAGTATCCATACTGTGACGATGTGAACAAATTCGAAAAACTTGCTAAGATAGGACAGGGGACTTTCGGGTAATTATAATGTATATTCCTTCCACTTCCGGGCCTTTCGTTCTTCCATTAAAGGTCTAATAATTAAACATGAAAATTACTTAATGTATCCCTTCTCTACTTTATTTATCTTTTCCTCGATGTATACTTCAGTTAAAATATATTTTAGTTGTGTAAAAATCTTCAATGTAGCTTTCTTGTTTATATTTGTTTTTCTGTGTTGACACCACCATCACGTCTACATGCTTTCAGATATAGCTAAATTATTACCATAGTTTTATTATTCACAGTGAGAAAACATTACAAATATTCACAACTTTGTCTTAAAAAAAAGAAAGATAATTACATAGATGTGAAAAAGAAAGATAAAAGCAAAATTAAGGAGAAAATGGGGAAGGGTTAAAGAAGGGCCAGATCTGGGTGTTGAGGAAACGACTATAAATTCTATAAATGAGAGGAAAAAGCAAGGACTATAGGGCGACAGAAGAAAAGAGGAAGGGTGATCGGTTCTGGGTCTAGGGCACGGCAATGGTGGGGTTCCGCCCCACCGAAGGACTTTATACTCTAAGACTAATTCCGCATTGTTCTAACGCATTAGTTTTGGTGATTTCTTTTTCCTTTCATTAAATATACTACTATCGTATTTTCATGTTTTAATATACATCTTTATATATATATAACAACACTGTCTTTTCTTCCTTTTTAATATACATCTTATATATATATATATATTATATATATATATATATATATACATATATATATATATAAGATCGGGTTTAGGTTCTGGTTGTAAGAAAATAACCTGGAAAATGACACCGAATGATTTACACCGCTTAAATATATCTTCCCCTCGTGTGTCTCGTGATTAATTTATTCCTTGTAAAAAATATATTTTGATTTCTTCGAAGTTGATGAAAGGAGAATAAATAAGAGATTTATCTAATGATTCAGCTACATGAAATCTTTAATATAGGTATTGCTTAATTAAATAATTTCCCCACTAATCCCAATTATTACAAATTTACTTTCATAGATACTACAAACATCGTTTGGTAGACATTGTATGGTGTTTAATCTCAGGTTTATTATAGTCTAGAATTCCAACCACGACCATTCCATCCCATCGGGTTCTATATCAGGGACTACATTATTCAATATATCCGTATTCATTTGGCTTGATTTTAGGGAAATGTAGCTGTTATTTCTAGCTGGTCGAGTAGCTACGTAGTTCTCATCATTGGCTTGTAAGATCTTGTGTATATATATATATATATATATATATATATATATATGTATAAGCAAAAGGGATATTCAATTTGTTGGTAATTCAACAAATATAAATGTTTATAACTGATTCAGAGCACTCGACCGGTTTTCTGGAGTATAATATTCAATGATATTAAATAAATGGAAACTATATTTATAAAACCATATTTATTTTATTATATATATTTCAAGGGTACCAAAACTTTGATATGCTTTCATCAGATAAAATACAAAGTTTGTTTTATAAATGTTGACATAACCAAGAAAAGATACCTTAACGGTTCTAGTTTTCCTTGGATAGTCAAAGATATGTTATATATATATATATATATATATATATATATATATATATATATATATATATATAACATATCTTTGACTATCCATATATATATATACGATATTAACAAATGGAAACTATATTTATAAAACCATATCTATTTTATTATGCATATTTCAAGGATACCATGTTAAATTATGGTATGCTTTCATAAAACTGGTATATATTGTATTTTGTCTGATGAAAGCATACCATAATTTAACATGGTATCCTTGAAATATGTATAATAAAATAGATATGGTTTTATAAATATAGTTTCCATTTGTTAATATCGTATATTTACTCCAAATACTTGTCGAGTGCTTTATATCAGTTATAAAAATATTTGCTTGTTGTACTCCAACAATTTAAATAGAACTTTTGCATATATATATATATATATATATATATATATATATAACATATCTTTACCAAAACACACCTACTGCACTCGCTGTTAACTATCATGTGTGCACTCTGAACATCAAGATGCAGTTTCACTACTGCAACTTTATTGATTCATTGAGTCAGTGATGGCCAGAAATCGTTGAAATAACATCAGTGACTTTCGAAAATCCTATATATATATATATATATATATATATATAATGAAATTAACATGGTATCCTTGAAATATGTATAATGAAATAAATATGGTTTTATAAATATAATTTCCATTTGTTTAATATCGTATATCTACTCCAAAACTTGTCGAGTGCTTTATATCAGTTATAAAATATTTACTTGTTGTAACCCAACAATTTTATATAAAACTTTTGCATATATATATATATATATATATATATATATATATATATATTCCATAAGTATAGTTATATGAACTTTGATTTTGAATATGTTTCTCTCTTAAACAACGTGGTTTTTATGGTTAGTTGTTTAACTGGTGGTCAGCCCTGGTCAGTCAAGCAGACCTGTGGTCAAACACATTCCAGCCACAACAATTCCGTCTTTTAGTATATCAGGAACTACATTGTCCAGTGGTTTTTCTTTTGTTTTAATGACTAGGTTGTGATTCGATAGAGATTTGGGCTGGTGTTTCTAGCAGTTTAAGCGACTTCGTATACAACACAATCCCTCGTTGACTCACACACTTTGTATATACACACACACACACACACACACACACACACACACACACACACACACACATATATATATAGAATCATTCCGTATAAAAATATGAGTCCACGTAGAGATGTCCGATGGAACAGCAGAAGAAATAGACTGGTCACGAGGGTTCATTGGTGGAAGATCCGAGAAATACGAACGAATCTTGGTGACATATGATGCTGGGTGAAGATGCGATGAGACCACCGGTGCTAACATTTGACCAGGAAGAGTCAATGTGGTACCATAAAGAAGTTCAGCAGAAGAGAAACCTAAATCTGTCTTAAATGACAGAACGGCAACCAAGAAGCACATTGGCAAGAATTCGGTCCAACGTTGCGGATCAGGAGTAGCGCGGAGTGCAGCTTTCAACTGTCTGTGAAATCTCTCCACCATCCCGTTAGAGGCTGGGTGATAGCTGGTCGTATGAATGTGATGAGCACCCAAGAGTCGTGATACTCCACCATCCCGTTAGAGGCTGGTCGTATGAATGTGATGAGCACCCAAGAGTCGTGATATTTCACGAAATAAGGAAGCCTAGAAGTGTCGTCCGCCATCCGTAGTTATTTTAGAAGGAACACCAAAGCGAGCAATCCAAATGAAAGCTCGGGCAACGGACTCTGCTGTTATGTCCACTAGGGGTATGACTTCAGGCCACCGAGAGAAACGATCGATATATATATATACAGTGTGTAAATAACTTTGATAGATTTCGTCCAGTATTGGCCCATACCATATTTATATATGTATGTATCGGCAGTCGACCGACAAGATCCCAGACTCATTTGCTTAACGAGTGGGGTGGAAGCTCGTCGATTCCCAATACTATCTGTCGGTCGCAAATATAAAGTGTCTTGCTCAAGGACAACGCATCGACCTATCCAGGAATCGAAATCACAGCCTCACGATTGCGAATCCAATTCTCTAATATATATATATATATCTACGTGTGACGGTATTTTAACGATAGTTATAGCTCTGATTTATTTGAATTATTGAGCCCTCTGCCGCTCATCTCGAATTTTGTTTATCGTGAACTCGTGCGCCGATTTTTCGATACTCGATTATTCTACTATATATATATATATACATATATCCGGTATTAAAACACAATATATCTTCCTTCAATCAGTTTTATACTCTAAATCAGGGGTTCTCAACCTTTTTTTTTCGCTGTGGACCACCAAAATAAGTAATATTTTCCTGTGAACCACCTAAACTTTTAAATCTTTTGTAATAGAACTGCTAGAGACATTCTAACCACATGCCCATAGTATCAGAGCTGTGAACTCGAAATTTTCAAAAACAATGGACATGTGTGTAATTAAACAAAATATTATATTAGTTACATTTTTGTGAAATGGCTACGAATTCTCTGTGGACCACTAGAAATGCTATGTGGTCCACCTGGACCACGTTGAGAATCACTGCTCTAAATTAATGTAGCGATTATTTTATCTTAATGTTGAAATCTTCCATCCATGGTCGATGTGCGTTGCATCACATTTGATTTCGTCACAAACTACGACGATTAGGTTTGCACTCTGTATTCTACTGAAGTCATTAATTCTGTCAATTAATGAACAATTAGCGTTCTGTTACTTATTTCTTGTTTCCTAACCACAACAAGAACCAAACTTCACCATTTTTAGGCTGACATTTCAAAGTAAAATTCATGTAAACACTAAAATAGTTGGCTTGTCATGACAATTTAACTGCTTACATACTTGTGAAACCATGGTATGGGTGATATTAATGATGTAGCTGTCTTATTTTAGGTTACTTTACTAGGAATCTACCCATTGCTAACTTTAAAGTTATATATATATATATATACTAGCCGAATTACCCGCGCCTTGCTGCGTCTCACTTTTTTTTTTTTTTGTAAGAAAATGATGTTTGATTTTAAATCAGTGATATAATTATGGAGGGAAACATTATTTTTTGTAATATATCCAATTGAAAATTACATTATTAAATCTTATTCTTATTTTTGTTTCTTGTAAATAACTTTTTTCAAAATTTCAATTCAAAACTTTTGTGAATAGGGATCATATCTTGTCATTTACCTATGGTTTAAATTTCATATAAATCGAAGGGAAAAAATTTTCAGCAGGGGTTTGTGCCCCTGGGGAACCCTTTGATTAAAATGAAATATACTTATCCAAGTACCCTGAGCAATGTAGTTTCAGAATATATATATATGGTTATGGGGTTCTATCTCCAAAACCATAGGAGTAGTTTGTGAACAAACAGACAGGAATACAACTTTATATATATAGATATATATAATTTAAGCTATCTTTTCATTGAGATGTTTCTGTACATCAGTGACAAATTACCTTCTGTATGCTACATATATTGTGTGTGTGTGTGTATATGTTTTGGAAGTTGTACATCTAACATCATCATCATTTTAATGTTCCCTGCTAGTCAAATCTAGAATTATATTTAATCCTTTAGCATTTAAACCAGCCATATCCGGCCAGAATTCTCTCACCTCTTTCTGTTCAAACCGGTTGTAATTGGCCACTCATACTGATGTTAACATTGTTCTCAAAATAAATAATATCAAAATCTCATAGATTTCATATTATGTGAGGTTAAAGCCTTTACTGTGAAAATATAATAGTATGTATAGAGTAAGCAAATGCTAAAGTGTTTAAGTTTTTCATATGATTATTTCACTTCATATCTATAATGTATTTTTTGTGAATGTAATTCTATTTGAAACAGCAACTAGTTTGATGTGACTATCATGGTTTGTTTTTGTAGAGAAGTGTTTAAAGCTCGATGCAAGAAGACCAAAAAACTAGTCGCATTAAAGAAAGTTCTGATGGAGAATGAAAAAGAAGGCGTAAGTTTTGTTATGAAATATTTTTTTATTAAGAAGTTGCAAAATTTAAAAAATATACAATGTAAAAACTGGGTTTCAATAAGAAAATCATTTTGATGTGGTGTCCTTTGGTGCATTAACAGAATCCCTTCAGTTTCAAGTATCTCAGTCAAATCTCCAAATGAAGGGCAACTACCTCCTTAACCCCCCAACAGTCTCAGAGCTCTTTAAGAAAGGGTTATGGTGCCGCCCTTCCCTCTTTTACACACTCACACATAGACATATACATAAATCTTTGCAGTTTCAATCTACTAAATTCATTCACAAGGCATTGGTTGGCTCAGAGCTAGTAGGTGATTGTCCCAGGTACCACAGTGGAACTGAACTCAAAACCACTTAGCTCTGAAGCAGGCAGCTTAACCACGCAGCCATGCCTGAGTTAGCTTTTTAATGCTCCCTACATTAAATATGTTAACACTGAAATTACCGTATTTCCCAGCATTGAAGGCACTTCGTCCTTGAGGACGCACCTTAATTTTAACAACCAAAAATTTGAAAAAAAAATGATGACAGCCTTCAGCCTCCAGGGCGCATGGTAGATTTTTTGAGACTTATTTTAGGAAGAATGTAGCATCTTCGACACCGGAAAATATGGTATATCTCTGAAAATATTAATTTCTAAACAATCCTGTTGATAACCAATGTTGGTGGTTCTTCCATCACTACTACAGAAATTGCAGTGAAAGTAATGCAGTGATAATGAAGTCAGAATAAGACTGAAACCTACCCAAAGTTAAAGATATTATTAGCTATTGTACCAGTAATACACTGGGTAATGATGGCCTTGTGCCAAAAAAGTAGAAACAATTATTAGCTATCCTAGCTATTGACTAATATTCTTTCTTCAATACATTTTTTTTTTTTGCATCTCTATTTCTTTCCTGATTGGCACACCTGACACGTGAATACCAGCCTCCTTATATATATATATATATATATATATATATATATATATAGCAAATCAAATCATAGCTCATAGTTTCTGAGGAAGATGGTGTAGTGGATCAGGGATTTTGAAACTGGAAACGGGTATTGACATAACCACTACCTGCTAGTCAATATATCAACCTATCGTGAGCAATCAACCCTCTGAAATGAACATAAAACAACAAACAAATTAACCACCTATCTGACTTTTGTTTTATTTTCACTGTTTAATACACACACACACACACACACACATATATATATATATATATATATATATATATATATATATATATATATAGACAGTCCTATACGAGCAGGACAACAAATCTTGCCTCAAGTGGGAAACCTCCCATCCAAACCCATGCAAGCGTGGAAGATGGACGTTAAACGATGATGATGATGATGATATACATTTATTTCTAGTTAACTTTTTAATAGTTTCTCTATTAAATGTGTTAAAATTAACTAACTAAATATATAAATACATACTTTTGTGTATTCTTTCAGTTCCCCATCACAGCATTAAGAGAAATCAAAATTCTACAACTTCTGAAAAATGAAAACATTATTAATCTCATAGAGATATGCAGAACTAAAGGTATGTCTTCTTTTTAGTATCTACTATACGGAGGTAGGCTGAAAACTTCATAGGCTGACTGAAGGATTGATGTTAAAGGTGGAAAATCTTGCATGCATTAATTTCAACTCTTCTTATTAATAACTGATTTGTTTCTTTCCTGAGATATGTTGAAAAATAAACCTCATTTGGTCATTCCATGAGAGTATTTTGGTCAGCCTAAGAACTTTTCAGTTGACCCTTCATATTTCTTTATTATTTTATCTTTTTAATCTTGAAATATTGCATTTATTTCCTTTCAGCCACAAGTTACAACCGGATGAGAGGAACATTTTATTTAGTCTTTGACTTCTGTGAACATGATCTAGCAGGTTTGTTAAGCAACGTCCAAGTAAAATTCTCACTTGGAGAAATCAAGAAAGTCATGCAACAGTTATTGAACAGTCTTTACTTCATTCACAGTAACAAAGTCCTTCATCGAGATATGAAAGCTGCTAACATCCTTATTACCAAACATGGCGTACTCAAGCTCGCTGATTTTGGGTTAGCGCGAGCATTCAGTTTAAAAGGTCAGCCTAACCGTTACACAAACAGAGTAGTGACTCTATGGTATCGTCCACCAGAATTGCTTCTAGGGGAACGAAATTATGGTCCACCTGTTGATCTTTGGGGAGCTGGGTGCATCATGGCAGAAATGTGGACACGAAGTCCTATCATGCAAGGGAATACTGAACAACACCAACTCCAATTGATTAGCCAACTATGTGGATCAATTACCACAGAAGTTTGGTCTGACGTTGAAAACCTTGACTTATACAATAGAATAGAACTTCCAAAAGGTCAGAGACGTAAAGTAAAAGACCGTTTAAAAGTTTACGTCAAAGACCAGTATGCTTTGGATTTACTGGATAAATTATTAACACTGGATCCTGCGAAACGTTGTGATAGTGATACTGCTTTGAACCATGATTTCTTTTGGACAGACCCTATGCCAACCGATTTGTCTCGTATGTTGTCACAACACACAACCAGTATGTTTGAATTTTTAGCTCCACCACGTCGACGAGGCCCAGCACAACACCATGTCCAAGCTCGACCCACACAAAATCCTGATCAACATTATGAAAGAGTATTTTAATGCTTTTTTTTTTATCCAGCTATAAATCCATTGCTAGTTATTTGCTAATGCTCACTTGGTCCTTCCATCTCTATACACCTGTATTATTAATTGACAACTGGAAAGGTTTATATTCAAATAACTGTGATTTGCAAGAAATTGCTTACCTAATTTTTTATATCTGACTTTGGTTTCCCTCTAAATAGTATGCTGTTTTTTTTTTGTTTTTTTTTTTAATCCATTTCCTTGGTTGTAAATATTTTTTATAAAAAAAAAAAAAAAATCAAGTGTTATCTTTTTTTTTATTTATAATAATTTTTTTTTCTTCTAATCAATGTTTGTTCTATTCTTGATGTGGTTCTCTTACCTGTTATAGTCCCAAGCTGTGAGAAATCCATCCATCCAACCCATGCCATCATGGAGAGTGAATTTAAAATGATAAAATTGAAAATGCCTGTATCACAATTCCAGTTATGATCACATCTTTGTCCTTTTGTATTGTCCAATGTGTTCTTAAGATGGTAGGAATTAAATGTATTGTCCTCGTATGTAAGACCTCTTGGGTCAGTGTAATTGGTAAAGTAGACAGTTGAAAACGCGGATTAGTACAATAGTCAGATATTGAAACAATATCTTGTCCTCGTATATATATATGTGAGGTCTCTTGGGATTGCAACTGTCTGATGATATCCACATCAGACATCTGTGATTGTCATGGTTACAAGGCTATAGATCCACTCATTAGAGCCAGATCAACATATTCTTGATAAACACTGACACAAGTACAAGTAATCAACTACTGCAAGTATAAACGTGCAGCATGGTCATCAATTAGACAGGTATGTTGTATCCAGAATTATATCCTCAATCAAACTGTGGTATATCCATAACCAAACAGGTATGGTATATCCACAACCAGACAGGCGTGGTGTATCCAGAACTAGACTAAGGTGTAGTATATCTAGAACTATATACACAACCAGGCAGAGGCAAGGTATATCCAGAACCATGCAAAGGCATGGTATATACAGAGCTATATCCAGAACTATATTTGGTAACTACCCATGTGCTATATGTCTGCTCATGGCTGTATGAATTGTTTTTTGTTTTAAATCTCCCTATTCATTATATATTTTTCTAAAAAAAAAGTCTCATATATATATATATGTATATATATATATAAAAACATTCTCAAGACTCAAGAAACAAAAATAATTTAACATCTTAAAATAACATTTATATAATTATTGGTGAAGATTTTATAGAAATTGATGAAGTTCAAAAGTTTGTGAAATGTTTATTAGCAAATGTTTTTAAAATCAGGCACAAATAAATAGACAGCATATTCAGGATAAAAGAGTTGCAAGGGGGAGACAAATGCTAAGACTTATGAAAAATCTATTTACAAGAAAACTTCCTCTATTAGTGAGTTGAACATTGGGATGAAATAGAAAGAAACTTAAAACCTGTCAAACTAAATCTGATCTAATTTTGATATTTGATTATAAATATTTTGCTAACAGCCTTGAAATAGTCGTAATTCTGCCCCCATCTCCACTTCATTTTGCCTTCAAACTTTCTATTCTACAATAAATGAAGAGAATCTCAGCAGCAAAATTCATGTAAATCTAGCATTCTTATGTCTTGTAGTGACTGGAAAATATTTTAAAATTCCTATATTAAAGGGTTTCACTTGAAACATTAAAAAAGTATTTCCCTTTTTTCCTTTTGTGTTAGCAGAAATATTTTTTTCATAGTTGTTAAAATATTAGAAATGCAGTAGTACAAAATGAAATATTAAGAGTAAGGATTTTTTTTGTAGTTGCTTAGCCAGGAGGAAGGGCCATGCTACAACCCTTCTCGGGGCTTCAGGACTGATGAGAGAGAGAGAGGAAGTAAAGTATCTTCAAACTAGAGACCTGGCCCAAATACTTGCAACAGAATGGACTCCATTAAAGGCACCCAAGTGTAAAGTAGTGGTGTTAAATTGGGTGATAGATTTTATGTCTACCATGTAAGTGGACCATAGCGAGATTTGGAGCTGAGAATGCGAAGAACAGGAACATATACTGCAAGACATCTCGTGTAATGTTTTAATGAATCCGCCAACTTCGCACTTTATCAATTATAGAAAGACAAACAGCAAAGTTGTCATTGATGGGATTTGAACTCAGAATGCCAGGAACTGAATTAAATACAAAGTATTTCATTCAATGTTTGACTGCTTCTGCCAACTCAAGTGGAACAGAATCTTTTTTTTTTGTCTTGTGTCAATTCAAGTGAAACATTGTTTTGTTTTTTTGTATATAAATGAAATTTGGTAAAATATAGATACTATGTTAATCAGGAAACTAAGGACTTGTAGTAAATATTCAGCAATGTAGGAGGTAGGTAGCAAATTGGCAGAGTCGTTAGAATGTTGGATTAAATGCTTTGCAGTATTTGTTCCAGTTATCTGCTCTCTGAATTGAAATCCCACTGAGGTCAACTTGGCCTTTCATCCATTCAAGATCGATAAAAAAAAATGTACCAGTCAAATACTGGGATCGATTGTTCCTCACTTTCTACCCTTTGAAATAAATCTACTGTATTCAGACCTGGAGAGGGGATGGGTTCTGCCAGGTTTTAAAATGCCCTAGAAATGCTGTATATCAATACAGAACCCCCATAACTCCAATAGAAGTTATGGGACTATACATGCCATGTATGCATGTAGGAGCCAACAATAACATTAAAGACCACTAGGGATTGTCAGGTTTTTTAGTAACAACAAAACACACCAATAGAAAGTTGGGGTTTTCTTTCTTTTCCTTTAATATCTTATGAAAATGAATGTTAAAATAACGTAGTTACTATTAAGGCACTTTAAATATCTATCAATCGTAAATTAAGGGGGAGAGAGAGACAAATTGACAACATCAGTTGGCAATGCAATCAGCAGGTACACATTGTAGAGTGTCACATATCGATAATATAAGATCAAATAATTGTGATAGCATCAATGTGGATCTTTTAACGCTTTAGCATTTACATCACACTATATTTATTATTGTATTTTCATGTTAAAGGCTTTACTTCACATAATATTGAATCTGATATTTTGAGAACAATACCTTAACATCAGTATGTGTGACTGGTTACAGCTGTTTTGAACATTGTATACTAACCCAATCTATTAACCTTATTGTCATCAACAGCTGAGATTCTACTGGGAATATGTACAGAGGGTAACATGAAGACAACTCTCAACTAGTTTGAATGTTTAAGAAAAAAAAAAAACATACAAAAAAAAAAAAACATCAAAACAAAATGAAAGTCTTCATGAAAATAAATTTTCAAAGATGGCTTCAAAATATGGACAGTAAGTTATATAAGATAAACACAAGTCAAGTAAAGAGAAATGTGTAAGTATAATCTTGATTTATTCAGCACATGTCATAAGACAGTTGGTCAGCAGTCATGTATGTTAATCAATAGGTATTGGGATTTTTTTTGTTAATGGAAAAAAAAAAAAAAAGAAAGAAAATAAAAAATGAAATAAAAACAAGTTAAATGGCCCAAACTCAAATATCAAATGATTATCACAGTCATACATTTAGATATAAAATATAAGGAACAGCCATCTTGTATAGGATGGTCTGAAATTATGACAAGCTTACTACACTCAACAGAAAATAAATAAGAGATTTTTATGCTTTGAAGATTCAGAAAGCATCTAAATATCATTTAACCCTTTCCCCATTCCCACCCACCCCCAAAAACGAAAAAAAAAGAAGAAAAAAAAAAAAAAGATTTTACTAAATGCATAAGGATTTTCTTTTTTTTGGCTGTTGTTGAAACAATAGTTTTAAATGCTTTGAGTTAAAAAAGGCCAATGTGAAATTAAATTTATTGTTGGTTTGTGATAACAAAATTTGGGGAACTATTACAAATACCAGTTTAATGATTAAAAAAAAAAATGAGATAGTGGGATTGAGAAACCATTTTTCTTTTTCTTTTATTTCTTTTTTTTTTTACAAAGGGATTTGTTGGCAAACTACAATCGAGAATAAAAGAAAATGGAAATACATAGAAATTCCTGTAGATTTATAAATAGTTTGAGCAAAGGGAACTGGTTGTTATGGCAACTAATTCCAAAAATGTTCAAATATTTAAATATAAGTTTAAGATTAAAAAAAAATAAACTAAAAAGATAAATAAAAAGCTCATTTTGAGCAAAGTTGAGTCAATCATTTTATATTTTCATACAGTCTTGAATCTCATTTCAAAAGATTTGACAACCTTTAAAAGTTCCAGTTAAACTAAATTTATGACAAATGTCCAGTCGAGTGAATGATTAGACCAAGATCTCTTTCTTGTCTTATCTGGTCTCTCTTTCAAATCAACTTCAGCTGAATAGATTTTAGTTAATCTATCCAACGAGAAAAATCCACTGAAAAAAGGAAGGAAGCATAAAAAGAAATATGTTTTTTTTTAAATTTTTGTACAATGTAAGCTGTGAATGTATGTATGTATGTATGTTACTTGATGCTAAAAATAATGTCATATCTTATGGATAAATTTATTTAAAGATAAATGAAAAAATATATTTTATTGTCAAGTTATTAAAACGTATGTATCGTTTTGTCTTCATTTTTTTTTTTTTTTTTTTTTTTTTTTCATATTTTTGTTTTGTCCAGCAACAAATAGAAATTTTTAGATCAACTCTAGATGAATTAGTACAGTGAAATGAAAAGGTTTTTGTTTTGACAAGGATTAAATATTGTCCAATTGAATCTTAATGGGAATGATGGTAGCTAAATTAATCAGCAAAAGTTTAATTAGTAAACAGAGATAAAAGAAATCAAATATCTCAATGTAATCAATACACTTATCACAGGCTATAGATAATCTCTGAAAGTAACCACTAAGCCATATACCGTATATACCCGAATATAAGTTGATCTGAATATAAGCTAACCGACCACCCCCTCTAATTTATGTCTGAGAAAAGGGGAAAAAATCCAAACCCCATTTATAAGCTGAGACAGCTAATAAACAAATTGTTTAAATGGCGGATATAAGCCAACCGTGGCCCCCCCATTTTACCATTGGTATTTTTTTGCTTTTTTTTTTGGTCATACATTCCTCAACTTATATTTGGGTATCTATATGGTATATCTTCATAGTTTAACCCTTTAGCATTTCCATTACTCTATATTTATTATTGTATTTTCACAGTAAACACATTATTTCACATAATATCGAATCTATGAGATTTTGATATTTATTTTGAGAACAATAACTTAGCATGAGTATGAGCATCCAGTTATGACCGGTTTGAACAGAAAAAGTTGAGAGAATTCTGGCCAGA
>OZ024752.1:37867170-37874670 GCA_964016885.1 Eledone cirrhosa
CAATATAGCGAGGAGCACTGGAAAACCTCTCTAATAATTTTTGAGGCAAGCCAGCACGTTCACAGCGTTACTTCTGGTGAAGGCGAGGCTGAGGTGCTGGAACAACCATGCACCCACACGAGCATCACCAGTTAACTCAGTCGAGCCGCCATTGAAAATAAGAACCTCGCTGTCAGTATTCCGACTCACCCAAACGTCTCGAAAACAGGCCGGAAAATGCAGTTAGCCAACAGATGAGGGTATTTTAGGATTTTGTTCTGTTCAACTGCGGATGCTGTAGCCCTTGCCCTTACCACTGCATCCAGGATGTGGGAAGAAGCAAAAGAGTTACTAACTGTGACGTCCCAGATAAGGCACCTGCCTCTTGACCAGGAACACAGAGTAAGACCGTCAGGTCCATCAATTCTGGACAACCCAGGCGGTTCTAAAATTGAGGGGATGTTTGCCTGGGCCAAAGTTCTTAAGTGGTAATAGGACAGTGTGTGTATGTGCACATGCGTGAGTTTGTTCTTAAATTAGAGACGTGTGTGTGTCACCTTTTTTAAGTTAGATACATATATGTGTGTTATCCCCTTCCTTCCTTTTACACTCACATACATTCACACAAACACACACACACACATTTTGTGATGGATGGTTGGATGGACAGAAGTCACTCAAATTTATATACATGTGAATGGAGTTCCACTGAAACAGGTAGAGAAGTTCAAGTATCTCAGGGCCGTGTTCACGAGTGATAGAAGGCAGGAGGCTGAATTAAGTGCAAGAATTGCAAAAGCTGATGCAGTAATGCACCAGCTTGAGCACTCAGCAATCAGAAGAAGGGAGGTAGGCATAAAAGCCAAACTCGCTGTCTTCCTGGTATTCCTGCCAACCCTTACCAAGGGTCATGCATCTTGGGTAATGACCGAAAGAATACAATTCCAAATACAAGTGTCCGAAATGGGATTCCTCCGAAGGGTCTCTGGAGTCACTCCTGGTAGAGTTGCTACTTTTCCAGATTGAGAGATCACAGCTCCGATACTACGGGCATGTGGTTAGAAAGAATCACTGGACAGATTTTACAGGCAAAACCAACCACCAAGAGACCCAGAGGTAGACCCTGAGCAAGATAGTTGGATAACATCCATGAGCTTGGCTGTTCACGCTTTGGGACCCAGCTGGATCAGTTAGAGATGTTTGCTTCTGACAGACTCGCTGGAAGGAGTGTTTGAGAAGAACTCTACCCCCACGGCCTTCTCAGAAATAAGTGGGCGAAGAAGATATTGAATCTGTGAGATTTTGATGTCATTTATTTTGAGAACACTACCTTAACATCAGTATGAGTGGCCAGTTATGGCTGGTTTAACAGAAAGAAGTGAGAGAATTCTGGCTGGATACAGCTGATTTAAATGCTAAAGAGGTCAATGTAATATTACACAGACATTAAACAAAACAAAGAAAGAAAAAAACAAAGAAACAAAACAAAGAAAGAAAAAACAAAGAAAAAATTCAAGAAAAAAAAACTCAAATTCAAAACTTGAAACTTACCAAGTGATAAACACAAACAAAAACAGATATTAATGTAAAAAATGTATATAATATCAAACACACACAAACGACAATGGCTTCTAATAACTGCTCAGTTGGATATGACAAGTATCAATGATGTATCATATATCAGAGTGAAAATGTAGTGTACTACATACAGTTTTCCTGTCTTATGCCAGTGATAAGGTTTCATTTGTAAAAAGATCAGTGTGTGATATTGCTGCAGATAACCCCACATAAGTAACTCTTTAGCTATTGTATACTATTATACTAAAGGCTTTATCTCACATAATATCGAATCTATGAGATTTTGATGTTATTTATTTTGAGAACAATATTTTAACATCAGTATGAGCAGCCAGTTTGAACAGAAAGCGGTGAGGGGATTCTGGCTGGATACGGCCAGTTTAAATGCTAAAGGGTTAAGTTAAAATTCATTTGCACATTACCAATAATATTTTTATGCAGTATTGGAATTTCTTCATCCAATAATATATCTAAATTGATTTTTAAAAATGTTTTCACCCACTAATACTTATGAATATAGTCTTATGAATACCTTCAACAATTAATACTTCTAAATCTATTTTTGATATATTTCTTCAACTACTGCTTTTTGCCTTGATGTCCCTAAACAAAGGCCCTAGTTTTTGCGTTTGGATAAATGGTGCTAAATTGAAACTCCTCAATGTGGGAGTTGAACTGTCACCTCATCTCTTCATAATCTTTATGAATAGGATTGACACGTGCAGCCGGATTCGAAGTGGTATCATGATCAGTCGGTTGGAATTTGCAGATGACATAGTATTACTAAACTCGTCAGAAGGCGATCTGCGACATGCACATGATAATTTTACTGTTGAGTGCTACACAGCTGGAATGTCAACCCTTACCTATAGTAATCAATCTTGTGTAGTGACCGAAAAAATATGATCATGATTACAAGCAACCGAAAAGTGGTTCCTCCAAAGGGTCTTTTGAGTAACTTTACTCAATAGAGTGCATAGCTTGCAGATTAGAGGATCACTCCAAGTAGAGCTGCTACTTCTCTGAATTGAAAGATTACAGTTTTGATACTATGGGCAAGTTGTTAAAATCTATTCAGCAATTCTTTCCTGAAACATTCTATGGGTAAAACCAACTGGCAGGAGACCCAGGGGTAGACACTGAGCAAGATGATTGGATAACATCCATGAGCTCTGTTGGTCTTGCTTGGGAATGCAGCTGGCTCAAGAGGAGGCAGTTGCTTCTTACAGGACCAGCTGAATGGACTGTTTGAGGACTCTGACCCCACGACCCTCTCAGGAACAAGTGGGCAAAGAATTATAAATATATCTTCTACACAATTTCTCCAATTTCTTCAAGGTCTTGTCCTGTATTGCAGAAAACTGAGTTAATATTAAGAGTTAATGAATGCTGGATTATTGATGTGTATGGATTGCTGTAATTATAAATTATGTACTTTAATTACCTTTTGCGAGTGGGTGCCTTCATATTCATAATATCTTCTACTCCTAGATAAATATTTGATAAGTACAATGATACACTAGTATGAATCTTACTCTATTGAACTGGAGTAACTATAACACATTATACAATTTTTTCAAGTTTCTATTAAAAGATTATTCATACTTATTCTGTTTATCATTTTTACCATCAAGTAGTTAAGGCTCTCATATTTCTGAAAGTGTAGCTTTATTGCTTTAAAACCCACTGAATTTTATCATAAAAGATGTCATTTCCTTTTCAAGAAACAAGCGTTTTAAGGCCATTTCTCCGATAAAACAGAGGTAAGCCTTGCAGGCCCCATGAAATTCTTTTAGGGGCAATGTTTTACAGCCAGATGCTCTTTTTGCTACCAACCTTATCCTCTCGCCTAACACATGGATATGGTGTACCTATTCTAAACCATATAGTTGATTACACCAACAGATGACAAAACTATCTTATTTTATGACTAATCTGAAGTTGTATACCACTCACTAACTACTGCTCATATAAAGATTCTAAGATGATCTCATAATATATTAAGAAACGTCTTGTATGTTTCCATAAGTTATTTGGATAAATTGTTTTGTAATACCAACAATATCACAATCTACAATTTTTATTCAATTTCTCTAAAGCTATTTAATTTTAGCATAAAATCATAAAATAAATCCAAATTGGACAATAGGCATGTATTGTTTAAAACATTAAAAATCTATGCACGATAACGCCTCTGGTATCACTGACTCAGGATGACCCCAGTCTCATAGACTAAGAGCCCTGACTATTAGTACCAGCTTCAACATAAAATTACTTTAACCCCCTTTAGCATTCACATTATTCTATATATACTATTATATTTTCATGGTAAAGGCTTCACCTCACATAATATCGAATCTATGAGATTTTGAAAGTATTTATTTTGAGAACAATACCTTAACATCAGTTTGAGTGACCAGTTACAGCCAGTTTTAACAGAAAAAAAGTAGAGAATTCTGGCCGGTTTGAACATTAAAGGGTTAACAAAGTATATCTGATTTTCGACAACAAACCACGTGTGGACATGAATGAAAAAATAAATCACTACATCCCTTAGGGATCACAGTAAGTACTTCACAAAATCTATAAACAAAAAAATATACACACAGATTTATATATAGATACATACCACACACAAGGGAAAAGAAACCACAGCCAATCTTACATACATTATGAAACCATTCTGAATATTGACTTCACTTCTAACCCACATACACCTTTTAATTATATATATATCATCATCATCATCATCTTTTAAAGTCCGTGTTCCACGCTTGCATGGGTTTGGACGGGAGTTTTCCCACTTGAGGCAAGAGTGGTTGTCTTGCTCGCATAGGACTGTCTGGCGGGTTTTCTACAGCTGGATGCCCTTCCTAACACCAACCACATTTACAGTGTGGGACTGGGAGGTTTTACCGTGTTGCCTACAAGGCCACATTACAGCGTGGACTGTGTGTTTTTTTGTCGTGACATCTACACGATCTCATTTGTTTCGGCCTGGATGTTGTGGCACCAACATAACTTTACATTGAAAGGGGCTGTGTGGATGGGGTGGGGGTGGTGGGAGGGGGGTGTATTTTGTTAGAGATGCCTACTGACTGTAGTAGGTTTTACTTTGTATTTAGGTAAGGCGGGTCTTCTCTATTACTGAGTACCGCCAAAGATCTCGGTCCAGTGACATTGTCTTGGAGAGGTGTGAGGTCGGAATTTATCAGGTCGTCCCAGGTTTTTCTGGGTCTGCCTACTCCGTGGCTACCGTCTATCTTTATTGCCCTGCACTTTGCTATACAGCTGTCGTCTTTCATGCGCATCACGTGACCATACCAACGTAGCCTTCTCTCGAGTAAACAACATCTGATCCCTCTTATTTCTAATTTTTCCTTTAGTTCGTTTATGCTTTGCCGTTCACGTATATTACTATTACACATCCAGCGGAGCATGCAAGCTTCGTTCCTCTCTAGTCTGCGTGTATCCTCTGCACACAATGCCCAGGTCTCACTGCCATGCAACATTGCTGTTCGTATGCAGGCATCATACAGCCTGCCTTTCATTTTTAGGGAGAACCCTTTAGCGGCTAATAGTGGTATAAGCTCTCTGAACTTTTTCCATCCAGTTCTGACTCTAGCTACTGTACTTTCAGAGCACCCTCCCCCACTGCTGATTTTGTCACCCAGGTAACGGAAGCTGTCCACTATTTCTATAGAACCCTCTGCGCAATTGAAAGAGCTAGTATTTTGTGGGCACTTGCTGCTACTTATTGCACCAGAGCACCGGCCACATGTAAAATCTATGTTCTTAGTTAGCTTACCTATGATCCCACTACATCTTTTATGCACCCATACTTTGCATTTGGGACATAAAATGGAAGATATAATTATATATGGAGGCACATGGCTTAGTGGTTAGAGCATTGGCCTTACAATCGAAAGGTTGTGAGTTCAATTCTCAGACCGGGTGATGTGTTGTTTCCTTGAGCAAGACACTTTATTTCACATTGCTCCAGTTTACTCAGCTGTAGAAATGAGATGATAGGAACTGGGGTCCCTATCATTTCCCTGCAAAGTGGTGGTGGAAGTGCCACGGCAAAAAAGCACCCAGCCCACACTGTAAAGTAGTCGTGTAGGCGCCACGGAAAAAAAAAAAGCACCCAGCACTCACTGTAAATGAGGTTGGTGTTAGGAAGGGCATCCAGCTGTAGAAATCAAGCCAGAATCAGTTCCTGTCCCACCCTTGCAAGCAAGGAAAAGCGGACGTAAAATGATGATGATGATGATGATGATATATTCGTGTGCAGATCTTTTTGCATACACACACGCAATACAGAAACATCTTTTTGACTCCAACGTCATAAGTATCGACCCTGACTTCATTACAGTCATGGAAACATGGGCACACTCCTTACTCTGTGATGGGGTTTTCAGCATAACTGGCTACAACTTGTTTCAGAAAGACAGGATTAATCATTGTGGTGGTAGTGTAATGGTCTACGTTCATTCAAACTTTTCAGCAATTCCTTGTGTTGATTTGAACCAATTGCAGCAAGAAGTATTTTTCTGTGATATACGTATGACCATGAAACACTGCTATTTGGAGTCATGGTTCTAGGACAGCATCCTCACCGTATGAGATGTCATCTGGTGTACCACAGGGATCTGTTCTTGGCCCCCTTTTGTTTGTGGCATATATTAATGACATAGATGCCAACTTAAAGAATGCCACAGTACTGAAATATGCAGATGACACCTTGAAATAAAAAAGACAGATCCTGAACACTACAGATCTTTCCTGCAATCAAACCTGGACACAATGCAACAATGGATCACAGACTGGCAACTCTAGTTGGCTGTGGACAAGTGTACCACCATGCATTTTGGGAGTAAAAACCCAGCGTCCACATACTCCCTCCACAACACTAATATCAAGAAGTCTTCTTGTGAACGTAACCTGGGCATTACTGTCAGCAGCGATTTGCGTTGGACAAAGCACATCTCTAAAATTGTCAAGACGGCCGAGGGTCTCTTAGCATAACTCAGCAAGACCTTAGTCAGTCGCTCTCCAGCTATCTATTTAAAGCTGTATATAGCTATGGTGTGGCCACACTTAGAATTTGCATCACCAGTCTGGAACCCCTATCTTGCTCAGAACATTGACCGCCTTGAAATTGTTCAGAGACGTGCAACCAAGCGAATACCCTCCATCAGGCATCTACCATACTCTGAATGCCTTGCTTCCCTGGACATGGATACATTGAAGCTCCAATGTCTGGCAACTGACTTGGTAAACACCCACAAAATTATTAACCATCTTGCAAAGAACAACCTGGAGCACCTTTTTGATTTCCATGTGTCTAACACACTTGGGCATGCCAACAAAGTCAGAAAACAGCACAGTTCTCATGACTTTCAGAAACATTTTTTCACGCTCAGGGTTGCTGAATCATGGAACTAACTACCTGCATTGTTAGCTGTCGAGACACTGCATCCTTTAAAACCTCCATGCTTCCAGAGATTCGCCAACACTACACCTAATACCCCCCCCCCCCCCCCATACACATGCACACATGTATTTCATGACTCGTACACTGTTCATTTTCCTGACATTTGTATATTATTCTATGTACCATATATGCACCTTTGATGAGTTGTAGTGTACCTGAGCACTGTACACAATAATTTCATTATTATTATTATAATAAATAATGAAGCACCCTATCAGAGAGAATGTTAAATATGAAGATCAATAAATTTGTTTATTATAACAAATTATCGTTAAAAGATATATAAAATTTGAATTCTGAAACTAAAATGGAATAAAAACAGACAAACATAAAGCCTAAGTATTTTGTTATTACAGTACCAGTGATTAGAAAAAGATAGAGCCATTAGGTATATGGTAAAGACACCAGTCTATACAGAGTTATAATAGAGCTGTCAGGTATAGGGT
>OZ024752.1:37879670-37892170 GCA_964016885.1 Eledone cirrhosa
AATGAAATACAAGACAGCCCCTCCATTCTCTCACTCAGAAAGGATGCACTATACTTTCTTCTTCCATGAAAGAAGACTTTGTCTAAGACACCAGGAACTTCCCCTCTCATATGATAGCATACTAACTTAAGTAATTTTACTTTTTTTGCCAATATACAATGCCATTAGTCTCCTTCAGTTTTTTTATGACTTTCACAATTTTAGATTTTTAGTTGAACATTTTACTTAAATTTGCTTGGGAAAAAATATTTGTTAGTCTAAAAGACAGTTCTATATAACCATTTCCAAACCCTCCAATAGTACTTAGTTGGCAAGGGAAAATAAGTAGGCCATTACTAAGCGTGATTGGAGAATTGATGAAGTGTTGAAGTAGATCTAAATTGACATAATGTGGAATGAGAGCAGCAGCAATACATGTTATCATGTAGCAACCTATTGGAAAGCTTCTAATCTTCAGCATAGTAAGAGCTGAGTGCAGCATAATGGCAACTATATTGTCACACCTGGCGTTGTCATCGGGTTGATGTAAAAGAACAACAGCATTGCTTTTTTTCACGGCTTTGAAGAGTAAGAGAGTAAGGCAGAATCAGCATAACTAAAAAAGAAAATTTTGTTAAAGGACAACTATCTATGCTTCAGTATTTGAAAGTGAAGAATGAAACAAGTATGTTTGTGATATAAAGAATTTAAGTCAGGTTTATGAATTGAAGCAGACTGACTGTTGTATCAAATGGTGTTAAGTAGATTTTATATTCTTAAACTCCCTATTCTCAAACCTGTTAACAAAAGGATATTAGCAATTATTTTAATGGTCATTTCTAAGATTAATTTATGCATATTTGCATGCTTGTTTTCAATTATTGTTAGCATGTGCTCCTATTACTAACAACATGGAATATTTGTTATGTCCTCTAATACTTATTGACCTTACAATTTACACTAAAGATATAAAGAAATGTATTCAGCTTTGACTTAACCCTTTAGCATTTACATTACTCTATATTTAATATTACATTTTCGTGGTAAACACTTTATCATACATAATTATCTCATATAATATCGAATATATAAGATTTTTATATTAGTTATTTTGAGAACAATACCTTAACATCAATATGAATGTCTGGTTATGGCCAGTTTGAACAGAAAGAGGTGAGAGAATTGTGGCTGGACACAGATGGTTTAAATGCTAAAGTGTTAAACAATAGTTGACACACCCTAACATTGATGAATGGTTAAAAAGCTGCCTTAACAATCCTAAGGTCCTGGGTTTGACCCCCTTCCTCTACCACTGCTTGACATCTTGGGCAAATATCATTCACCAGAGCTACCCCAGGTCAACCCAAACCTTGAGATTGGAACTGGGTAGACAGTGACTGTTTGGAAGCCAATCAGATGGACACTACCTGTAAGTCACAGGGCGGCTATATTACACACTGTCATAGCTCTCCACTTGTCACGGTCCTTTGTCATCTCCACCATGAGCTTCAGCGATCTGAGGTCTGTTCTCACCACCTCCGCCCATGTTTTTCGTGGTCTACCTCTACCACATGTGTATAAATATTTATTATTTTTCTGTAATTTTCAAATTTTTTAACATTTTTATAGTGAGGCTTACAATTTATAAACTGTAGTTATCTATATTTATCTCATGTTTTCTATTACATGCTGTGTTGTGGATAAATATTATTTTAAAGATATTTTAACAACTTTCCTTGTGTCAGCCAATTGGTTGAGGAACTTACAATGTCTTGATACAAAAAACAAATAAACAAACAAAACAACTTTTTGCCTTGATATATAAGGGTCTCTACACCTTATAAA
The DNA here is from genome assembly GCA_964016885.1 of Eledone cirrhosa. NCBI lineage: Eukaryota > Metazoa > Mollusca > Cephalopoda > Octopoda > Eledonidae > Eledone > Eledone cirrhosa. Next base: position 37,881,495 of record OZ024752.1, read on the forward strand.
ACTTAATACATACACAAACATATTACAGCTTAAGTTACCATAGTGAAACTGAAGTTAAAACAGGTAAAAATGTGAAGTATGTGTGGTTATCACAGGTAGAACTGAAGTAGGTGTGGTTAACATAGGTAGAACTAAAGCAGGTTTAATTAACACATGTAAACACATGTAAGGGGTAATTGATAGGTAGAACTGAAGTAGGGGGTTGTTAACACAGGTAGAACTAATGTAGCGGTTTGTTAACACAGGTAGAATTGTGAAATAGGGGGTAGTTCACACAGGTAGAACTTAAGTAGGGGGTAGTTAACACAGGCAGAACTAAATTAAGGGGTAGTTAACACAGGTAGAAATGTGAAATAGGGTGTAGTTATAGGAGATCAATAGTTTGATCAAAGACTAAACAACAAACAGAATGAAATAGATTTTAAATCATGGGACCAATGTTATTCCTAACATTTTTAACAACATTTTGAAATGCCGTTGAATTCTGAGAATACAAACATACTGAAATGAAATATTACATTTAAACATATAAAGGGACATTGGTTTTCGGTAACATTAATGGATTTAATAAATATTTCGGAATATTTTAAGGCTGTAATAGAAAAACTGCTGAAAAATGAAACTGTCATTTGATTCTATATCGGGTGATGTAATCTTTATTTTAGTTTGGTATTAAACCCAAATATAAATTACATTAGTTACCGTAGCAACAAATTAACATTCAGAGTACATCAACTTACAACACACACACACACACACATTATATATATATATATATATATATATAGGGTTGGTCAATTATGAAATTTGTAGAACTTTGTATAAAAAAAAAATTTATACAAATTTCATACTTGGCAACCCTATATATATATATATATATATATATATATATATATATATATATATATATATATATAATGGTAATTTTCATTTGCTGCTATATACTTTGGAATAAGCAATGTTTCTTCTCTGAAGATTCTAAGTAAATATCCCTCATAGCAATATATATATACATACGTACGCACATATATATATATACATACATATATATATACATACGTATATATATACATACGTATGCACATATATGTATAGAACTGTTATATTGCATAGATGAAACGCTGTGTAAGAAGTAAATTTTGTTTTTGAGTGTACTGCCTTCTCCATTTACTTTGCTTATAATATATATGTGTGTGTATATGTGTGTATATGGAGGCACATGGCTTAGTGGTTAGAGCATTCGCCTTGCAATCGAAAGGTTGTGAGTTCAATTCTCAGACCGGGTGATGTGTTGTTTCCTTGAGCAAGACACTTTATTTCACATTGCTCCAGTTTACTCAGCTGTAGAAATGAGATGATAGGGACTGGGCTCCCTATCATTCCACTGCAAAGTGGTCGTGGAGGTGCCACGGCAAAAAAGCACGCAGCACTCACTGTAAATGAGGTTGGTGTTAGGAAGGGCATCCAGCTGTAGAAATCAAGCCAGAATCAGTTCCCGTCCCACCCTTGCAAGCAGGGAAAATGCGGACGTAAAATGAAATGAAAAATGAAAATGAATGTGTGTGTGTGTGCGTATACACACACACACACACGTGGAAGATGGACGTTAAACGATGATGATGATATATATCATCATCATCATCGTTTAACGTCCATCTTCCACGCTCGTATGGGTTAGACGGTTTTGCTCCATTTGATGCGGGAACAGTCAGGGGGGACCTTATCTCGCTCGTACGGAAATGTCTCTGGCAGGTTTTTTTTACCAGAGACACTTCCGTACGAGCGAGACACACACACACACACACACATACACATACACATACATATATATATATATACAATATTAAATAAATGGAAAGCTATATTTATAAAACCATATTTATTTCATTATATATATTTCGGGGATATCATATTAACAATATGCTATGCCTTCATCAGACAAAATACAATATAAACAAATATTTGTCGAGTGCTTTTATATCAGTTATAAATATTTACTAGTTGTAACCCAACAATTTTAAATATAACTTTACATGTATATATATATATATATATTTATAAATATATAGGAACGAGTAGGACCCCGACGGCTGAGCTCAAGCCGTCTCGACGGCTAATTCTGGACTAGAATTAGCAAGAATTAGCTGTCGAAACGGCTTGAGCTCAGCCGTCGGAGTCCTACTCGTTCCTATTACCCACTCTACTACCCTAAGTATTGAGTACTTTGGTGCGTTATGGTCCACCTGGTTCCTTACCACATTTCCTTTGTTATATATATGTGTGTGTGTGTGAGTGTGAGAGTGTGTGAGTGTGTGTGTGTGTGTATGAAGGTGAATGGCTTAGTGGTTAGAGCATTGGACTTGCAATCAAAAGGTTGTGAGTTCGATTCTCGGACCAGGTGACGTTTTGTGTCCTTGAGCAAGACACTTCCTTTCACGTTGCCTCAGTTTACTCAGATGTAGAAATGAGTTGCGACGCCACTGGTGCCAATCTGTATCGGGCACAGCTATTCCCTTGGACATCATCGGTCATGTGGAGGGGGGAGGCTGGTATGCATGGGTGACTGCTAGTGTTCCTCAAAACAACCTTGCCCGGACTTGTGCCTTGGAGGGAAACTTTCTAGATGCAAATCACATGGTCATTCGTGACCGAAGGGGGTGTTCGATATATATTTCGTTTGACCTGTTTAGCTTGCTCCGTTTTTTTGGCTTAGGTGGCTAATGGCTTCTTGACCGCCATTCTCAGTTTGTTTGGCCTCTATAACCTATGTTTATTGCTCTGGTCTTTTTTTAGTCCATTGAGCGCTTGCCGCATATCTCGGAAATTGCGTTTCACTTTGTTTTTGACCACTGCCGAAATTCAATCTCGCTGACTTATATTTGTATATATATATATATATATATATATATATATATTTTTTTTTTTAATATGGTTAATTATGCTAATTAGGAGAGGAAATAGTATATATTTTATCTTGTGATTCTATAGACATGCTTTATGATATATATATATATATATATATACACACACACACATAATATATCAAATGTCACGATACATATTGTGTATTATTCTATGTACTATACATACACCTTTGATGAGTTGTAGTGCACCTGAGCACTTTACACAATAATTTCATTATTATTATATGCATACATTTAATAGAACATACCCCAACAAGCACTTTAAAGCTACTTTCTAGACTAGCTAGGTTTTAGCTACTTTTCTAAGGTATAAACTCATCGAGAGATTTTTTTCTGAGGCAATGTTTTTCAGCCAGATGCCTTCTTGATGCCAACCCCTTTAGTCACCTCTTACGACATATAAGGAATTCTAAACCAGATTCACACATACACACATACACACATTCAACTTAACGAGACAGCCTATACATGGTTAATTAACCTGCAAGAAAAAACAGCCAAATCTTCCAAACAAAATGAACATACATAAATACATGCCAACAAACATACATTGACAGTACTTTAAACATGATAGTGAAGTAGATTTTTCATGAGACATTTAATATGGCATATCAATTTAAGAATATTCTGGAAACTGAAAAAAAAAAAATTATATATATATATATATATATGTATAGTAAAGAGCTATTTAATTACATAATAAATGACACAATATAATTATTACATTACCAAAGGTTTCAGGAAACTAGATGATCATTACAGCAACGTCCATCTCATTCATCAGATGAAATAGTTAATAAAATAGATAACTATTTCATCTGATGAACGAGCTGGACGTTTCTGTAATGATTGTTTAGTTTCCTGAAACCTTTGGTAATGGAATAATTATATTGTCGTTTATTATGTAAATTAAAAAAAAAAAATATATATATATATATATATATATCCAGTGAGTTTAACGTGAAGTTACTGTAGGTTCACCTAGGTGAGCACTCAATGTTTAGGTTCACATCAGTGGCAAGGTGTAGAGCTAAACAGAGTGTAATATAATAATACAAGGACAATTTGTTAAGCCTTCGTTACATTTATTGATTCGTGATGCGTGTTCGCTATTGATCAGCTCAAGGTTCGATCTGTATCAATCTGGCCTGACTCTGGAATCAAAAGCTCGTGAGACTTCTGCTGTACCTATAGATCAAACCTTGAGCTGATCAATAACGAAACACGCGTCACCAATCAATAAACCTAATGAGGCTTAATAAATCGTCCTTGTATTATTATTATATATATAAGAATAAAAATTTAAAATAAATCATTTAATTGATTGACCGATCGTTTCTTTAAAATAACTGGAATATTTTATTCCTGTTATTAAAATCTCATTAGAATCTATTTACTATATATTGTTCAACAAAACCACACAAGTAAATAAATATATTTGATAAAAATAGTTGCTTTGGATGCAGCATTACACTCAATTGAGTAAAGTTTAAGAAAATATTTATATTGAGAGAGAGAAAGGGAGAGAGAGAAAGACTGAGGCTGAGGGGGGAGAGAGTGAGCGAGGGTGAGAAAAGGAGAGAGAGGAGTGAGGGGAAGGAGAGGATATGAGCAGGGTTTAAGAAAGAGAAAGTAAGAAAGAAGACAAAAGAAAAAGAAGAAAAGAAAAAAAAGAGATGAAAAAGAGATAAAGTAGAAGAAAATGAACAGGCAAGGCTAGAAATAAAGTTATTTCTCATTGACTGATGATTACTAGAGAAAATGTTTTCATGTAAGATCAAGAACAAGACTTGAGCAGGATTTAATAGAAGCATATATAAATATATATAAGAAATGAGATGAGATGAATGAATGAATAAATGAATTTGAAAGGATTAACTGAATAATTCTAAGAGTAGTTAACATGCAGAATGTAAAAAGAGGTAAAATATAGACCAGCGTGCATATCATGCACAGCAAATGATTGTTATACCAGTGAAGACTACTGTAATCTCATACAGGGTTAAAAAAACAAAGGATGAAAATAGGACCAGTTTTAAGTACCAAAATCTTTCCAGTTGAATATTTCTTTTAAAGCAAATACATTTTAATCTAAAACAAATACCAATACCAAAACTAATTTATCTAAAACATAGCTGCTACATGGTCTGGTTAGAAATAACAGCCAAATTAGTCTCAAACCACACTTTGTCATCTTTAAAAATGAAAAAAATTCATTGGCTATTGTAGTTAATGTAGTTCTAGATGTAATGTGTTCTGAAAACAAAAGCTAGTATGGTCATGGTTGGAATGTCTTCGATCATACGTCTGTTTGATCAGAGTTGACTCAGGGCTAAACACCAAACATTTGCTAAATGAGCCAATGAGGGAAGCTCTATACAGCCATCTGAGGTATGCTAGAAATAGCAGTCAAGTCAATCTGACTCCCATAAAATTACGTACTACCATCTTTAAAATAAGAAAATCACAGACAACGTAGTCAAGTATATATAAAAAGAACAACAAAAACACCCAAGGTAGTCACAGCTGGAACAACTCCGAATCTGCTAGATCAGGGCTGACCATGGGTTAAACAACAGCTTTTACTAACAAGAATCTAATCTACAAGATTACGAGAAACATATGAACTTATCATTTGACTGATTCTGAAGAAGACAATGAGATGGATCTATAGTATCGAGACTAATAATATGTTACATAACTATTATCGATTAATCACTATATTCATTTGATTGATCAATCAACTTCCTGTAATGATTGTAAAACAATGAACTGATTAACCATCACCTTTTGTTTTCATTATCCAGCATCATCATCATCATCACCGTTTTACGTCCGTTCTTCCACTCTAGCATGGGTTAGACGGGTTCTCCTGTTGTGGGCAGTGTCCGGTCGGCTGACCTTGTCTTGCTCATACAGGAAGTGATTCTGGCTTGATTTCTAAAACTGGATGCCCTTCCTAACATCAACCTCATTTACAGTGAGTGTTGGGTGCTTTTTTTCCGTGGTGCCTACACGTCCACTTTAAAGTGTGGGCTGGGTGCTTTTTTGCTGTGGCACCTCCACGACCACTTTATAGTGGAATGATATAGACCCCAGTCCTATCATCTCATTTCTACAGCTGAGTAAACTGGAACAATGTGAAATAAAGTGTCTTGCTCAAGGAAACAACACATCACCCGGTCTGAGAATTGAACTCACAACCTTTCGATTGCAAGCGCCTTCACAGCATATATATATATATATATATATATATATATATATATATATATAGTAAGAATGTTTTCGAAACAGCGAGTTGATTGAAATTATTAGAAATGTTAGCTATCGCCGTATTTTGACTAAAGCAATTAAAGAAATTATTTAGCCTGATAGTGGGGTTAAGAACCCTCGGAGAAATGAAAAAAGATGAGTATTGACGTACTTGGGAGTCAATACTCATCTTTTTCCATTTCTCCGAGGGTTCTTAACCCCACTATCAGGCTAAATAATTTCTTTAATTGCTTTAGTCAAAATACGGCGATAGCTTACATTTATATAAATATAAATATATATAATATATATAAATATATATATATATATATATTATATAAATATATATATATATATATATATATATAATATATATAAATATATATATAAATATATATATATGTATATATATATGTGTGTATATATATATATATATATATATATATATATATATATATATATATAAATACACATATATATATACATATATATATATTTATATATATTTATATATATATTTATAGATATTATAGATATATATATATATATATTTATATATATATGTATATTTATTTATTTTCCTCCGCTGTGACCCGTCTATTTTGTTCTTACTGCTTCCTCTTTCTCTGTATCTTTCACCTCCCTTTACCCTCTCTAACAGTCACTCTCTCTGTTAGCCTCTTCCTCACCCTTCACTCACTCACTCTCTGCTACTACCTCTCCTACTTCCTCCCGTTTGACCTGTGCGTAATTCTTTTCTCGCGCACGCTTGACCAGGCTGATTGTTCCTTTTTTCTCTCTTGTCTAAGATTTCACAGAACTTATGTTCACTGAGTTCAGGGACTAGACTCCTTCTTCCTCCCGTTTGACCTGTGCGGAATTCCTTCCTTGCTCACATTTCGACTAGGTTTGATGGTCTTTATTCTCTCTCGTTCACAATTTCACCGAACTTATATTCATAGAAATCTGGGACTTGATTCTTTCTTCCTCGCTTTTCGTTGCATTACCATCTTTGATTGTTTACAGTCTCGCTAGTTCCCCTTATTTACGTGTCCCAAAGACTTTCTTTAGCCATTGCTCGCACCAACTGGAGGTTTATGGTCTTTAAAGCGATGAAATACCAATGAAGGTTGGAAGATCACTGATGAAGAACTAACTTTATTCATATCTCTCTCTCTCTCTCTCTCTCTCTCTCTCTCTCTCTCTCTCTCTCTCTATATATATATATATATATATATAGAGAGAGAGAGAGAGAGAGAGTGGAATAATCCACTATTATTTTTGTTAAGGTGTGTAAATATCAATGTACTGGCACCACACTTATCTCTATAGAAACAATTATTGAAATTAAAGATGAATTTAAATTACCAATCTTGGTTTCCATTTATATTAATATATATATATATATATATATATATATTGATATATATATATATATATATATATATATATATATATATATAGATATTGATATATATATATTGATATAAATTTTATCCAACTCTATTCTATGACAGACAGATGTCAAACCATAGAATTAACTAGAAACTTCAGTAACTGCTCTAAAGATTCTAAGAGAAAGAAATCTATAATTTAAATTAGTGAAGGTTTCTGTGAAATCAGAGAATGGAAATAGAATTACACAATATAACAAAACAGAAGCAATGAAGCATTATTATGTTTTAAATAGATTTGAAATACTTAAGTAAATGAGTGTGATCTGCATTTCCCACTCACTGTTCAAAGGTCAGACCGCCTTATGGTCTAAATGGACATGATGGAGAAAACATTGCCCCAGAGGATGGTGAAGGAGACTCACTGGAACAGTCCCCTTCACACGTGGGATTTGTACTTGCTAGTAGCCAACTCCACCCCAATAGCAGTGAGTAGGTAATCCGGGAGAAGGGGGTCAAGAATGCCAGAAGTCTTCCCTGCCACAGGCTCGGGAAAAAAATGGGAGAGGGGACACTAAACTTTGACTCAACAACAGAAATTAGTTGAAAGTTGTGTGATCCAAGTTTATCAATATATAGGGAGAACATAAACAAATAACTGATAAATATTTCAGAAAGCTGCTACAATGCAGTAGAAATATATAAAGGACAAATGAGTTCATAACTTTGAAGTTATGAACTGTTGGAAAGGAGTTAGGACGAGTTTTTTTCATCCGTGGAACTGGAATGCATACAGGTTAGGACGAGTTATCTTGTCTACAACACTGAAGAGGTTAAATAGGTGTATCTAAGTCTAAAGTCTGTCTTAAGCCAGAAGGCTCATTTGGCTGGTGTTTATCCTAGTTTCATGGCGTGAAGCGACTGAGAGTACAAGACTCCCTCCCCTGGACAGGACGCCAGTCCATCGCAGGATTAAACCCCCAGCTATTGCTGGTACTCATTTTCAGCTGAGTATACTGTAGCAACATGAAATGAAGTGTTTTGTTCAAGAACACAACACACACACCAGGAATTAAACCCCAACATTATGATCGTAAGTCCAACACCCTTACCACTAGACCATGTGCCTCCACAAATAGGTGTATACCAATTGTAAGTTATGTAAGCAATATTCTGTAGAACTATTGATTGCTGTAAATTTACTTATGATAAATAAAGATTTTCTTCAGATTAGTTACAGCAAACTTAATATTAAATCTATTCTCATTCTCAAAAATGTTAACCAAATATTTGAATTTAAATCTTATCTATAATGTATATTTACTACATAATAGGTGGAAAACTGGCAGAATCATCAGAGTGTTGGATTAAAAATGTCTCGGTGTTTGTTCTGGCTCACTGCAATTTGAGTTGAAATCTTGCCAAGGTTAACTTCGCCTTTCATCCTATCAAGGTGGTATAAAGTACCAGTCCAGTACTTGAGTTGATTTGTCCTCTATCTTTCTTTATAACCTCTTCACTTCCTATGTCTATCATTTTGGAAAAATGATAGACATAGCTTGAGAGGCATGGACTTTGCCCAGTTTAAAATATCCTAGACACACTGAGTGAAGAGGGCAGCCCTATGACTCCATCGGGATTTAAGAACCCTACCTACATAATTAACATAAACACTTTAAATAATAAGATTATATAAAAATAAATAGTAATGTAGGAAATGAAGGAACTGGTGAATATTAAAATATTGATACTTACTGATATTGATTTCAATTTAAAACCTAAGGTTTATATCTTTTATCAAATAGAAAGTATGAGAAAACAACATTTTTTTGTGGTGGGGAAGGATAATAAAGAAAACAATACAACAGATTTTTTTATAATCCATTGTAATTCCAGCAAAAAGTTGGTGGAAATTTCTGGTTTTGTAAGCACAGTGATTGGGGAATCTCAGAAGAGGTACTTACCGAGCCAGTTGTATATGATTAGTGGATTCCTCAAAGTAAAAATCTCCATCTCTGCAGAGATATGAATAACTACTAATCTAAACTAGAACAAGCTTTATATATCCAGACTTCTTATGAACAAGTGAACATGACACAAAAGATTTGGAAGAAAAATTAGAACAAACAAACAAATAATTATTATTAGATATATTAGTTTTAGTAAATATTATGAAATATGAGATCAATGATCAGTTCAGCTTTATCTTGTATAGATTGATTGATGATTTATTACTAAAGCCTTTCCACATTAAACAATGAAAATTTTCACCTTCGCTTAAGAATTAAGTAGAAAGCAAAGTTAGGAAACAAGAGGTAAACAAAGGATGGAGAACATGGAATGTTATTTAGGTGAGAAAAGAACCAGAATAAGTTTTAAATGAGACAAAAGATTTTGGGATCATAAAAAAGAAGGGAGGAAAAAAACGCAGGCTATTTGGTGAACTGAACTCAAGTGTAATATAAGAACTGAAAATAGTCTTATTTCCACAAGAATGGTGTATTTTTTTTCTGCAAGAAAGATTAGTCTTATTTCCACAAGAAAGGTTAGTATTTATTTCCACAAGAAAAAATGTTCTAGTTATTTGGATATTCTAAATAAATTGAATTATGTTCTAAATTAACCATGGAGATAATTATGAACCAAAAAGGACAAACAGTTTTATTAAATAGTCAAAAGTATACCAACATACCTATGAACAGATCATAGGCATATACCGAATATTTAAGAAAACTGATCTCTTTAGATATAGTTACTGCAATATGTTGATTTTGAATATAACAATAGGATATATTTTAACATAATATAAATTGAAGTTTGAGCTGAATACAATATAATATTAGAAATATGAGATTTTAAAAAGATAATTTTGGTGATCATGTAGGACATCAGGGATTAGAAGAAAATGGAAAATTCTAAATGAAACAGAAAAAAACAGTTCAGCAGAACCTTGATAAGAATTTTAGCTTACAAATATTCTTAATAATAATTTCTGATTTAGGTACAAGGTCAACAATTTTTGTGGGAGGAGAAAGTCAATGTGTTACTGGTATTTTATTTTATTAGCCCCATAAGGATTAAGGGGCTAATAAAATAAGGTTAACCG
>OZ024752.1:37899670-37927170 GCA_964016885.1 Eledone cirrhosa
TTACTATCTTAGTAATGAAATAATTAATAATTTTAGTAAATCCCTCAAAATTCTTCATTAATTAATTGAAATAAAGTGTATTTCATTAGAAATGGGGTTATGAATGGAAATTCAAATCTGGCAAATTTTCAACCAAGAATGTAAAGAAGCAGTCACTATACTGAAAAGTGCAGGGGAGCAGTTGATTATATCAAACCCCAGTACAAGACTGGTACTTTATTTTTGTGGGTGCTGGGGAACAGTTGATTATATCGACCTCAGTACTTTATTTAATCGACGACGACCCCCCCCCCCCCCCCCCCCCCCTCACCCAAGAAGAATGAAAGGTAAAGTTGAACTGGGTGGAATTAGAATTAAGAACAAGAACAATAACATATAATTACCTTATCAGATACTAGATTAATGGAATTCACAATTGTAATACAAACTTCAGCGGCAATTTTTTTTACCAACTGTATAAAGAAAAAAAAAAATCATTTAAAAAAAAATAATAAACAAAAAATAACCACAAAAATTTTTTTTTAGCATATTTGGTGGAGTTTTCAAAATTTGGACAACATTCTTTTCTATGCTAATAGATTGTTACTCTTCATCATTGATTTTATGTCCACTTTTCCATGCTGGCATGTGTTAGACACAACCCTTTTGGGGCCATATTTTATAGCTGTATGCCGTTCCTGACACCAACCCTTCTAGTCACTTCTTATAATACCCAGATACACAGTGTACCTATTTTAAACCAGATACCATCACAATCATTTTAAGTCTATCTCGGGCTAAGCAATTATGATCAATCAATCAATCATTTGCTTACCAAGTGGAGTGAAACTCGTCAAATTGGACCAAGGAAACAAAGTTTCCATTAGTCTTTCCAATTGCTGATACTATCTACCGGTCGCAACTCCTGGCAGAAAAAAACAACATGGAATAAAGTGTCTTGCTCAAGGATATATCACATCGCCCAGTTCAGGAATCAAACTCAGAACCTCACTATTGCAAATCCAATTCTTAACCACTAAGCAATGATAAAATAAGCAATAACAATAAAACTATTTACCTTAGTGATTATTAGTGTACCATTTGCCTTAATCATCACTTTAGTTTTATTAATTTCGGTTAATAATGTTTCAATACTGTCCTGGCAAAGAAAAAAAAGAAAATTTTGATTAAAACAAACAGCTTCACAATCTGAAGTAGAAACAAAAAAAATTAAATTGCGAGGGCTGGCTAAAAAGTTCATATGCTGACTATAAAGGAGTGACGCTAGAGCTGGGAAATCTTGCATGCATTAATTTCAATTCTTTTTATTAATAACTGCATTGGTTCTTTCCAAGAACTATGTTGAAAATCAAACACACATATATATACATATATACACACAAGTATATACACACAGCTTCTTCCAAAGAAAATTGCTCCACACAGAAATAGATCACCTATATTTCCACTTGAGTACTGGCTTGGTCTGTGAAGACCTGTCCAACAATTGCCAGTAAGGAAAACGGGCCTTAAATGATGATGATGATCATGATGATGAATCATTAGAATTTGTGAAGACTAGAATTTGAAATTTACAGCTCACACCTATGTAGGTATAGCTGGCTTCCTCTGAGGTTGTATCTCGTAGGGGGTTTCTTAGGTGTTTTAATGACAGGGACCCCAGTCCTATCATGTTGTTACAGCTCACACCTATGTAGGTTTAGCTGGCCTCCTACGTGGCTGTATAGGAGGTTTCTTGGGTTTTCTTATAATAGAGGTCTTCAGTCCTATCTTGTTTTGATTGGAAATTACATGAAATGCTAATAATATCTTTTCTTACTTTAAAAGCAATAAATAAAATTTACTTACGTTGATTTTCATTTTGTCACGGAGTTTATCAAGGATATATTTTAGATTATTCTAAAATAAGAAAAGTAATCAGACACTTGGTATTAGTAAAATATCACACAGTTAGTTAAACTTAGTTTTATATTTAATGTTATTTGGAATCGAATAATAAGTCAGGATATTGTTATGAAGTAGAAGAAACTATTTGAATCCATTCAAGTTACAATATAGTATGAAATACATTATATATAGAATATTGTCATAAATCACCTTTTCGTACACCATCGCCAGGTAGGTCCCATCATGAATTTCCATCAAAACTTTAGCTGTATCGTTAAGAACACCCTAAAAAAATAAAACAAAGAAATGTATAAAGCATTCATTTTCTTTTTAAATGTAAAACTCAAATACAATTTTGTTTCTGAATTTGTTTAGCAAGATTCTTTATCTGAAAACGTGTGTTGAAACCGATATTGTTATACTTTGGGAGGGTCATGTTGCCAATAAGAAACACACGCACCAGTTGCTTTCACTTCAATTTATTATATATTTATAAACTTATAAATTTACAAATCTACAAATTTATAAATTTCTGGTTGGTTGGTTGGTTCCACAACCAGATAGTTGTTTATATATAGTCATAGTCCTTTCGTCACACACTCTGTGAGCTCTTCAGTGACTGGGGATTCCTTTCTTTGTTTCTGTGCCTTTCCTTTCTTCTGTCCTATGCCATTTTGTTTCTGTGTGTGTGTTGTGTGCTCAGTTTGCGCATGCGCCACATCCGGGTGTCTGTGTGTGTTTGTGTTCATTTATCTATTTGTTTATTTATTTACATGTTATTGGTTGGTTGTTTGTTCTATGTGTGTGTGTGTTTTCATTTTGTCCTTAATTGTAAGTTGTGATGTTGCTGTTCCACTCATATTTTCTATTTAATTTTGGTTGTAATTCTTTTATGTTTATTGCCTCTGTTTATTGCCTCAAATACAATTGTTTTTATAAAACAGTAAAAATGACTGAAGGAAAGACTGAAAACTAACAGATGAAATAACTGTTTCTACTTTAGGCACAAGGCCAGCAATTACCCAGTGCATTACTGGTACTTTATTTTATCGACCCCGTAAGGATGAAAGGCAAAGTCAACCTCGGTGGGATTTGAACTCATGTTGGAAAGCATGGCGTCCGACCCTCTACTGATACTGCCAATCCACCGCCCTAACAAATGAAATAATGGCTATCTATCTGTATGGTTAAGTTTATTTTGCAATCACACAGTTTCAAGTTCAATTCCACAATGCAGCATTTTAAGAAAATGTTTTCTACAGTTATCTTCAGGTCAACCTAAACCACATGGGTGGAACTCATCAGATCGGACCAAGGAAACAATGTTTCCATTGGTCTTTCCAATTGCTAATACTATCTACCAGTCAGAAGGAAGAGCATGAAATAAAGTGTCTTGCTCAAATACACAACACATCGCCAATGTCTCCCCAAGTGAGACCAGCCGATCTCATAGGTGTTTTCCAACCATCTTACTAAGGGTCTACCCTTGGGTTGCCTGCTAGTTGGTCTTGCCAGTAAAATCTCTCCAGTGATTCTTTCCGGAGGCATTCTAACCATATGTCCATAATATCAGAGCTGTGATCTCTCAATTTGGAGAAATAGCAATTCTACATGGAGCAATTCTTGGAGTTATGCACTTTATTGAGTAATGTTACTCCAAACACTTTTTGGGGGAATCCCATTTCGATCCCTTGTATTTGCAATTGTATTCTTTTCGTCATTACCCAAGATTCATGACCATAGATAAGGATTGGCATAGATACTACATATTTTTGCTTGAAAAAAAAAAAAAAAAATGGAATGGTCATAGTTGAAACACCTTGATCAACAATGACCTGGGGTTAAACAGCAACAGATCAGATAACAAAATGAAATAAAACAAAAATACTTACATTTTGAAATAAAGACAAGTTATAAGCCAGATCTCGTAGATTATTCTGCATAATCTTTTTTCCCAGCTTTAAAAAAAAATGTCTAATATTAGCATGAGAACCATAGGAGAGATATAAGGGGAGGACAAAAACAGGATGTGATGTTGGAGGACAAAACAAAGATGTGATATTTTACAGAGGAAAAGTAAATGAAATGATTTTAACTGGAAACTGAAACAGATCAGATACATTTAACTGATAACTTAGAATTGTAGTTTTGTAATTAGACATAAAATATTAGAGTTATGAAGAAATAAAAAATAAACATTATGTTTGACGTGAATGAAAAGGAGAACATTGATCTGAAAACAAAAATTATTTAAATCAGTTTAACAAAACAGCAGAGTTTCTTCTATGTAAAATTTATTCAACAGTTATGAATAATAAGTAAATCAGTTTTGCGTTACACAAATACCAGTTTAATATTTATTTATTGGAACATATAGAGAACAAATATTTATTTCTACTCTTGGCACAAGGCCAGCAATATGGAGGGAGGGGGGAAATCGATTAAATTGAGCCCAGTGTGTTATTGGTACTTTATTCTATCGACCCTGTAAGGACAAAAGGTAAAGTTAACTTCAGCGGGATTTAAACTCAGAATGTAAATGGCTGCAACTACATGCCGCAAAGCATGTTGTCTGACATTATTAATATCAAACATTGGTATCATCATCAGCACCACCACCACTGTTTAACTGCAATAGCAGATGGTTACAATTCTCTTCCAACCATTGCAGTTTCATAATGGTCTCTTGGTTGAGTGGGTAACCCTGGGATTATGTTGATGCTAAACATTCAAAGTTATATAAATGATTATTAACCCTTTTGATACCAAACCACCTGAAACCACCCTGGATTTATCATACAAAACTGTTTACTTTAAAATGCTTATCTAAATATTAAAACCTTCCATCATATTATTTCAGAAATTTTTCTTAAGTAATGTTCTAAATATCAACTTGCTAATGAAACTCTTAGCCATTTTATCAAATTTCTCCAAATTTGGGGTTATTCTCAAATTGAAACACATAGGCAGTGTATTTCATTAGAAATATAATAATTGTTTCTGATTTAGGCACAAGGCCAACAATTTTTGGGGAGGAGAAAGTCAATTAAATCGACCCCGGTGTGTTACTGGTACTTTATTTTATCAACACTGTAAGGATGAAAGGCAAAGCTAACCTTGGTGGGATTTGAACTCAGAATATAAAGGGCTGTAACTATGCCACAAAACATGGTGTCCAACACTCTACTGATAATGCCAAATGAAAAGGTTAACTATTTCTAAGCATATTTTATTCATAGTATGAACATAAATGGAAGCAAGTTCGACTAGACGATGATGATGATAAACATATATGTCAATTACATGAAAAAGAAATTAACTTGCATTTACTTAATAATTCAGAAAATTGATGAAAGTTTCACTGAAAGTTTAAAACATTTTTCTATCTTCTGATTTTCCTTAATCAGTAGCTTCTGATTTAACTCCCTACTTTTGATACAAGACATAGTTGTTGCTAGAATCAATATATATTTAAGGTATTGCTATGTTTTTAATGTCCCTTAACAAGAAACAAATAGGAAAATATCTCTTAACAAGGGTGAAGCACAAATAGGAAAGTGGTTTAAAAGGGAAAGCAAGAAAGTAAGTCAAAGAAAGAAGTGTAAGGAACAAAACAGCCTTACAGAAAATAAAGAGTGAAGAAGGATTGAAAAAAAAATGAAGATAACTCAATGCTATGATAGACATTCAGTGAATCAGTTGTAAGAATGGTCAAAGCAAGAGTTAAAGTAGACATATCTTAAGTATGGAGGAAGTAAAGCAAGGTAAATTGAACACTGGGGCTTAACAAGGAGAAGGACAAAGTAGATATAAAGAAGGTATGCAGTTGGAATATAATAGAAATGACCAAACCAGTAATATTTTAAATTGTAAAAAAGAACAGCATAACTTGGTAAAAGCAATTGATAATGTCACATGAAAAACATTTTATGCATAACAGTGGAGCTATGTTAGTTACTGCAATGAAAGATAGCTATTCCCTTTCATCACTTTTTAAAAATAAATAGTTATCTTTCATTGCAGCAAGGTAAAAAGGGTTAGGACTCCTTCATTCATTCATGACATATGACCATGGGATTTTGTACCTAGAAAATTCCCTTTCTGAGACATAAGCCTGAGCAAGGTGTTTTGTGGAAGACCAGCAGTCTCCCATACATGCTGGACTCCCTTCTACACACCACCAATGTTGTCCAAGAGAAATGCAAAGGCCAATACAACTTGGCACCAGCGACGTCGTAACTTATATATATATACTATATGTCATTTTATTAACACACTATATGTCATTTTATTAACACACTATATACACTATATATGATGTTGTCCAATGGAAAGGCAAAAGCTGATACATCTTGACACCAGCGACCTTGCAACTCATTTCTACAGCTTAGTGAACTGAAGTGATGTGAAATAAAGTGTCTTAATCAATCAAAGACACAACACATCACCCAGTCCATGATTGTGAATCCAACTCTCTAACCACTAAGCCATGCACCCTGAGATGATTTGCTTTATAGGTAAGTCTTTACTCATCAAATGTGCTACAACTTTGAGTCACTGATGAACTGCTCTGTCCTCCCTCTAGTTCACCTACTACTACTACACTGGTTCCTGATCCTCAGAATTAGTCAACTGAGTACTACTCATGCCTCTACCCATCTGTCTCTTGTCCATGTGTCTCACTCTTCACACCTAATATTAAATGCATTCCATTTCAATCATATCCAGGAAATGCATTCTTTAAGATCAGGTTTCTCAACAAGAGCTCAAGCTAAACAAGTTGTGTCTGTAGTAAGAGTTATAGCTCTCTCTCCCACTAGATAAACTGATAAGAGAGAAAAAAGGATCATGTTGAGCTGAAGAAGAAAGAAGAATCATGTTGAGCTGAAGAAGAAAGAAGAATCATGTTGAGCTGAAGAGAAAGAAGAATCATGTTGAGCTGAAGAGAAAGAAGAATCATATTGAGCTGAAGAGAAAGAAGGATCATATTGAGTTGAAGATGAAAGAAGAATCATATTGAGTTGAAGATGAAAGAAGGATCTTGTTGAGCTGAAGATGAAAGAAGGATCTTGTTGAGTTGAAGATGATCCATTTTAAAAGCTGCAAGTTCAACACGGAAGAGCATTAAAACATATGGAAGAAAAAATGAACAAACAAAGGATTAACCTATACAGTTAAACTTTTTACTCAGACAAGAGTACTATAAATATAAATATATTCATGAAACAGTTATAGTTTAAACAGTTATGGA
Organism: Eledone cirrhosa; assembly: GCA_964016885.1. Taxonomy (NCBI): domain Eukaryota; kingdom Metazoa; phylum Mollusca; class Cephalopoda; order Octopoda; family Eledonidae; genus Eledone; species Eledone cirrhosa. Next base: position 37,906,809 of record OZ024752.1, read on the forward strand.
CTTTAAATATCTGAAAGCCTTCGACAAACAGAATTAATATTGCTAATGTACTGTGTAATTTAAAAATCAGCAAGATATTTTGTAGTTAAATACTATTCTTAGCTATAGGATTTTTATTCTAAAATTTGAAACTCATCACAGAAATTAGAACTATTTAATTTTAAAAATGACAATAAAAATAATCAAAAATCCATATCTAATCCATGAACTTTTTTTTTTTTTTGTTAGAATAAACTAATTTTGATGTAGAAGTCCAAGACTGAAAAAGTTGAAAATATATTTTGAAAAAAAAAAAAAAAATATATATATATATATTGGTGTATGAAGGTTGTATAGTTCAATATCAGAATTGGTTTAGTTTTTAGAAAAGTGGAATGTAACAAATAAATGTTCCAGATTGTATAATAAACTAACAGAACTCTGACATTTCCAATGAAGAAATAAGCAGGAAGTTATAACACACAAGCTACTATTGTGGGAACCAACTTATGGGAGACGCAATAGAGGAAGACCTGCTTGAACATTCATCGATCAACTCTCAGACGATACAAACCTGAGTTGGGAGCAGTTGCCAAGAGCAATGGAAAATAGGGAATTGGGGAGAGAGGGTTTGTGAGGAATGTTGAACAGTGGTTGCAATGATGATGATCTATCAATCTATCATGGGAACCACCTCAAGGAAGACACAGTAGAGGAAGACCTGCTCGAACCTTCTTCGATCAACTCTCAGACAGTACAAACCTCAGTTGGGAGCAGTTGCCAGGGGCAATGAAAAATTGTGAATTGTGGAGAAACTTTGTCAGAAATGTCTGACTGTGGTCGCAATGATATGATGAATAATAAGGAGGGATTACTTAGAGTAAATATTATTATTGTGATTAGTATTATACATGTTCAAATAGAAGAAGACTCAATTTAGAGAAAGTGGACATTAAACTATAATGTTGATGATCCATTAACCTAACACACAATATATATATATATATATAATGATCAAATGGATAAAAGGAGATGTAGACTCTGCAAGCTGTAATAGATGCAAGAGTGGTGAAAAGATATGTTAGTGAGTTAACAATATCTTTTGATAATTTCATTAAACATGTCATAAACATTCTGATGACTTTCACAAAAGACATGCTACAAATAATGATCAATTGTCATGAAGTCATCATACATTCAACAAGATCTTTATCCTTTACAAAGCAAGCATCTACAGACTATATAAGCACAAACCTTCTCCTTTGACATCTACAAAGCACAAAATGTTCAATATCAAAACAACACGTAACAATATTAGTAAATACAATTAGAGTATGTATGAGTGAGTGTGCGAGTATGTGCGAGTGTGTGCATGTGTATAATATAATATAGTCAGTGCTGGATTTACCATTGTGCTTAGGTGTGCTTAAGCACAGGGCCCCATTGAAATTTTTTTATCTCCTTCAGGGCCCAAGTAAGAGGGAGTCATAACTTAACTATCACAAGGCCTCACTTGTCCTAAATCCAGCACTGAATATAACATAATATATATATATAGATCTATACACATACATATATATATATATATATACAGGGTGTATCAAAAAATATAATATCATCAAAAAATTTAATATCATTTGAGATGAAGGCGCATGGCTTAGTGGTTAGAGCATTGGGCTTGCAATCGAAAGGTTGTGAGTTCAATTCTCGGGCAGGGTGATGTGTTGTTGTTTTCTTGAGCAAGACACTTTATTTTCACATTGCCCCAGTTTACTCAGCTGTAGAAATGAGATGATAGGACTGGTGTCCCTATCATTCCACTGCAAAGTGGTCATGGAGGTGCTACAGCAAAAAAAGCACCCAGCACTCACTGTAAATGAGGTTGGTGTTAGGAAGGGCATCCAGCTGTAGAAATCAAGCCAGAATCAGTTTCCGTATAAACAAGACAAGGTCAGCCAACCGAACACTGCCCACAACAGGACAACCCGTCTAACCCATGCTAGCATGGAAGAACGGACGTAAAATGGTGATGACGATGATGTAAATATCCCAGAAACTACAAGGTCTAGGACAACAAGACTCAGCAGGCTCCATGTTGAGTAACCCAAGATTTATTCCTCAAAACATGTCCACGTTATAACATTAATTCACAATATATATTCCAATGTGGCAACTTTGGGAACAGGCCATTGATACCAAACTTTTTGAAACACCCTGTATATATATATATATATAATAATAATAATACTATTTATAGTTATGTATATAGTATAAACAACTATAAACAGGAAAGGTCAGTAATTTCCTACTACCTTATTACCAGTAAGAGAAATAGCTCAATGTAAGAACATCAGTTGTTTTACAGAGCAGGAAGATAAATAAATTAGACAATTATCAAAGTTGTGTTCAAATCATTTAATAGCTGACAATTGTTCAGTTGAATAGGAGGTCATTATCATGTTGAATAGGAGGTCATTATCATGTTGAATAGGAGGTCATTATCATGTACAAACATTGATAATGCTCCGATGACTCCAAATGAGAGTTTGGAAGAAATGATTGTCAGCTATTAAATGATTTGAACACAACTTTGATAATTGTCTAATTTATTTATTTATTTATATATATATATATATCATCATCATCATCATCATCATCATCATCATCATCATCATCATCATCATCACCGTTTTACGTCCGTTCTTCCACGCTAGCATGGGTTAGACGGGTTGTCCTGTTGTGGGCAGTGTCTGGTCGGCTGACCATGCCTTGCTCATACAGGAACTGATTCTGGCTTGATTTCTACAGCTGGATGCCCTTCCTAACACCAACCTCATTTACAGTGAGTGCTGGGTGCTTTTTCGTGGCGCCTACACGTCCACTTTACAGTGTGGGCTGGGTGCTTTTTTGCCGTGGCACCTCCACGGCCACCTTGCGGTGGTGGGGGGGCATATTGTTTATATGCTTCAGCATGTACCCATGGGAGGTCGGGTACCCTGTATTACTGCGTGACGCCAGAAGTCACGGTCGTGTGTCATTGACTTTGAGAGGTGTAGTTGGGTAAGGTCGGCTTTTATCACCTCATCCCAAGTCATCTTGGGTCTCCCCACTCCGCGGTTTCCATCAACTTCTAGTGCTCTGCACCTTTTTATGCAGCTGTCATCCTTCATACGCATCACATGTCCATACCAGCGTAACCGCCTCTCCTGCACGCAGCATTTGATTCCTCTTATGCTCAGTCTCTCTCTCAATTCATTTATGCTTTGTCGTTCACGTATATTACTGTTACACATCCATCGGAGCATGCAGGCTTCGTTTCTCTCTAAACTACGTAAGTCTTCCACCTTCAGCGCCCAGGTCTCACTACCATGCAACATCGCTGTTCGGATACACGCATCATACAGTCTGCCTTTCATTCTGAGGGAGAAGCCTTTTGCAGCTAGCAGTGGTAGTAGTTCCCTAAACTTCTTCCATCCCGTTCTTACCCTAGTTATTGTACTTTCTGAGCACCCACCTCCGTTGCTAATATAAATATAAATAAATAAATAAATAAATTAGACAATGTATGTGTGTGTATGTGTGTATGTGTGCGTGTGTGTGTTAGTTAAAAATGGTGCAGTGTAAATTCTAAAAAGCAGACCAGATTAACACAAATTCTGATATGACACATGCTAACATTATACACAGACAGTGACAATATGACAATATTGATACATGCATGATTTACTGATGTTTGCCTTTACAAATATCATAGTGATTATTTCTTATTAATCTATATTTAATGTTATATTAGAAATTATTATTAAAATATTCAAAATCACTAAATAATTCTGTAATTCTCATGCAATTATGATTTAGAAATCATTTTATATATTATTGATCGAATAAAGAAAATTTTTAAAAAAATTTACAGAATAGTTATCTAGATATTTTGTTTAAATTTTCTATTATTATCATAAGAGTAATATGGACCCCTAAAAAAATAAGGGCGGGGGGCCAGGGGTGTAGAGGATTATGTTTTTTTTTTTTTTAAGTTAAAGGGTAAACATAGAAATTTATGTAACTTTTCAGTTTCCATGTTGAAATTAACTGGTTAAATAATTGTTTCTACTTTAGGCACAAGGCCAGCAATTACCCAGTGCATTACTGGTACTTTATTTTATCGACCCCGTAAGGATGAAAGGCAAAGTCAACCTCGGCGGGATTTGAACTCAGATCGTTACGTTCCTTTACGATCTGAGTTCAAATCCCGCCGAGGTTGACTTTGCCTTTCATCCTTACTGGGTCGATAAAATAAAAGTACCAGTAATGCACTGGTTAAATAATACACATATAATACACTGGTTAAATAATACACATATAATACACTGGTTAAATAATACACATAAGTGCTCCATGCAGAACTCAAACATGCTCAAACAGAACTCACCTTATGAAGCTTGAGAATAGAAAACAAGAAATGTTTTAAATATTTGAATTACATGTCAAACTCTTAATCTTTTTGCTAAATATCAAATGTTAAATAGATGAGTTGGTGAAAGAGATTACAGAATCACATCGCTTAAGTTGTTTGTCTCTTTTTCATACCAACCTGCCCCTTAAGCTATTTAACTCTTTTTGAAATCAAATTGCTTGAAACCACCTTAGGTTCTATGAAACAATACCTCCGATTTTAAAGAGTCCCTGTTTAAATTAAAATCTTCCAACATAATTTGATATAACAACTTTTTGTTTAGTTATACTACAAAAACCATCTGAATAATAATGGTTTCTATTATAGGCACAAGGCCAGCAATTTGAAGGGAAGTGGAAAGTCGATTAAATCAACCCCAGTGCATTACTGGTACTTTATTTTATCAGCTGTAAAAAGATGAAAATGCAAATTTGGCTTCGGTGATATTTGAACTCAGAATATTAGAAAATCGTAACTAAATACTACAAAGCATTTTGTCCATTGCTCGACCGATACTGCCAATCTACCATCTTATTAAGGAAATAATAATTTTAGTAAATTCCTCCAAACTCTCTGTTGATTAATTGAAATACATAGAACTTCATTAGAAGTAAGGTAATGAAAAGGTCAACGTAGCAGCCAAATCTCTCTTCACACTCTTCGAAATAGGGATTCTATGTTTTAAGTGGCCAGAAAATAGAGTGAAGTGATTAAAATAAACTTTACAATAATGGACATAGTATTATCTAATGCTCCCTTGAAAATAGGGTGAAGGGATTTGAAGAAATGTTGCTGCAACACTGGACATATTTTTGTCTAAGATTTAAATAAATATTATCTGAAAGCCAGGGTGTTCGGCTAGAGAGAATACCTTGATATCTGGCACACTATCTTGAGGGATGGATGGATACACTGATTCCTACCTTTCATTTCTGACTGCAGGACATTTTTCGGTCACATCCTGGTAACTGCTTTTTCTGGCAGACTAAACAGTGAGGGATTAAACACTTAGAGAGGAGATGGGTACTACCGAGTACTTTTAAGGGACATTGAAATGCCATGCTAAACACACAAATGTCAAGAGGGGTGCCCCGATGACTGGCTGCACCAGCGACACATCAAGAGGGGTGCCCCGATGACTGGCTGCACCAGCGACACATCACGAGGGGTGCCCCGATGACTGGCTGCACCAGTGGCACATCAAGAGGGGTGCCCCGATGACTGGCTGCACCAGCGACACACCAAGAGGGGTGCCCTGATGACTGGCTGCACCAGCGACACATCACGAGGGGTGCCCCGATGACTGGCTGCACCAGCGACACATCAAGAGGGGTGCCCTGATGACTGGCTGCACCAGCGACACATCAAGAGGGGTGCCCCGATGACTGGCTGCACCAGCGACACATCAAGAGGGGTGCCCCGATGACTGGCTGCACCAGCGACACATCAAGAGGGGTGCCCTGATGACTGGCTGCACCAGCGACACATCAAGAGGGGTGCCCTGATGACTGGCTGCACCAGCGACACACCAAGAGGGGTGCCACATCAAGAGGGGTGCCCCGATGACTGGCTGCACCAGCGACACATCAAGAGGGGTGCCCCGATGACTGGCTGCACCAGCGACACATCAAGAGGGGTGCCCCGATGACTGGCTGCACCAGTGGCACATCAAGAGGGATGCCCCAATGACTGGCTGCACCAGTGGCACATCTAGAATGGCACCCCAACGACTGGCTGCATCTAGAGTGGCACCCCAACGGCTGGCTACACTAGTGGCACATGTAGAGTGGCATCCCAATGACTATGGTTACACCATTTATAAGAAATCAGTTACTGACTGATTGATTCAAAATGAGAGAACACAGCCAAAATTGATTTACATCACCAGAATACTGAGAATAAGAAGAAATATATTTTCTCCTATCAGAGTTTTTGTATTAACCGTTTAGCATTTAAACCGGTCATATCTGGCCAGAATTCTCTCACCTCTTTCTGTACAAACTGGCCGTAATCAGCTGCTCATACTGATGTTAAGGTATTGTTCTCAAAATAGATGATATCAAAATCTCATAGATTTGATATTATTTGAGATAAAGCTTTTTTACCACAAAAATAGAGTGAAGGGATTTGAAGAAATGTTGCTGCAATACTGGACATATTTTTGTCTAAGATAAATATTATCTGAAAGCCAGGGTGTTCGGCTAGAGAGAATACCTTGATATCTGGCACAATATCTTGAGGGATGGATGGATACACTGGTTCTTACTGCAGGACATTTTAAAATATAGAGTAATATAAATGCTAAAAGGTTACTGTTGTCAGGTTAATTTACAGTAGTAGAATTCAACAATAAACTTACCTCATTTTCATACTCAGATATGTTGATTTGGAAATTCTTAGACTCTTTAAATATACTCAGTTTTTTTTCAAGCGCCGGTGTCATAAATTTGATTCCACCAACCGAATGATTTGATGCTTTTTCTAATTCTTTATTTATCTTCTGGAATTAAAATAAAAACTTCTATTGAATAATAATATATTAAATGGCCATTATACTATTGCTGCCACACACACACATACATATATATTTCTACATTGTACACACACACACATTTTATATATATTTTACATTACATACATAAATACACACATTTACATATAATTTACATTGCACACACATACATATTTTACATTGCACACATACACACATATTTTTACATTGCACACATACACACATATTTTTACATTGCACACATACACACATTTTTACATTGCACACATACACACATATTTTTACATTGCACACATACACACATATTTTTACATTGCACACACACACACACACACACATATATATATACATATATATATGTATATATATATAACTAAAGTTTATATGGTTCGTTGATTATTCAATGAATACAATTTTACAATAGATTAGAAGCACTCAACAGAAATTTTTCTGGAGTATTTAATATTATTCAAAATATTAATATATGAAAAATATTCTCATAACCAAAATATATATTTTATTATACATATTTCAATGGTGTTTCAGTACGTTTTCATCAGATAAAATATATGGGAGATTGGATATGTGACATACCGCTAAGGTTTTGATTATTCAATTCCTGTACCACTGATGAAAACGTACTGAACCACCATTGTACCTTTGAAATATGTATAATAAAATATATATTTTGGTTATGAGAATATTTTTCACATATTAATATTTTGAATATTATTATATATATATATATCATCATCATCATTTTACGTCCACTTTTCCCTGCTTGCAAGGGTGGGACGGGAACTGATTCTGGCTTGATTTCTACAGCTGGATGCCCTTCCTAACACCAACCTCATTTACAGTGAGTGGCACCTCCACGACCACTTTGCAGTGGAATGATAGGGACCCCAGTCCCTATCATCTCATTTCTACAGCTGAGTAAACTGGAGCAATGTGAAATAAAGTGTCTTGCTCAAGGATACAACACATCACCCGGTCTGAGAATTGAACTCACAACCTTTCGATTGCAAGGCCAATGCTCTAACCACTAAGCCATGTGCCTCCATATGTATATATTTATGTTACATTGCACACACGAACACATTTTATGTTACACACACACACATATTTTTACATTTCACTAATGTTTAACAAATGTTAACAATTCAATTCTAAAACTTACATTTAAATCCACGAATGAATTAGTGAAATTCCGACCAAGCATTAAAGAGTGCAACAGTGAAAGATTGTTTTTACAGTTTCTAAAATAAGACAAAAAAAACAAGCATTAGAAACGGAGAAAGAAAACTAATAATTATTTTCTTCTACAAATATAGGGTGTATCAAAAAGAATCATCTGATTCCAAAAGACTATATTTCTGAAACAAATGATCATATAATTATGAAGTAACTTGTAATATACGTGTTGAAATATAAAGTTTTATATATGTAATTTTTACAAATGCTTAATATGCCCTCATCCGGACACAAGTCTGTACTGAAGTGGAGCTACTGGTCTCTCTCAGACAGGCCGAGGGATCTGTGTCTCACTTATGTACAGTTGATGCTCCACTGAGTGCACTGGAGAGGTTGTCATGTCTTTGACACAACTGTGACCCAACCCTTTATTTGGAAAGATTTCTACAGCTGGATAACCTTCCTAAAACCAAACATTTTACAGCATGTACTGGGTGTGTTTATCATGTAGATAACCAACACTAGGGAGGCTGTCATGTCTTTGCCATGACTGAGGGGTCCAATATATATGAATTTAAATAAATATAAGTTTTTAAGCAGAAAACATTTTTAAGGAAATGCACTTTGTTACAAAACCAAGAAAATAATGGTAGAATGATAAATCTTTCTCGTATGTGATAGCAAGAACTTTGATTTGAGATTCTGTGGTGAAAAAAGAAGTATTTTGGTAGTATCATCTTTGAAGGTGCTTAGCTTAGTGGTTAGAGAGAAGGATTCACAATCGTGAGGTTGCGAGTTCAATTCTCGAACCGAGTGATGCATTGTGTCCTTGAGCAAGACACTTTATTTCACATTGCTCCTTCCGCCAGAAGTTGCAACCGGTAGATAGTATCAGCAATTCTGTCTGGTTGTTTCTAAATAATCTTCTTGTATTTTAAAACCCCATTATTCGCTTATTATTACTGTTATATGCTTCCCCAATTATGCCCCCCAAAATTCGAAGATTTCATTTAAAACCTCTCGCTAACTACCCCATTTGTTCTAAATAATCTTCTCTTTGCTAACTACCCCATACCCCTCCCTCCCGCCCCCACTCTCCACCTTATTATTTGGACCAATCACAAGTCAACGGCCTATGCTATCACTTCTGGCTGCTTTTCGATATGATGGATAGACTAAGGAATTTCTGGAGAGTCTGAAGAATCTGGACACTCGATGACAATGCCAAAGATAATGACAAATTCACCTCATGCTGCTGGACGAAAGGGCAAGGCCCCCTCCTCTTTGTTTCAGCCGCGGATGGCCAACATAACCCCAACCCCATCCCTGCGCCCCATCCTCCAAACACAATCCAAAACTTCAGAGTTGGTACCATAAATGTAGGCACCTTAAAAGGCCGCTCTAACGAGGTTGTAGAAATGCTTGAACGTAAGGAGGTTGATGTTTGCTGTATCCAAGAGACCAGGTGGAGGGGCGGGTCTGCTAGTTTCATTATGGGTAAAAAACGTTGCTATAAGCTTTTCTGGATGGGAAATGACAATGGGATAGGTGGGGTAGGAATCATGTTAGCAGAAAAATGGGTGGATAAGATAATAGATGTAAATAGAGTAAATGACAGAATAATTAAAATAAGACTTGTTCTAAATAGAACTACTGTGACAGTAATATCGGCATACGCGCCCCAATCCGGACTGCCTGGCGCTATAAAAGACAGATTCTATGAGACACTGATGCTCACTACCTCCCAAATAACCGACAGTGACTATATAATTATTGCTGGCGACCTAAATGGACACGTTGGTCAACATTGTGACGGCTATGACGGAATCCACGGAGGCTATGGGTTTGGTACTAGAAATGAGGAAGGCTCCAGAATCCTGTGATGCAAATAACCTAACTATCTGTAACACTAACTTCAAAAAACGAGACAATCACTTGATCACCTACAGATCAGGGGAACATACCAGCCAGGTAGATTATATCCTTACCAGAAGACGTGACAGAGTGTCTGCTGTAAACACTAAATCCCTCCCCCATGAAGAATGCACCTCCCAACATAGACTGATAATTAGCGACCTCATAGTCAGGACGAGACGTACTAGACAGCAGAAGAGGACTATCCTCAGGAGAAAAATATGGAAGCTAAAGGACCCCACAGCCAGAAATAAATTTAAAAGCATATTACTTGATGCTTTCGACAGTAAGGAAGAGCAATTAGAGTCGTACAATATAGAGGAACAGTGGCTATTCCTGAAAGCAAACCTGCTGATGGCGGCAGACGAAGTCTGTGGCTGGAGCAGGCCTGTAGGCAGGAGGAGAGTAATATGGTGGTGGAACAGTAAGGTGGAGGAGTCAATTAAGGCCAAAAAGCAGGCTTGGAAAATATGGCGGGATGGGGGAAGTAGAGAAGACTATCAAGTGGCCAGGAGGGAAGCTAGGAGACAAGTGTACTTCGCAAGAAGGGAAGCAGAGGAAAGAAAGTTCAAGCATGTTCTACAACACGAGGACCAAAAACGTGAGGTGTTCAGGATTGCTAGGCAATGTGTCAAGGAAAACCGTGATATTGTCGGGGAGAAGTGTGTACTTAATGATGATGGCGTACTTGCCATCACTGACGCTGATAAGAAGGTAGCTTGGAAGTGTCACTACGAAAGGCTACTAAATGAGGAGAATAAATGGGAGAAAGACAGTCTCCCCCACATCGACCCAATAGAGGGACCAGCAGTGTTAGTCGAAGGCAGTATAAGTAAGGCAATCAAAGATATGAAGACGGGTAAGGCGGCTGGGCCTTCGGAAATAGTTGCTGAGATGCTGAAAGCCTCTGGAACGGTGGGACACACCATGGTCACCCGGATAGTAAACCAAGTCATACAGAATGGGGTTGTTCCGAAGGACTGGCGTAGCAGCATCATCATTAACTGCTACAAGGGTAAAGGAGACGCCCTAGATTGGAGTAACTATAGAGGCATTAAATTAATCGACCAGGTTATGAAGGTCACGGAAAAAGTAATAGCACAACTAATCAGAGAGAGAATCGATCTAGATGAAATGCAGTTCGGGTTTGTGTCAGGCAAAAGTACCAGAGGCGCTCTTTTCATTGTACAACAACTACAGGAGAAGTACCTAGCTAAAAGTAAACCCCTATACTTAGCTTTCGTCGACTTGGAGAAAGCCTTCAACAGAGTCCCCCGTTCCATTATCTGGTGGGCTCTTAGAAAACTAGGTGTTGATGAATGGCTTGTGAGAGCTATACAAGCCATGTATAAAGAAACAGTGAGCAAGGTTAGAATTAACAACGAAAGTGAAGAGTTTAGCGTAAAAGTTGGTGTTCATCAGGGCTCTGTTCTTAGCCCCCTACTATTTATTATTGCCCTTCAGGCTATAACAGTGGAGTTCAAGACCAGCTGCCCATGGGAACTCCTATACACAGATGATCTAACGCTCATAGCTGAATCAATGGCCGAGCTAGAGAAGAAATTCCAAACATGGAAGCACGGCCTAGAATCAAAAGGCCTTAAAATTAACCTGGCTAAGACTAAAGTTCTAGTTTGTAGGAAAGAAAATAAGGCGCCGGTCCCTTCCGGGAAATGGCCATGCTCAGTGTGTAGGAAAGGCGTAGGTAGAAACTCCATTTTATGTCTCAAATGCAAAGTATGGGTGCATAAAAGATGTAGTGGGATCATAGGTAAGCTAACTAAGAACATAGATTTTACATGTGGCCGGTGCTCTGGTGCAATAAGTAGCAGCAAGTGCCCACAAAATACTAGCTCTTTCAATTGCGCAGAGGGTTCTATAGAAATAGTGGACAGCTTCCGTTACCTGGGTGACAAAATCAGCAGTGGGGGAGGGTGCTCTGAAAGTACAGTAGCTAGAGTCAGAGCTGGATGGAAAAAGTTCAGAGAGCTTATACCACTATTAGCCGCTAAAGGGTTCTCCCTAAAAATGAAAGGCAGGCTGTATGATGCCTGCATACGAACAGCAATGTTGCATGGCAGTGAGACCTGGGCATTGTGTGCAGAGGATACACGCAGACTAGAGAGGAACGAAGCTTGCATGTTCCGCTTGATGTGTAATAGTAACATACGTGAACGGCAAAGCATAAACGAACTAAGGGAAAAATTAGAAATAAGAGGGATCAGATGTTGTTTACTCGAGAGAAGGCTACGTTGGTATGGTCACGTAATGCGCATGAAAGATGACAGCTGTATAAAAAAGTGCAGGGCAATAAAGATAGACGGTAGCCACGGAGTAGGCAGACCCAGAAAAACCTGGGACGACCTGATAAACTCCGACCTCACACACTTACACCTCTCCAAGACAATGTCACTGGACCGAGATCTTTGGCGGCACTCAGTAATAGAGAAGACCCGCCTTACCTAAATACAAAGTAAAACCTACTACAGTCAGTAGGCATCTCTAACAAAATACACCCCCCTCCCACCCCATCCACACCGCCCCTTTCAATGTAAAGTTATGTTGGTGCCACAACATCCAGGCCGAAACAAATGAGATTGTGTAGGTGTCACGACAAAAAAACACACAGTCCACGCTGTAATGTGGCCGTGTAGGCAACACGGTAAAAACCTCCCAGACCCACACTGTAAATGTGGTTGGTGTTAAGAAGGGCATCCAGTTGTAGAAAACCCGCCAGACAACCACTCTTGCCTCAAGTGGGAAAACTCCCGTAAGATGGACGTTAAACGATGATGATGATGATGATGATGATGAAAGACCAATGAAAACATTGTTTTTTTTGGTCTGATTTGACGAAGTCCACCCCACTTGGCAAGCAAATGAGGTCTGGGATCTTGTCAATTGATCATAGTGATCTTTGCTAATTAACCACATGCACTGACTCTGGTCATTATAGTTTTAATCATAAACAAAGAACACTCTAGTAAAAGACATCTTAACTTAAACTATTCACAATCAATTATTTCATAATTTTTACTGGTTATGATTTATTATTAATTTTATTAAGGGCGGTGGATTGGCAGTATCGGTAGAGGGTCGGACGCCTTGCTTTCCAGCATAGTTACGTCCCTTTACGATCTGAGTTCAAATCCCGCCGAGGTTGACTTTGCCTTTCATCCTTACGGGGTCGATAAAATAAAGTACCAGTAATGCACTGGGTAATTGCTGGCCTTGTGCCTAAAGTAGAAACAATTATTAATTTTATTAACAATAAAACTGGTAACTCAACACTTAGATTCATCATTATCAAGGTTTTTATATCCATTTTTCCATGCTTTCATGGGTTGGATGGATCCTTTTCAACACAGCATCCCTCCACTTGCCTGCCATGTTCCTTCGTCATCTTCTGTAAGTCTCAGCAATTTAAGATCAGTTCTCACCCCCTCTGCCCAGGTCTTCTTTGGTCTACCTCTAATGCGGCTTCCTTCCACCTCTTCACCTAGCGACTATCATCCATGCGCATCACATGTCCATACCAACGTAGTCTTCTCTCATGCACACTACTTCAGATTCTTCTTAAACCCACCTTCTCCCGCAATTCATCCAAGTCCTGGCTTTCTCCCACATTTCCCACACTCTCAAATTATAAATAACATTTGAAAAAATAATACTCACACAAAAATTTCATAAGGCCGAATGTATACAGTCTTGTTTTTTACTACAACAGTAGTGTTGAAGGCTGTCAGGAATGGCTATAACACAATTAGAAGATTAAAATTAAGTTTAAATTTGCTATCATTCACAATTAAGAAATGACAGAGGCTCTCTATCATTAAAACATCTAAGAAACTTCTAATGAGATAAAGCCTCATGTGTGGCGGCTAAACCTGTACAGGGGTCAGCTGTCATTATTATTATCACCATCGTCATCATTTTAACATCTGCTTTTCCTGCTAGCTAGGGTTGGAGCTAGTCAGTACTGAAGCAGGGCTACTGACCTCACAGACAGACTAGGGGGTCTGTTATCTCATTTAAGTATGATCTCATGTTCTACTGAGTGCACAAGAGAGGCTGTCATGTCTTTGACACAACTGAGGGTCATCCCAACCCTTTTTTGGCAAGCTTGCTACAGCTGGATACCTTTCTCATCACGAAACACTTTACAGCATATACTGGGTGTGTTTATTGTGTAGATAACCAACACTAAAGAAGTTGTCAGGTCCTTAACATGATTGAAGGGTCCTCACAAACCATAACAATAACAATAAGGAAACCAAAATTAAATGGTAGCAAACCTTATTCGGTATTATATTTATTAAAGTGATGAATAACAATTGAGATTAAGATTAATTAACATAACCTGAAACCTAAACATATTACATGTGGTTTTTTTTGGTAGCTCTTTGCTTCCATACACTGTTACACCATTCATGTTATAAAGGGTGGGCTGGAATGTTCATTGGAGGAAGTTTTAGATATAGAAACTAAACAGTTTTAGATATAGAAACTAAATAGTTTTAGATATAGAAAATAAACAGTTTTAGATATAGAAACTAAACAGTTTTAGATACAGAAACTAAATAGTTTTAGATATAGAAACTAAATAGTTTTAAATATAGAAACTAAACAGTTTTAGATATAGAAACTAAACAGTTTTAGATATAGAAACTAAACAGTTCTAGATATAGAAACTAAACAGTTTTAGATATAGAAACTAAATAGTTTTAGATATAGAAACTAAACAGTTTTAGATATAGAAACTAAACAGTTTTAGATATAGAAACTAAACAGTTCTAGATATAGAAACTAAACAGTTTTAGATATAGAAACTAAATAGTTTTAGATATAGAAACTAAATAGTTTTAGATATAGAAACTAAACAGTTTTAGATATAGAAACTAAACAGTTTTAGATATAGAAACTAAACAGTTCTAGATATAGAAACTAAACAGTTTTAGATATAGAAACTAAATAGTTTTAGATATAGAAACTAAATAGTTTTAGATATAGAAACTAAACAGTTTTAGATATAGAAACTAAACAGTTTTAGATATAGAAACTAAACAGTTTTAGATATAGAAACTAAACAGTTTTAGATACAGAAACTAAATAGTTTTAGATATAGAAACTAAATAGTTTTAAATATAGAAACGAAATAGTTTTAGATATAGAAACTAAATAGTTTTAGATATAGAAACTAAACAGTTTTAGATATAGAAACTAAACAGTTTTAGATATAGAAACTAAACAGTTCTAGATATAGAAACTAAACAGTTTTAGATATAGATACTAAATAGTTTTAGATATAGAAACTAAACAGTTTTAGATATAGAAACTAAACAGTTTTAGATATAGAAACTAAACAGTTTTAGATATAGAAACTAAACAGTTTTAGATATAGAAACTAAATAGTTTTAGATATAGAAACTAAACAGTTTTAGATACAGAAACTAAACAGTTTTAGATATAGAAACTAAACAGTTTTAGATATAGAAACTAAACAGTTTTAGATACAGAAACTAAATAGTTTTAGATACAGAAACTAAATAGTTTTAGATATAGAAACTAAACAGTTTTAGATATAGAAACTAAACAGTTTTAGATATAGAAACTAAATAGTTTTAGATATAGAAACTAAACAGTTTTAGATATAGAAACTAAATAGTTTTAGATATAGAAACTAAACAGTTTTAGATATAGAAACTAAACAGTTTTAGATATAGAAACTAAGTAGTTTTAGATACAGAAACTAAATAGTTTTCGATATAGAAACTAAACAGTTTTAGATATAGAAACTAAATAGTTTTAGATATAGAAACTAAACAGTTTTAATACAGAAACTAAACAGTTTTAGATATAGAAACTAAACAGTTTTAGATATAGAAACTAAACAGTTCTAGATATAGAAACTAAACAGTTTCAGATATAGAAACTAAATAGTTTTAGATATAGAAACTAAATAGTTTTAGATATAGAAACTAAATAGTTTTAGATATAGAAACTAAACAGTTTTAGATATAGAAACTAAACAGTTTTAGATATAGAAACTAAACAGTTTTAGATATAGAAACTAAACAGTTCTAGATATAGAAACTAAACAGTTTTAGATACAGAAACTAAATAGTTTTAGATTTAGAAACTAAATAGTTTTAGATATAGAAACTAAATAGTTTTAGATATAGAAACTAAACAGTTTTAGATATAGAAACTAAATAGTTTTAGATATAGAAACTAAACAGTTTTAGATATAGAAACTAAATAGTTTTAGATATAGAAACTAAATAGTTTTAGATATAGAAACTAAACAGTTTTAGATATAGAAACTAAACAGTTTTAGATACAGAAACTAAATAGTTTTAGATATAGAAACTAAATAGTTTTAGATATAGAAACTAAACAGTTTCAGATATAGAAACTAAATAGTTTTAGATATAGAAACTAAACAGTTTTAGATATAGAAACTAAACAGTTTTAGATACAGAAACTAAACAGTTTTAGATACAGAAACTAAATAGTTTTAGATATAGAAACTAAACAGTTTTAGATACAGAAACTAAACAGTTTTAAATATAGAAACTAAACAGTTTTAGATATAGAAACTAAACAGTTTTAGATATAGAAACTAAACAGTTTTAGATATAGAAACTAAACAGTTTTAGATACAGAAACTAAACAGTTTTAGATATAGAAACTAAATAGTTTTAGATATAGAAACTAAACAGTTTTAGATACAGAAACTAAATAGTTTTAGATATAGAAACTAAGTAGTTTTAGATATAGAAACTAAATAGTTTTAGATATAGAAACTAAACAGTTTTAGATACAGAAACTAAATAGTTTTAGATATAGAAACTAAACAGCTTTAGATATAGAAACTAAACAGTTTTATATACAGAAACTAAACAGTTTTAGATATAGTAACTAAATAGTGTTAGATATAGAAACTAAACAGTTTTAGATACAGAAACTAAACAGTTTTAGATATAGAAACTAAATAGTTTTAGATATAGAAACTAAACAGTTTTAGATACAGAAACTAAATAGTTTTAGATATAGAAACTAAGTAGTTTTAGATATAGAAACTAAATAGTTTTAGATATAGAAACTAAACAGTTTTTGATATAGAAACTAAACAGTTTTAGATATAGAAACTAAATAGTTTTAGATATAGAAACTAAATAGTTTTAGATATAGAAACTAAACAGTTTTCGATACAGAAACTAAATAGTTTTAGATATAGAAACTAAATAGTTTTAGATATAGAAACTAAACAGTTTTAGATATAGAAACTAAACAGTTTTAGATATAGAAACTAAACAGTTTTAGATACAGAAACTAAACAGTTTTAGATATAGAAACTAAACAGTTTTAGATATAGAAACTAAACAGTTTTATATATAGAAACTAAACAGTTTTAGATATAGAAACTAAACAGTTTTAGATATAGAAACTAAACAGTTTTAGATACAGAAACTAAACAGTTTTAGATATAGAAACTAAATAGTTTTAGATATAGAAACTAAACAGTTTTAGATACAGAAACTAAATAGTTTTAGATATAGAAAACTAAGTAGTTTTAGATATAGAAACTAAATAGTTTTAGATATAGAAACTAAACAGTTTTTGATATAGAAACTAAATAGTTTTAGATATAGAAACTAAATAGTTTTAGATATAGAAACTAAACAGTTTTAGATATAGAAACTAAACAGTTTTAGATATAGAAACTAAATAGTTTTAGGTATAGAAACTAAGTAGTTTTAGATATAGAAACTAAACAGTTTTAGATATAGAAACTAAACAGTTTTAGATATAGAAACTAAACAGTTTTAGATATAGAAACTAAACAGTTTTTGATATAGAAACTAAACAGTTTTAGATACAGAAACTAAACAGTTTTAGATATAGAAACTAAACAGTTTTAGATACAGAAACTAAACAGTTTTAGATACAGAAACTAAACAGTTTTAGATATAGAAACTAAATAGTTTTAGATATAGAAACTAAAAAGTTTTAGATACAGAAACTAAATAGTTTTAGATATAGAAAACTAAGTAGTTTTAGATATAGAAACTAAATAGTTTTAGATATAGAAACTAAACAGTTTTTGATATAGAAACTAAACAGTTTTAGATATAGAAACTAAATAGTTTTAGATATAGAAACTAAGTAGTTTTAGATATAGAAACTAAGTAGTTTTAGATATAGAAACTAAACAGTTTTAGATACAGAAACTAAATAGTTTTAGATATAGAAACTAAATAGTTTTAGATATAGAAACTAAATAGTTTTAGATATAGAAACTAAATAGTTTTAGATACAGAAACTAAATAGTTTTAGATATAGAAACTAAATAGTTTTAGATATAGAAACTAAACAGTTTTAGATACAGAAACTAAACAGTTTTAGATACAGAAACTAAACAGTTTTAGATACAGAGGACAGTTAAATGAGAGAGAGAAGAGAGTTAAAAGAAAGAGTTAGAGAGTGTGAAGACAGAGGAGAGTTATGTTACCTTAAGGAGTTCTGGATTTTCCCGATCGATGTAACGACATGCTTCTGTGTAAATGAGACCACCAATCAAGAGGTAGAGGATTACAAGTATCATCAGTATAAAAGCGAACAAGAAGAATAAACCAACAGCACTGAAAAGATAAAGTATCCTCATCATCATCATCATCACCACCACCACCACCACCACCACCGCCGCCAACACCACCACCACCACCATCATCATCATCACCATTCTACATCATAATTCTTTCTAGTTGTAAATATTACAACTAGAATTATGATGTAGAATGATAATTAAAAAATGTGATGTACAAAATTTATACTCTTCACCTCACATTCGTAGTTTAATCCTTTAGCATTTACATTACTCTTTATATACTATTGTATTTTTGTGGTAAAGGTTTTATCTTACATGATTATCTCACATGATATCGAATCTGAGATTTTGATGTTATTTAGTTTTAGAACAATACCGTCATATAGGTATGAGCGGCCAGTTAAAGCTGGTTTGAACAGAAAGAGGTGAGAGAATTCTGGCCAGATACAGGCGGTTTAAATGCTAAAGGGTTAAACCCATTTATTTATTTTAAATGCCTGCCCAAATTGAGGTGCATCTTAGAAGACGTCAAATAGAGTATTTAAAATATAGAGCTTTCACCTATCTACATCCTTACTTTCACCAAATTGTCTCATAATACTCCTAACCCTTTAGCATTTACATTACCACAAAAATACAATAGTAAATATAGAGTAAAGGCTTTATCTTACATAATTATCTCAATATCGAATCTATGAGATTTTGATGCTATTTATTTTGAGAAGAATATCTTAATGTCAGTATGAGCAGCCAGCTATGGCTGGTTTGAATAGAAAGAGGTGAGAGAATTCTGGCCGGATATGGCCAGTTTAAACGCTAAAGGGTTAATACAATTTATTTTCTCAAAATATTCCAACTGCTAATAGAATTTCCAAAAGTTAAGTTACAAATTTAAGATGGTTAAAAATATTAGTGCAAACAAGGGCAGTGCCCCAGCATGGCCTCTGCATGTCGGCTGGAACACATAACAGAGCAGCGGTTGCTAACCAGTGGTCTATGAGAAAATTTTGGTGGTCCGCAGAAAAATTTTAATGCACTGTATTTCTCGACGCTGAAGGCGCTTCATCCTTAAGGGTGCACCCTAATTTTGGGAACCAAAAATTTGAAAAAAAATAATAAACCTTCAGCCACCAGGACGCATGGTAGATTTTTGAGACTTATTTTAGAAATACAGTATATATCTTTTTTTTAAAATTCATATTAGTGGTCCATGGGATTTAAAATTATGAATTTAGGGGTCCATGAGGTCCAAAAGGTTGGCAACCGCTGTAATAGAGTAACATAGTGAAAACAGAATAAGATTGATTAGCAAGGACTCACGTTAACAGAAAATTAGCAGCCATACTCCAAGTACAGCAAGTACCATCATCAGAATGTCGCTCTCCACAAATTCCAAGTAGTACTCCAAAATAATTTAATATTATAATTAATAGTAAAAGTATAGATGCAGCTAAACCAAGGTACCATCTAAAGAAAGAAAGAAAGAAAGATGTAAAACATTCACAATAAATGGAACTGTCAGATATCATATATATAGGGTGATTCAATTTCGGAAGTTCAGGGCCGAAACATTCGTTTGAGGGGGGATTTTCTGAAGACCTGCTCTCCAGCTCTCCTGTAAATATCTGACTAACAGGATGTTAATTTTTCTGAGTATATATCGTCATTTCATCATTTCATTTTACGTCGGCTTTTCCCT
>OZ024752.1:37939670-37977170 GCA_964016885.1 Eledone cirrhosa
CTTTGTCGACTTGGAGAAAGCCTTCGACAGAGTCCCCCGTTCCATTATCTGGTGGGCTCTTAGAAAACTAGGTGTTGACGAATGGCTTGTGAGAGCTATACAAGCCATGTATAAAGAAACAGTGAGCAAGGTTAGAATTAACAACGAATATAGTGAAGAGTTTAGCGTAAAAGTTGGTGTCCATCAGGGCTCTGTTCTTAGCCCCCTACTAATTATTATTGCTCTTCAGGCTATAACAGAGGAGTTCAAGACCGGCTGCCCATGGGAACTCCTATACGCAGATGACCTAACGCTCATAGCTGAATCAATGGCCGAGCTAGAGAAGAAATTCCAAACATGGAAGCACGGCCTAGAATCAAAAGGCCTTAAAATTAACCTGGCTAAGACTAAAGTTCTAGTTTGTAGGAAAGAAAATAAGGCGCCGGTCCCTTCCGGGAAATGGCCATGCTCAGTGTGTAGGAAAGGCGTAGGTAGAAACTCCATTTTATATCCCAAATGCAAAGTATGCGTGCATAAAAGATGTAGTGGGATCACAGGTAAGCTAACTAAGAACATAGATTTTACATGTGGCCGGTGCTCTGGTGCAATAAGTAGCAGCAAGTGCCCACAAAATACTAGCTCTTTCAATTGCGCAGAGGGTTCTATAGAAATAGTGGACAGCTTCCATTACCTGGGTGACAAAATCAGCAGTGGGGGAGGGTGCTCTGAAAGTACAGTAGCTAGAGTCAGAACTGGATGGAAAAAGTTCAGAGAGCTTATACCACTATTAGCCGCTAAAGGGTTCTCCCTAAAAATGAAAGGCAGGTTGTATGATGCCTGCATACGAACAGCAATGTTGCATGGCAGTGAGACCTGGGCATTGTGTGTAGAGGATATACGCAGACTAGAGAGGAACGAAGCTTGCATGCTCCGCTGGATGTGTAATAGTAATATACGCGAACGGCAAAGCATAAACAAACTAAGGAAAAAATTAGAAATAAGAGGGATCAGATGTTGTTTACTCGAGAGAAGGCTACGTTGGTATAGTCACGTGATGCGCATGAAAGACGACAGCTGTATAGCAAAGTGCAGGGCAATAAAGATAGACGGTAGCCACGGAGTAGGCAGACTCAGAAAAACCTGGGACGAGCTGATAAATTCCGACCTCACACACTTACACCTCTCCAAGACAATGTCACTGGACCGAGACCTTTGGCGGTACTCAGTAATAGAGAAGACCCGCCTTACCTAAATACAAAGTAAAACCTACTACAGTCAGTAGGCATCTCTAACAAAATACACCCCCGTCCCATCCCCACCGCCCCTTTCAATGTAAAGTTATGTTGGTGCCACAAAATCCAGGCCGAAACAAATGAGATCGTGTAGGTGTCACGACAAAAAAACACACAGTCCACGCTGTAATGTGGCCGTGTAGGCAACACGGTAAAAACCTCCCAGACCCACACTGTAAATGTGGTTGGTGTTAGGAAGGGCATCCAACTGTAGAAAACCTGCCAGACAGTCCTATGCGAGCAAGACAATCACTCTTGCCTCAAGTGGGAAAACCCCCGTCCAAACCCATGCAAGCGTGGAACACGGACGTTAAACGTTGATGATGATGATGATATATAATATATATATATAATATATATATAATATATATATATATATATAGTTGTTTCTACTTTTGGTACAAGGCCACCAAATACTCAGTGTATTACTGGTACATATAATATATATATATATATATATAATATATATATATATATACCATATATATATATATATAATATATATATATATAATATATATATATATATATATAATATGGAGGCACATGGCTTAGTGGTTAGAGCATTGGCCTTGCAATCGAAAGGTTGTGAGTTCAATTCTCAGACCGGGTGATGTGTTGTTTCCTTGAGCAAGACACTTTATTTCACATTGCTCCAGTTTACTCAGCTGTAGAAATGAGATGATAGGGACTGGGATCCATATCATTCCACTGCAAAGTGGTCGTGGAGGTGCCACGGCAAAAAAGCACCCAGCACTCACTGTAAATGAGGTTGGTGTTAGGAAGGGCATCCAGCTGTAGAAATCAAAGACAGAATCAGTTCCCGTCCCACCCTTGCAAGCAGGGAAAAGCGGACGTAAAATGAAATGATGATGAAATGATGAATATAATATATATATATATAATATATATATATATAATATATATATATATAATATATATATATATATAATATATATATATAATATATAGATATATATAATATATATATATATATAATATATTTAATATAGATGAGATTCTACAGGAATATATATATAATATATATATATATAATATATATATATAGATCGTGTAGGTGTCACAACAAAAAAACACAGTCCACGCTGTAATGTGGCCGTGTAGGCAACACGGTAAAAACCTCCCAGTCCCACACTGTAAATGTGGTTGGTGTTAGGAAGGGCATCCAACTGTAGAAAACCTGCCAGACAGTCCTATGCGAGCAAGACAATCACTCTTGCCTCAAGTGGGAAAACTCCCGTCCAAACCCATGCAAGCGTGGAACATGGACGTTAAACGATGATGACGATGATGATAATATATATATATAATATATATATATATATATCATCACCGTTTTACGTCCATTCTACCATGCTAGCATGGGTTAGACGGGTTGTCCTGTTGTGGGAAGTGTCTGGTCGGCTGACCATGCCTTGCTCATACAGGAACTGATTTGGCTTGATTTCTACAGCTGGATGCCCTTCCTAACACCAACCTCATTTACAGTGAGGGCTGGGTGCTTTTTCGTGGCGCCTACGCGTCCACTTTACAGTGTGGGCTGGGTGCTTTTTTGCCGTGGCACCTCCACGACCACCTTGCAGTGTGGGGCGTGGGGGCATATTGTCTATATGCTTCAGCTTGTACCCAAGGGAGGTCGGGTACTCTGTCCTCCACTGTTCGTTGTTTTGAATATCAAAACAACGAACAGTGGAGGACACGTTTCGCACCTTTCCAACACCCCCGAAAAAACCCCCAGTTGATGGATGTGAATCCGAAATATATAGGGACAATTAAATCTCTCCCAAGGTAACTCTCTCTCGTGTTGTTATTTTTATTCTTATCCTTTACGTTCTTTCCTCCTTGCCTCTACATGTCTTATACATGCCAAGCATCTCAACGTACACCCACTTACATCTCTCTCCACCACCGGATCTTGTTACCCGGAGATTTACCCATTTGCATTGTCGAGGCTTCCAAACGACTTAAAGGAATTTACCTTATTATTCCACAATGCTTCAAGCAAACTTCAATACTCTCATATATATAATTGTTTCTACTTTAGGCACAAGGCCAGCAATTACCCAGTGCATTACTGGTACTTTATTTTATCGACCCCGTAAGGATGAAAGGCAAAGTCAACCTCGGCGGGATTTGAACTCAGATCGTAAAGGGACGTAACTATGCTGGAAGGCATGGTGTCTGACCCTCTACCGATACTGCCATATTATGTAGGTTCCAGTTGTGTTGTGAGTAATCACAGTTAAAGAAGATACTCAAAACATTGGTAGAGTCTAGGCATCTTTATTATATATAGAAATGACTTCTACAGGACTAGGACTGTTTCATTTGTATGATTCATCCCTGAGAATTTCATAAGAATGAAACAGTTCTTGACCTGTAGAAGTCATATATATATATATATAAAGAATGGTGTGCTCATGCACAGGGATGTTATAAAATAGCTTGAAGACTCTTAAAGACGGAAGAAGAAATTGCCATTGGCAACTATGAAGAATCAAACCCCATATCTTCCAGATACTGACTAGATATATAACTCTGTATATGAAATAAAAGAACTTCATTAAAATTTTAATAAATCCTTAACAAAATTTCAATAAGAAATATAACTACTCACGGAATTTTAATACATCCCTTATGTTCATCATGATATACTTGAAGATCTGCTATTATTTGTTTTATACCCTTTACAAACAATTCCTGTTAAAAGACAAGAAAATTCTGTTTGTGAAACAAAGCATTTTTTAATCAAATAATCATTGGTAATCTTAAGATGTCTTAAAATGGCCACAGTCTTAAAATGGCCAGTCTTAAGATGGCCACAGTCTTAAAATGGCCAGTCTTAAAATGGCCAGTCTTAAAATGGCCACAGTCTTAAAATGGCCAGTCTTAAAATGGCCACAGTCTTAAAATGGCCAGTCTTAAAATGGCCACAGTCTTAAAATGGCCAGTCTTAAAATGGCCACAGTCTTAAAATGGCCAGTCTTAAAATGGCCACAGTCTTAAAATGGCCACAGTCTTAAAATGGCCAGTCTTAAAATGGCCACAATCTTAAGATGGCCACAGTCTTAAAATGGCCACAGTCTTAAAATGGCCAGTCTTGAAATGGCCAGTCTTAAAATGGCCACAGTCTTAAAATGGCCACAGTTTAAGATGGCCATAGTTTAAGATGGCCATAGTTTTAAGATGGCCATAGTCTTAAGATGGCTACAGTTTTAAGATGGCTAGTCTTACTATATATTCCACTAAGTATTTATTGAACTATGTATATATTCAACTATGTATATATTCCACTAAGTATATATTCCACTATGTATATATTCAACTATGTATATATTAAACTAAGTATATATTCAACTATGTATATATTCAACTATGTATATATTCAACCATGTATATATTCAACTATGTATATATTCCACTAAGTATATATTCAACTATGTATATATTCCACTATGTATATATTCAACTATGTATATATTCAACATGTATATATTCCACTAAGTATATATTCAACTATGTATATATTCAACTATGTATATATTCAACTATGTATATATTCCACTAAGTATATATTCAACTATGTATATATTCAACTATGTATATATTAAACTATGTATGTATTCAATATATTCAACTATGTATATATTCCACTAAGTATATATTCCACTATGTATATATTCAACTATGTATATATTCAACTATGTATATATTCCACTATGTATATATATTCAACTACGATGGTTGACTGAAAAGTTCATAGGCTGACCAAGATACTCTCATGGAATGATCAAATGAGATTTATTTTTCAACATAGTCCTTGGAAAGAAACAATGCAGTTATTAATAAGAAGAGTTGAAATTAAATTAATGCATGTAAGATTTCATAGCTCTAAAATCAATCTTTCATAGTCAGCCTATGAACATTTCAGTTAACCCTTGTAAGTATTTCAATGAAATACCAGGCTAAGAACATATTCAACTAAAAAAAAGCAGATGGTACCCCACCATGACAATAGTTTAATGCCAAAAGAGTAAAAAACCCCAACAAAATAGTAAGATAAACAACTACACTGATGGAACATTAGATGTTAAATTGGTAATAATGATCATAATGATGGTATACTTTAACCCTTTAGCGTTTACATTACTTTATATTTACTATTGCATTTTCACAGTAAACACTTTATCTCATAATTATCTCACATAATGTTGTATCTATGAGATTTTGATATTATTTATTTATAGAACAATACTTTAACATAAGTATGAGCAGTCAGTTATGGCCGGTTTGAACAGAAAGAGGTGAGAGAATTCTGACCAGATACAGCTGGTTTAAATGCTAAAGGGTTAATGAGCCAAAGCTATCTGAGCTATCTGAAGAGAACGAGGGGAAACATGCTTACATCTTTTAAATACTCAAGTTTTTTTAATTCTTCGTCAAATGAAATGAGCTGTGTTCGAGCCTCTAGATAAAATAAAATAGATATTAGTTAAAGATAGATTCACAAAAATACCAACAGTTAAAGATAAATTCAGAAAAATATCAATAGTTAAAGATAAATTCACAAATATACCAACATTAAAATTAATGAAATGCAATGGTGAGTTTACTTTGAAGAAAAAATATTACTGACACTTTCTGTGAATATGCTAGACAGATCTTAGGTTTAGCATAGAACTGTATTGTACAAGTCATTGTATATAGTCATTTGTTTAAAAAATATAGCCTTTTGAAATATAACCTTTTTGATACACTCTTGAGTGTTGTCAATGCTTTGTCTCATAGTATCATATTGTATCTTAGGTCTTCAACTCCTTAAGGAATCACAGATGTGCTATTGTAACATGCTGTATACTAGTCTTCTTCATCTGCCAGATTTCTGGGCTTTTTAATATTGCCTATATATCTTTTTCTCTATCTGCCACTCTTTCCCAGCCTCCCAGCCTCCAAAGTTACTTGTAGGATGGTCTTTGCAAGGCCACTGGATTGTTTTGACTGGCCAGTGACTTTCCTGAATTCCTCTGTTCTTTGTCAGGTTTTGTTTTTCATCCCGCAAGATGTCCAAAAATCCCCCTCCTCACCAAAGAAAGATTGGCGGTGTTGGTGGTTTAGTCGCTGACAACCCATCCATGTTAACAGGTTATACTGGGTTACATGATATCAGTAGCACTTGCAAGCAACCTGACACAGTAGTCTGTGCTCTAGCACAAATATATTAAAATAATCAAAAGCCCATCCAATATAGGTGAACTAAAAAAGGGTAAAATATTGAAGCAAGAAAACATCAGTAAATGTGACATGTTAATAACTCTCGCTCTGATTGATCGACGAGATCTCAGACCTCACTTGCTTGTCAAGTAGGGCAGACCTTGCCAAAACAGACCAAGGAAACAATGTTTCCATTGGTCTTTCTATTGTTGATACTATCTACCGGTTGCAACTCCTTGCAGAAGGAGCAACGTGAAATAAAGTGTCTTGCTCAAAGACACAATGCATCACCCTGTTCGAGAATTAAACTTGCAACTTCACAATTGTGAATCCAACTCTCTAAGCACTAAGTCACGTGCCTTCATCATCATCAAATGTCCATCTTCCACGCTAGCATGAGTTGGAGGTTTTGTCCCACTTGAGGCAAGATTGGTTGGGAGACTGTGTCTCACTTGTACAGAACTGTTACTACATTAAAATAATTATCAAACTTACATAACTTACTTATTTTATTTTATTCAAGAAAATATCATTAAAATGATATATAATTTACTACATTAAAATATATATCAAAACATAACTTACGTTCTTTACAAATGTCTATAATTCCAGAGATATTAATAGATAATTCAATAAACCTCTTTTTAGCCTGCAATGATGATTAAGAAAGAACACTACTTTATCAACTTCTGCTACAAGTTAATACATTTTTCAACTATCATTTGCTATATATATATATATATATATATATATATATATATATATATATATATATATACATATATATATATATATATAATTACTTACAACAGTGACATGTACAGATGCAAGACAAACCACAACAGAAACACAAACCCTCCATCTCAATTTTACTTTTGAAAATCATAAGAACTGTGACACTAGTAAAGTAAATAAATATTCTTAAAAAGACTCCAGTTGCATTTTTAATTTATTTTCCTTATATTTTTACCCATGTGGGACATTTAAATAAGACCTTACTTTCTTATATATATACAGGGTCGGACGATATTTGTTCGCAAGGAAAAATAACACAGTAGTTTTATTTTTTAAGATTTATTTATCAAACTTGGGTCAGTTTGTCTTCATGACTTGTTATTTCGATCTCACTCGATAAACCCGCCATTGGCTTTGATGACGGCCTCAAGGTGGCCTTGGAACCGGCTGCAGGCCTTCGTCACTGTCCCCTGACTTAGGGCCCTAAAGGCACTTGTGATCCTGGCCTTCAGATCGTCTTTCGTATTGCAGCTAGATCTGTTGGTGTCTCGTTCCACTGCGCCCCACACAAAGAAGTCGAGGGGGTTGCAGTCAGGCGAGCTGGGATGGGGGGGGGGGGGGGGGCTCGAGGCCATAGTATCTAGAATAAGGACGGGTTGGAAGAAGTTTAGGGAGCTGCTTCCTCTGTTGACAAAGAAGAGTTTCTCCCTGCGTACAAAAGGCCGGTTTTATGATACCTGTGTGAGGAGCGCGATGCTGCATGGTAGTGAGACATGGGCAGCAACTGCAGAGGATATGCAACGGCTGGAGAGAAATGAGGCAAGCATGCTCCGTTGGATGTGCAATGTCAATGTGTGTGAATGACCGAGCATGGATGTGTTGAGAGAGAAACTGTGTCTGAAAGGGATAGATTGTAGTGTGTGAGAGAGAGAGAGGAGACTGCGATGGTATGGACATACGATGCGCATGCAGGATGACCGATGGGTGAAGAAGTGCCAGGAAATGCCAGTTGAAGGAAGACGTGGTAGAGGTAGACCACGAAAAATATGGGCGGAGGTGGTGAGAGCAGACCTCAGATAGCTGAAGCTCACGATGGAGATGACGAAGGACCATGACACGTGGAGAGATGCTGTGCTGAATAGGACCCGTCCCACCCTTGTAAGCAGGGATGTAAAATGATGATGATAATAATAATAATTGTTTCTACTTTTAACACAAGGCCAGCAATTATATATATATATTCTTAATCAAGTAGACATTTTTATATTATTTATAATTTAAAAAGAAATCCATATAATTTTGAAATATATGTAACTTACTTGAATAGCAAGATCGGTAATATTCAAGGCTTCAGTTAACTTTTTTAATATTGCTTTTTGATCATTCAACTGGAATAAAACGAAGGAGTGGGTATAATTAGTTTTGATGAAAATCAATATTCGTAAATAGAACAACAACTATCTAAACTATAATAAAGTAAGGAGTGCAGGACTGCGTACGGCTTATTTCTTTTAATCCAGTTAATAAAATAAGTTGGATTACTTTGAATAAATGATGAATGAATATTACATAATTTATCTACTAAATTTCGTAGCTGTTGATTAAATATATTTTATTACTTATTTAAAGATTCACTTCTTTAAAATTTTCAAATGTCAACACTTCCTGTTAGCGATTGCTTATATCAACATTCATATATTTCCGTCACTAATTTCCTCCTAATGCAGTTTATATATAACATCGTCTTTTTTTAATGTAACATCGTCTTTTTTTAATTAATCAGTAACGTAATCATGGATTACGTTACTGATTACATAAGACAGTGTAACACAGTCTTCGTTCAATTTCTGTGTATATTGTCAATTATGATTTTATTTGATGTATCATATCTACATGTATATATACTTGCGTATAATATCAATATGCACACTACACATGCTAGCATATCTACATGTATATATACTTGCGTATAATATCAATATGCACACTACACATGCTAGCATATCTACATGTATATATACTTGCGTATAATATCAATATGCACACTACACATGCTAGCATATCTACATGTATATATACTTGCGTATAATATCAATATACACACTACACATGCTAGCAGAAAACCACCCGAAGGGTGGTTTTTCTGCTAGTATCAATAATGCAATTTGAAAGAAAGAGATACATTGTTGTCTAGCCCCGTACTAGTCCTGTATTAGCTCTATATTAGCCCTGTATCAGCTCCATATTATCTCCATACTAGCCCTATATCAACTCCATATTATCCTTATATCAACTCAATACTAGCCCTATATTAGCTCCATATTAGTCCTATCTTAGCCCTATATCAGCTCCATATTAGTCCTTTATCAGCTCCATATTAACTCCATACTATCCCTATATTAGCTCCATACTAGTCCTATATTAGCTCCAGATTAGCCCTATATTAACCCTATATTAGCTCCATATTAGCTCCATATTAGCTCTATACCAGCTCCATATTAGTCCTTTATCAGCTCCATATTAACTCCATACTATCCCTATATTAGCTCTATACTAGTCCTATATTAGCTCCAGATTAGCCCTATATTAACCCTATATTAGCCCTATATCAGCTCCATATTAGCCCTATATCAGCTCCATATTAGTCCTTTATCAGCTCCATATTAACTCCATACTATCCCTATATTAGCTCCATACTAGTCCTATATTAGCTCCAGATTAGCCCTATATTAACTCAATACTAGCCCTATATTAGCTCCATATTAGTCCTATCTTAGCCCTATATCAGCTCCATATTAGTCCTTTATCAGCTCCATATTAACTCCATACTATCCCTATATTAGCTCCATACTAGTCCTATATTAGCTCCAGATTAGCCCTATATTAGTCCTATATTAGCTCCATATTAGTCCTATCTTAGCCCTATATCAGCTCCATATTAGTCCTTTATCAGCTCCATATTAGCTCCATACTAGTCCTATATTAGCTCCAGATTAGCTCTATATTAGCCCTATATTAGCTCCATATTAGCCCTATATCAGCTCCATATTAGTCCTTTATCAGCTCCATATTAACTCCATACTATCCCTATATTAGCTCTATACTAGTCCTATATTAGCTCCAGATTAGCCCTATATTAACCCTATATTAGCTCCATATTAGCTCTATACCAGCTCCATATTAGCCCTAAATGAACAGATTTATGATGAAGAACTCTAACCTTAACCAACCCATCTTTTTTAGTGTATAAGGACAGATTGTCTAATGTTTCCTTCCCATCTCAAAACGTTAGGGTGTGATTTGAGGGAGATTTAGCTACTATTTCCAGCAGGCTGAGCCTCCAAATATCTGCTCCATTGATAATAGCTCAAGATTATTTAACATCTGCTTCCAATCTCAAAACATTAGTGTGTGATTTTCAGAAACAAATAAACAACAACAACAGCAGCAACAAAGACAGAGATAAGTGAATATAAAAAATATAAATCAATGTAAACGTCCGTATAGAGCTAGTAAGCCATGACAGACTAGAAGTATCTAGTACTTCTTACAGTTGAGAAACAAAAAAACAACAACAATATAGACAGAGATAAGATAATATAAATAAAAAAAGATAATATACATAAAAAAAAAAAACGAAAAAGTGAATATAAAAATAAAATGAAAGAAAAAATTAAATATGAAAGGTTAACGTGTAGCAAAATATGTATTAAAAAGAGAGAAAGAAAAATAGAAAACAAGGAAGGTGTTAAAGCTGCTAGAAGGTTCTGTTGTTGAATCTTTAGGTAACCTCCATGTACAATACAACAACATCGAAGTTTTTTAAACTCTTTCCATCTTTGCTAGTGTGGATATCTGAATATAAAATATTTTTAAAATTTCTCATTATATTGATTAAAATATGATTAAAATACACAAACAATCCTAAGTTTTGAACAAGAAATGCTAGAAAATGTAAGACTAATTCATAATAAGTTATTGTTTAGCCCATGGTCAACCCTGATTGATCAGACATATAATCAAAAGTATACCAGTTCTGACCATCCCATCTTTTTTTCCAGACAGTGTATCTCGGATTGCCATTATCCAATGTATCTTGACCTTTTTGAAGATGGTATGGAGGAATGTAAGTGAGATTTAGCAACTATTTCTAGCAGGACGAGTGACCACATAGTAGTTATTTTCGTCAGTTGGTTCAATTATGAAAACAGTGATCGGTGGTTAATAATATCTGAAACTATGAAACCATGGTAAAAAGAGTTGAAAACACTCTTTAGTTGGTCAAGAACATGACATCCTTTCTAGTGTTGGAGGTAAACAAGATAAACACATCCTTTCTAGTGTTGGTGGTCAACAGGATAAACATATCCTCTCTAGTGTTGGAGGTCAATAAGATAAACATATTCCCTCTAGTGTTGGTGGTCAATAAGATACATCCTCTCTAATGTTGGTGGTCAATAAGATAAATACATCCAGTGGTTGGTGTTAGGATGTGTTTTCAACCACAGAAACCATGCATGCCATGTATGAATACTGACTTGGTTTGTGACAACACTTCCTACACATGCTAGGAGAATGGATGTTAAATGATGATGATGATGATGATGGTGGTGGTGGTGGTTATGGTGATGATAATGCTGATAATGATGATGATAAACAGTGACAAGGTAATTAGAAGTTTCAAAAACATACCCGACTATAATTTGAAATAAGTTTTAGGTCTCGGACATACTTTCTGAGATCATCACAATTAGGACATTTCTTCTCCTGTAAAATGTTATATTGTATATGACTCAAGTTAGATTATAGTGTTAGGTCAAGGACAGTTAATCTAACTAATAATTGACTCAGACTGATCCCTGGGGCTCTTGTTCTTTTTATTACCATCTTGACACAACAAACTCTCCAATGTTGGTGCCACGAAAGATACATCAAGTATACCCTATCAGATGGTTGGTGATAGGAAGGGCATCCAGCAGTACAAACCATACTGAAAAGGGTTGAAAGGAATCTTCAGTTGTATCAAGTGGTCAGTAGCTCTGCATGAGTAATTTGTCTTGTATAAGAGACAGCTGCAATTATGTGATGCCCCTTAGGTGTTGTCACCAGCTCACGGTGGTGGGATTAGGATGTGTGGAGTCTTAATGGTTGTTGCTCATTGACACCTTTGTATATAAGGACTCAAGGTGTCATGAGGTAAGTCAGCTCTCAATCCAAGTTTTCTCTGAGATATGATGGCATGGCGTTATATATGAGTAGTGTGACATTGAGGTTGATGCTGAGCTGGCAATTGGCCTCCTTAGTATTCAGCTGAACTATTGGATTCATTCAGGTGGAATGCTATTGCATTGTTTTTGCCACACAAAGCTCCAATCTCCAGATCTTGAAATTGAAATACGTTGCCAGTGCTGACATGTTGTTTGTGAACCCTTCCTACCCTTGCAAGTAAGGGGAACAGATGTTAAATGATGATGTTTCATAATACCAATGTGATTAGAAGTTTCACGAACATACCTTAGCAAACCGATCAACAGCTCTTATAAAATCCTCCTCAGTACAAGAATCACAATCCAAGCACGGCTGTAAAATGTTATATTTTATTTTTAGAAACATCATATTCTATATGAATCAAGTTAAATTGGGGTGTTAGGCCAAGGACAGTCAATCTATTTAATGATTGACAAAGACTATTCCCTGGGGCTCTTGTTTATTTTATCATAATCATTACACAGCAATCTCTCTAGTGTTAGTACCACAAAAAATACATCCAGTATACCCTTCAAGGTGGTTGGTGATAGGAAGGGCATCCAGCAGTACAAACCATACACAAATGGGTTAAAACGAATCTTCAGTTGTATCAAGTGGTCAGTAGCTCTGCTTGAGTAATTTTTCTTGTATAAAAAACAGCTGCAATTATGTGATGTTCCTTTAGTTTTGTACCCAACTCATGGCGGTAGGATTAGGATGTGTAAGGTCCATATTCTCAGATGAGCACAGATCTGGACAATTTCACAATATATGTGGAACATTCGACACTGTTAAGCAACACTAGAGAGTTGCTGATGGACACAGCCCCTTAGGAGTGCATGGCTGCATTGAATCGGTCGACACGGTGTAAAATAGAAACATCCAGTGATAACCATCAAGGTGTTATTCAGGGATACAGCTAACTTCCTAGTTTGGGAGCTCCAGCACCATACAAAGTAGGTGTACTCCACAACATTGTAGACCAAGATAGGGTACTGGTATGTAGGGTGCATGTGCTAGTACCCCATGATAAACATGTCAAGCAGTGGAGATGGTTGTTCTTCATGGACAAAAGGACTTGAGGTGGTGTCTACCTGTCAGCTTTTAGTTCAATTTTACTCCATTATATAGGAATGGTATCCTATTGAGGTTAATGCTGAATTGGCGATCAACTTCCTTCAAGTGGAATGTTATATCAGTCATGCTCAGAGTCAATCTCCAGATCTTGAAATATGTTGCCAGTACTGACTATGTCCGTGAACCCTTCCTACCCTTTGAAGTAAGGGGAATTGATGTTAAATGTTGATGTACAGTGATAATATAATTAGAAGTTTCAGGAACATACCTGAGATAAATTTTTAAGAGCTTCATCGTATTGAAGTCCTTGACAAATGTCGCAGTCCCATACCTGTAAAATGTTATATTTTATGGGAGTCGAGTTAGATTGTAATGTTAGGCCAAGGACATAATTCTATCCAATGACTGACTCAGACTTATCCCTGGGGCTCTTGTTCCTCTTATTATAATCATGATGCAACAACTTATCTAGTGTTGGTGCCACAAAAGATACATCCAGTATACCTTTTAAGATGGTTGGTGATAGGAAAGGCATCCAGTAGTAAAAACCATACTGAAAAGAGTTGAAAGGAGTCTTCAGCTGTGTCAAGTGATCAGTAGCTCTGCTTGAGTAATTTTTCTTGTATAAGAAAAATTACTCAAGCAGAGCTACTGATTAAGCTGTAATTATGTGATGTTCCTTAGGTGTTGTCACCAGCTCACGGTGGTGAGATTAGAATGTGTGGGGTCTATATTCTCAGGTGGACAGAGATCAAAGCACTCAATATATGTGGAGCATTCTGTACTGGTGAACTACACTACTAAGCTACTGATGGACACAGCACCAAGCAATGTATGCCTGCACTGAATCGGCTGAAGTGTACATAGCTGGATGAGGGTCACAATGTCACCCTTGAGTGAGGTTTGCACCTGGGATGAGGGCTGTATAGGAGATGACGTACAATTGGGCTGATTAAGATATCTGTTGACAGCTAACTCTCCATGTCTGAAGTATGTTGAAATCCAAGTCTCGCAGTTCTGCAATGACATGAGGAATTTAAGACAGTATGACTTTAAGTGTTGTTGGCTCAGTAGTTGAGAATTGTCAGCCGTCATGGAGCAGATGATTTGGGTCTATTCAGGCATTGGTTATCAACCTATGTGTGTGATGTTCCTTATAGAAAGGTGTAGGAACAATGCTTGAAAGAACAGGTAGATACTCAGTCTAAGCTGGAGACATCTTGTGATAACCATCAAGGTGTTATTCTGAGATATATCTAGTTTCTTAGAGTGGGAGCTTCTGCACAATGTAGCAGAGAGATACTCCATAGTAGACTAATATAGGGTACTGGTACGTAAGGTGGCTATGCTAGCACCCAATGGTAAACCTTCAATACAGTGTAGAAAGTCGTTCCCTGTAGACAACTTTGCAGATAAGGACTTCTAATGTTGTCTGTAAGTCAGCTGTCAGGCCAATTTCACTCAAAGAAAAGAGTGAGTGGTGTTATATGGGAATGGTATTTCATCGAGGTTAATACTGAACTGGCGATTGGCTTCCTTTAGGTGGAATGACATATCAGTCATTCTTGCCATGCTCAACTTCAATCTCCAGATCTTGAAATATGTTGCCAGTACTGACTTGGTGTTTGTGAACCCTTCCTACCCTTGCAAGTAAGGAGAACAGATGTTAAATGATGATGATGTACAGTGACAATGTTATCAGAAGTTTCATGAACATACCTCATTCAAATCATTAATAGCGTTTAAGAAATCATCATCAGTACATTCAATGCATTCCTTGCACGGCTGTAAAATGTTACATTTTATTTTTAGAAATCTCATATTTTATACGAGTCAAGTTAGATTATAATGTTAAGCCAAAGACAGTCAAACTATCTAATAATTGACTCAGACTGATCCCTGGGGCTCTTGTTCCTTTTATTATAATCATGACATGACAACCTCTCTAGTGTTGGTGTCACAAAAGATACATCTAGTATACCATTAAGATGGTTGGTGATAGGAAGGGCATCCAGCAGTAAAAACCATATTGAAAAGGGTTGAAAAGAGTCTTCAGTTGTATCAAGTGGTCAGTAGCTCTGATTGAGTAATTTTTCTTTTATAAATGTGATGTCCCTTAGGACAGAGATCCGGGCACTTAATGTATGTTGAGCAGTCTGTACTGATAAACTATACTAACAGGCTGCTGAATGACACAGCATACAGCAGCGCATGGCTACATTGAATTAGCCAACACTGGCCCCAAGTGGTTTATCGCCTGGTTTGAGGGGTGTAGAACAAATGTCTGAGAGCAGAGGTAGATACTCAGTTGATGTAGGATGGAGACAATCAGTGATAACCATCAAGGTGTTGTTCATGGATATATCCAGCTTCTTAGAGTGGGAGCTCCTGCACCATACAAGGGAGGTGTACTCCTCAGCACTGTAGACAAAGATAGGGTCCTGGTATGTAGGGTGGATATGCTAGCATCCTATGATAAAGCCAATAAGCAGTGTAGAAGGTTGGTCCTTAGTGACACCTTTGCATGTAAGGACTCGAGGTGCTGTCTGTAGCTCAGCTGTTAATGCAATTTTACTCCGAGAAAGAAGCGTGTGACATTATATGGGAATGCCATATCAGTCATGCTCAACTTCAATCTCCAGAGCTTAAAATATGTTGCCAGTACTAACTTGGTCTTTTATGAACATCTTCCTACCCATGTTAGTAAGGAGAACAGATGTTAAATGATGATGTTGCATATTGACAATGTAATTAGAAATTTAAGTGACATACCCGAGATATACTTGCAAGACTTTCTTCAAAATTCAGTCCCATGCAAATACCGCAATCCAATAGCGGCTGTAAAATGTTATATTCTATAAGTCAAGTTAGATTGTAGTATTAGGTCAAGGACAGTCAATCTATCTAATAATCGACTCAGACTGATCCCTGGGGCTCTTGTTCCTATTATAATCCGGACACGATAATCTCTCCAGTGCTGGTGCCACAAACGATACATCCACTATACCCTCTAAGATGGTTGGTGATAGGAAGGGCATCCAGCAGTAAAAAAACTATACTGAAAATGGGTAAAAGAAGTCTTCAGTTGTATCAAGTGGTCAGTAGCTCTGCTTGTGTAATTTTTCTTGTATAAAAGGCAACTGCAATTATGTACCTTAGGTGTTGTAACTAACTCACAGTGGTAGGGTTAGGATGTGTGTGTCCATATTCTCAGGTGGCCAGAGATCCTGGTACTCTCTCAAAATATGTGGAGCATTCTGTACTGGTGAACCATACTAGCAGGCTCCTGCTGGACACAGCCCCCTGTGGTGAATCATGCCGTATCAGTCATCTTTGCCATGCTCAGCTTCAATCTCCAGATCTGGAAATATGTTGCCATTACTAACTTGGTGTATGTGAACCCTTCCTACCCTTTCAAATAAGGAGAACAGATGTTAAATGACAATGATGTACAGTGACAACAATTAGAAGTTTCACGAACATACCTTATTATTA
This sequence comes from Eledone cirrhosa, assembly GCA_964016885.1. NCBI lineage: Eukaryota > Metazoa > Mollusca > Cephalopoda > Octopoda > Eledonidae > Eledone > Eledone cirrhosa. The sequence goes on from OZ024752.1 coordinate 37,956,727, forward strand.
GGTAATTTCGGTTTGTGTTTGTTACAAAATCTGCAATGATCATTCAACTGTAAAATATTATATTGTATATAAGACAAGTTAGACTGTTATGTTAAGCCAAGGACAGTCAATTTATCCAATGATTCTCTCAGACTGATCCCTGGGGTTCTTGTTCCTTTAATTAATCATGACAACACCCCTAGTGCTGGTGTCACAAAAACTACATCCAGTTAAGGTGGTTGGTGATAAGGAAGGCATCCAGCTGTAAAAACAATACTGAAAATAGTTGAAAGTTTTCAGTTGTGTCAAGTGGTCAGTAGCTCTGCTTGAGTTATTCTTTTATAAGAGACATCTGCAATTATGTGATGTCCCTTAGGTGTTGTAAGCAGCTTATGGTGGTGGGGTTAAGAAGTGTGGGGTCCATAATCTCAGGTTGACAGAGATCAAGGAACACTCTCAATATATGCTGAACAGTCTGCACTGGTGAGCTACCCTAACAAGCTCCTGATGGTCACAGCCCCCAGCAATGCATAGCTGCCTCAAATTGGCCAACACTTGTGTGTAGCTGATTCAGGGACCCCCACTCCTTGTAAGGGTGGTTAGGACCTTATTGGGGGGTGACATTCAATAGGGCAGATCAAGATGTCTCTCTCCATGTCTGAAGTATGTTGAAATCTGTGTCTCACAGCTCTGAAATGTCATGAGGGATTTATGGCAGTAAATGATTAAGTGCTGTAGGCTCAGTAATTGAGAATTCTCAGCCATGTCATGGAGCAGATGACTTGGGTCTATTCAGGCCTTGGTTTTCAACCTACGTGTATGATGATCCAGCACCATACAGGAGGTGTAATCCACAGCACTGAAGATCAAGATAGGGTACTGGTATGTGGGGTGGATGTGCTAGCACCTCATGATGAACTTGCCAAGCAGTGTAGAAGGTTGTTGTTCACAGACACCTTTGTATGTAAAGACTCGAGGTGGTGTCTTCGATCAGCTGTGAGTCCAATTTCATCCCCAAGAAAGATGATTTGGTGATTGACTTCATTCAGGTAGAATGCCATATGAGACATCTATGTCATGCCCAGCTTTAAACACCAGGTCTTGAAATATGTTGCCAATACTGATTTTGTGTTTGTGAACCCTTCCTACCCTTGCAAATAAGGGGAACAGATGTTAAATGATGATGTACAGTGATAATGTAATTAGAAACTTCAGGAACATACCCGAGTTAAATTCTTTATTTCTTTGTTAAAATTAAAATCACTGCATATACTGCAATCCTTGTGAATCTGTAAAATGTTATATTGTCAAGTTAGATTGAAGTGTTAAGCCAAGGACAGTCAATCTATCTAATAATCCCTGGGGCTCTTGTTCCTTTCATCATAATTACGACACGACAACCTCTCTAGTGCTGGTGCCATGAAAAATACATCCAGTATACCCTCTAAGATGGCTTGTAATAGAAATGGCATCCAGAAGTATAAACCACACTAAAAAGAGTTGAAAGTGATCAGTAACTCTGCTTGAGTTATTTTTTTTTGTGTAAGTTACAGCTGCAATTATGTGATGTCCCTTCGGTGTTGTAACCAGCTCACGGTTGTGAGATTAGGATGTGTGGAGTCCATAGTCTCAGGTTGAAAGAGATCTGGGCACTCTCTCAATATATGCTGAGCAGTCTGCACTGGTGAACTACCCTAACAAGCTCCTGATGGACACAGCCCCCAGCAATAAATGGCTGCATTGAATTAAGTGACCACAGTATGTGGCTGATTAGGGACAACCACTGCCCCACTAATAGATGTAGCTCCCAGGAAGTGGGTCCTATTGGAGTTGACACTCAATTAGGCACATGAAGATGTTTGTTGCTAGCTCGCTCTCTATGTCTGAAGTATGTTGAAATCTGTGTCTCGTAGCTCTGCAGTGTCACGAGAAATTTAGGACAGTATGAGATCAAGTGTTGTTGGCTCAGTAGTTGAGAATTGTCTGCGGTGTCATGGAGCATATGATTTGGGTCTATTGAGGCCTTGCTTATAAACCTATGAGTGTGATGTTCCTTATGAAAAGGTGTAGGAAAAATATGTGAGAGAACAGGCAGATACTTGGTGCAAGATGGAGACAGCCAGTGATGACCTTTAACGTGTTGTTTAGGGATATATTAAGCTTCTTAAAGTGGGAGCCCTTGCACCATTCAGGGGATGTATACTTCACAGCAATGTAGGCCATAATAGGGTACTGGAATGTAGTGTGGATGTGCTAGCACCTCATGATAAACCCGCCAAGCAGTGTAGAAGGTTGTTGCTCATTGACACCTTTGTATATAAGGACTTAAGGTGCCATGAGGTAAGTCAGCTCTCAATCCAATTTTTCTCTGAGATATGATTGCATGGCGTTATATATGAGTGGTGTGACATTGAGGTTGACGCTGAGCTGGTAATTGGCCTCCTTAGTATTCAGCTGGACTATTGGATTCATTGATTTTGCCACACAAAGCTCCAATCTGCAGATCTTGAAATATGCTGCCAGTGCTGACATGTTTGTGAACCCTTCCTACCCTTTCAAGTAAGAAAAACCTATGTAAAATGATGTTGTACAGTGACAGCATAATTAGAAACTTCAGGAACATACCGGGGTAAAATTTGAACTCAAAATTTCTTCTTCTTCTATTTCTGAGGCATCATAAAAGTCACAATCAGTGCAAAATACGAATATCTGTAAAATGTTACATCTTATATTAGTCAAGTTAGATTGTAGTGTTAGGCCAAGGACAGTCAATATATAATGATTGGTACAGAACGATCCCTGGGCTCTTGTTCCTTTTATCATAATCATAACACAACAAACTCTCTAGTGTTGGTGCCACGAAAAATAGATCCAGTATACCCTTTAAGGTGGTTGCACTTCATGATAAACCTTCCAAGCAGTGTAGAAGGTTGGTTGTCATGGACACCTTTACATGTAAGGACTCAAGGCGCTGACAGTAGGTCAGCTATCAGTCCAATTTCACTCCAGAAAGGAGGGTGTAGCGTTATATGGGAATGGTATCCCATTGAGGTTAATGTTGATCTGGCGATTGGCTTCCTTCAGATGGAATGACCTATTAGTCATCTTTGCCATGCTCAACTTCAATCTCCAGATCTTGGAATATGTTGCCAGTACTGACTTGGTGTTTGTGAAGCCTTCCTACTCTTGCAAGTAAGGGTAATGGATGTTATATAATGAAGATGTACAGTGATAATGTAATTAGAAGTTCCAGGAACATACCTCATTTACACTTTGTACTGACTTGGTGTTTGTGAAGCCTTCCTACTCTTGCAAGTAAGGGTAATGGATGTTATATAATGAAGATGTACAGTGATAATGTAATTAGAAGTTCCAGGAACATACCTCATTTACACTTTGAACATGGTCAGGGAAGTTGAATCCCGCACAAAAACCGCAGCTCAATTCCTGTAAAATTGTATATTTTATACGAGTCAAGGTAGATTATAGTGTTAGGCCAAGGACAGTAAATTTATCGAATGATTGACTCTGATCCCTGGGACTCTTGTTCATTTTATTTCAATCATGATACGGCAAACTCTCCAGGGTTGGTGTCACGAAAAATACATCTGGTGATAACCATCACGGATATGTCTAGCTTCTTTGTGTGGGAGCCCCAGCACTATACTGGAGAAGTGTACTTCACAGCACTGTGAGGGCCATATTCTCAGGTGAGTAGATACATGAGCACTCTCTCAATATATCTTGAGCATTCTGTACTGGTGAACTACACTAGCAAGCTGGTAATGGATACAATCACCAGCTGTGCAAGGCTGCATTGAATTGGCTTAGACCAGGGTGAGGCTTATTCGGGGAAACTCGCTCCCTCTAAAGGAGTTTAGTGACTGTCGTAAGGCGTGTAGGAAAAATATCTGAGAGAACAGGTAGATACTCAGTGTAAGATGGAGACGAGTAATAACCATCAAGGTGTTGTTTAGGGATATATCCAGCATCATACAGGGGAGGTGTAATCCACAGCACTGAAGATCAAGATAGGGTACTGGTATGTAGGGTGGATGTGCTAGCACTGCACCATATATCTAACAAGCAATGTAGAAAGTTGTTGCTCATAGACACCTTTGTACATAATGATTCAAGGTGATGTCTATTGGTCAGCTGTCTTAAGGTTATTGCTGAACTGGCAATCGCCTTCCTTCAGGTGGAATGTTATATCATTCATTTGTGTCATGCTCAGCTTGAATCTTCAGATTTTGAAATATGTTGCCAGTTCTGACTTGGTGTTTAGGAACCCTTCCTACCCTTGCAAGTAAGGGCAATGGATGTTAAATGATGTTGTACAGTGACAATATAATTAGAACTTTTGCAAACATACCATATTATTGTATTCAGCTCTTTCAAAATCCCATTTCGTACAGTTTTTACAATGCTGGTACTTCTGTAAAATATCATATTCTATGAGTCAAATTAGATTATAGTGTTAGACCAAGGATAGATAATCTATCTAATGATTGACTCAGACTGACCCCTAGGGCTCTTGTTCCTTTTATTATAATCATGACAGGACAACCTCTCTACTTTGGGTGTCTCTAAAAATACATCCAGTATATTCTTTAAGGTGGTTGGTGATAGGAAGGGTATTTGGCAGTACAAACCATACTGAAAAGGGTTGAAAGGAGTCTTCAGTTGTCTCGAGTGGTCCGTAGATCCGCTTGACTATTTTCTCTCATATAAGATACAGCTGCAATTATGTAATGTTCCTTAGGTGTTCTCACAAGCTCACAGTGGTGGGATTAGAATGTGTGAGTTCCATATTCTCATGTGGGCAGAGATCCAGCCACTCAATATTTGTCGGGCTTTCTGTACTGGTGAACTACACTACTAAGCTACTGACAGACACAGCACCAAGGAGGGCATGCCTACTTTGAATTGGGCAATATCTGTGTGTAGCTAATTCAGGGAACCCACTCTCCCCAAGCAAGATAGCTACTGGAAAGTGGATCCTATTTATGATGACATTCCATATGTTGATAGTTCTGAGTTGCTGTTTGCAAACCCTTCCTACCTTTGCAAGTAAGGGGGAACAGATGTTAAATGATGATGATGTATAGTGACAATGTAATTAGAAGTTTCATGAACATACCTCAGTAAATTCTGTAATAGCTTCATCGCAAGCGTGTCTGTTACACAGAGAGCAATCCATGTATTGCTGCAAAATGTTATATTTTATATTAGTCAAGTTAGATTGTAGTGTTAGGCCAAGGACAGTCAATCTATCTAATGATTGACACAGAATGATCCCTGGGGTCGTTGTTCCTTTTATTATAATCATGACACAACAAACTCTCTAGTGTTGGTGCCATGAAAGATACATCCAGTATACCCTTTAAGATGGTTGGTGATAGGGTGAGCATCCAGCAGTAAAAAGAGTTGAAAGGAGTCTTCAGTTGTATCAAGTGGACAGTAGCTCTACTTGAGTAATTTTCCTTGTATAAGAGACAGCTGCAATTATGTGATGCCCCCTAGGTGTTGTCACCAGCTCACGGTAGTGGGATTAGGATGGGTGAGGTCCATATTCACAAGTGGGCAGAAATCTAAGCACTCTCTCAAAATACGATGAGTATTCTGCACTGGTGAACCATACTAGCAGGCTCCACCCCAGCAATGCATGGCAGTAGAATCTGTCAACCTGGTGTGTGCAACTGATTCAGGGACACCCTCTGAGACTGAGGAAGGTTATCGCCTGGTTTGAGGGGTGTAGGAACAATGTGTGAGAGAACAGGTCGATACTCAGTCTAAAATGGAGACAGCCAGTGATAACCATCAAGGTGTTGTTTAGGGATATATCTAGCTCCTTTGTGAGGGAGCTCCAGCAGCATACATGGGAGGTGTACTCCATAGAACTGTAGACCCAGATAGGGTACTGGTATGTATGGTGGATGTGCTTGCACCTCATGATAAACTTTCCAAGCAGTATAGAAGGTTGGTCATCACGGACACCTTTGCATATAAAGACTCAAGTCGCTGACGGTAGGTTAGCTGTCAGTCCAATTTCACTCCAAGAAAGGAGGGTGTCGTGTAATATCGGAATGGTATCCTATTGAGGTTAATTCTGAACTGGCAATTGGTTTCCTTCAGGTATCAATCATGCCCAGCTTCAATCTGCAGATCTTGAAATATGTTGCCAGTATTGACTTGGCTGTTTGTGAACCCTTCCTACCCTTGCAAGTAAGGGAAATGGATGTTAAATGATGATGTTGTACAGTGACAATGTAATTACAAGTTTCATGAACTTACCCCAACAAAATGTTTCTTAGTCTTTTCATAACTGTGTCTCCCACAATAAATGCAATTTTGGAATTTCTGTAAAATTTTATATTTTATATTTTATATTTAAAAATGCTATATTTTACATAAGTCAAGTTAGATTGAAGTGTTAGGCCAAGGACAATCAATCTATCCAATGATTGACTCAAAATACTCTCTGGGGCTCTTGTTCCTTTTATTACAATCATGACACAACAACCTCTCTAGTGCTGGTGCCACAAAATATACATCCAGTATAAACCACACTGAAATGGGTTAACAGGATTCTCCAGTTGTATCAAGTGGTCAGTAGCTCCAGTAGCACTGTAGATCAATTTAGGGTACTGACATGTAGGGTGGATATGCTAACACCCCATGGTAAACCTGCCAAGCAGTATAGAAGGATGATCCTCAAGGGCACCTTTGCACTTATGAACTTGAGCCACTGTCCATTGGTCAGCTGACAGTCCAATTTCACTTCAAGAAAGAAGGGGGTGGCATTATATGGGAACGCTATCCCATTAAGGTTAATGCTGACATAGTGATTGGCTTCCCTCAGGTGGAATGACAGTCATCTTTGTCATGTTCACCTTCAATCTCCAGATCTTGAAATATGTTGCCAGTACAGACTTGCTGTTTGTGAAGACTTCCTATCCTTGCAGGTAAGGGGAACAGATGTTAAATGATGATGATGTACAACAACAATGTATTTAGAAGTTTCGCAAACATACCTGACTTAAAGTAGAAACTTTTCGATTGTAATTGAGTCCTTCACAAATACTGCATTCCAATTCCTCCTATAAAATGTCATATTTCACACGAGTCAAGTTAGATTATTGTGTTAGGTCAATCTATCCAATGATTGACACAGACTGATCCCTGGGGCTCTTGTTCCTTTCATTATAATCACGACACGACAACCTCTCTAGTATAGGTGCCATGAAAAATACATCCAGTACATCCTTCAATGTGGTTGGTGATAGGAAGGGCATCCAGCAGTACAAAATATACTGAAAAGGGTCGATATTCTCAGGTGAGCAGAGATCCGGCGGATACCTTCACAATATATCTTGAGCTTTCTTCCCATGCAAACCACACTAGCAAGGTGCTGATGTACACAACCCCCGGTGGTGAGTGGTTGCATGCCTTATCAGTCATATTTGTCATATTCAGCTTCAATCTCTTGGGTCTATTCAGGCATTGGTTATCAACCTATGTCTGTGATGTTCCAAATGAAAAGGGAGGGAACAATACCTGAGAGAACAGGTAAATACCTGGTGTAAGATGGGGACATCCAGTGATAACCCTCAAAGTGTTGTTTAGGGATATATCTAGCTCCTTTGTATGGGAGCCCCTGCACTATACAGGGGAGGTGTACTTCACAGCAATGTAGATCCAGAAAAGGTACTGGTATGTAGCTGTGCTAGCACCCTATGATAAACCTGCCAAGCAGTGTAGAAGGTTGTTCCTTGTAGACACCTTTGCACATAAGGACTCGTGATGGTGTTTATAGGTCAACTGTCAGGCCAATTTCACTAAAAAAAAGGAGTGGTGTTATATGGGAATGGTATTCCATCGAGGTTAATACTGAACTGGCAATTGGCTTCCTTCAGGTGGAATGACATATCAGTCATTCTTGCCATGCTCAACTTCAATCTCCAGATCTTGAAACATATTGCCAGTACTAACTTGGTGTTTGTGAACCCTTCCTATTCTTGCAAGTTAAATGATGATGTGCAATGATAATTGTTTCTACATTTGGCACAAGGCCAGCAATTACCCAGTACATTACTGGTACTTTATTTTATCGACCATGTAAGGATGAAAGGAAAATTTAACCTCGGCAGGATTTGAACTCAGAACGTAAAGGGACGTAACTATGCTGGAAAGCATGGCGTCCACGGCCCTTGATGATGTACAATGATAATGTAATTAGAAACTTCATAAACATACCGGAGTAAGATGTGAAGTATCTCCTCTGGCTTTGGCAATCTCTCTGTTATCAGTACAATTATTGCAAGCCATGTACCACTGTAAAATGTTATATTGTATACAAATTAAGTTAGACTATAGTGATAGGATAAAAGACAGTCAATCTATCTAATGTTTGGCACAGAACAATCCCTGGGGCCCTTGTTCCTTTTATTATATATAATCATAACAACAACCTCTCCTGTGTTGGTGCCATAAAAAATAGATCCAGTATATCCTTTAAGGTGATTGGTGATAGGAAGGGCATCTGGCAGTACAAACCATACTGAAAAGGGTTGAAAGGAGTCTTCAGTTGTATCAAGTGGTAAGTAGCTTTGCTTGAGTAATTTTTCTTGTATAAGAGACAACTGCAATTATGTGTTGTCACCAGCTCACAGTGGTGGGATTAGGATGTGTGGGGTCCATATTCTCGGGTGAGCAGATATATGGGCAATATAACTTGAGCATTCTGTACTGGTAATGGATGCAACCACCAGCTGTGCAAGGCTGCATTGAATCGGCTGAGACCAGGGTGAGGCTTATTCAGGGAAACTCGCTCCCTCTAAAGGAGTTTAGTGACTGTGGTGAGGTGTGTAGGAAAAATATCTGAGAGAACAGGTAGATACTCAGTGTAAGATGGAGACAGCCAGTAATAACCATCAAGGTGTCGTTTAGGGATATATCTAGCTTCTTTGGGTGGGGGCTCCAGCATCATACAGGGGAGGTGTAATCCACAGCACTGAAGATCAAGATGGGGCACTATTATGTAGGGTGGATGTGCTATCACCCCATGATAAACTTTCCAAGCAGTGTAGAAGGATGGTCCTCAGGGGGACTTTTGCATGTTTAAGACTTGAGCCGCTGTCTGTAGGTCAGCTGTCAATCCAATTTCACTCCAAGAAAGGAGAGTGTGGCGTTAAATGGGAATGGTATCCCATTGAGTTTAATGCTGAACTGGCAATTGGCTTCCTTCAGGTGGAATGCCATATCAGTCATGCTCAGCTTCACTCTCCAGATCTTGAAATATGTTGCCAGTACTGAATTGGTGTTTGTAGGAAACAACACATCACCCAGTTCAATTTTCAGACCGGGTGATGTGTTGTTTCCTTGAGCAAAACACTTTATTTCACATTGCTCCAGTTTACTCAGCTGTAGAAATGAGATGATAGGGACTGGGGTCCCTATCATTCCACTGCAAAGTGGTCATGGAGGTGTCACGGCAAAAAAACACCCAGCACTCACTGTAAATGAGGTTGGTGTTAGGAAGGGCATCCAGCTGTAGAAATCAAGCCAGAATCAGTTCCCGTCCCACCCTTGCAAGCAGGGAAAAGCGGACATAAAATGATGATGATGATGATGAACCCTTCCTACCCTTTCAAGTAAGGGAAACAGATGTAAAATGATGATGTACAGTGACAATGTTATTAAAACTTCAGGAACATACCTCAGTTAATTTCCTCATATCTGTTTCAAAATCAAGATCCTCGCAAGTTTTGCAATCATTGTACATCTGTAAAATGTTATATTTTATACGAGTCGAGTTAGCTTGTAGTGTTAGGCCAAGGACAGTCAATCTATGTCATGATTGACTGATCCCTGGGGCTCTTGTTTCTTTTATTATAATCATGACAGGACAACCTCTCTAGTGCTGGTGCCATGAAAAATACATCCAGTATACCCTCTAAGATGGTTGGTGATAGAAATGGCATCCAGTTGTAAAAACCATATGAAAAAAGGTTGAAAGGAGTTTTCAGGTGTATCAAGGGGTCAGTAGCTCTACTTGAGTTATTATTCTTATATAAGATACAGCTGCAATTATGTGATGTCCCTAGGTGTTGTAAACAGCTCACAGTGGTGAATTAGAATGTATGGGGTCCATATTCTCAAGTGGACAAAGATCCAGGTACTCTCTCAATGTATGTTGTGCAGTCTGCACTGGTGAACTACCCTAACAAGCTCCTGATAGTCACAGCCCCAGCAATCCATATCTTCATTGAATTGGCTGGCACTTGTCTGTAGCTGATTCAGGGACCCCCACTCCCTGTAAGGGTGGTTAGTGCTTTATTGGAGATGACATTCAATAGGGCAGATCAAGATGTCTCTCTCCATGTCTGAAGTATGTTGAAACCTAAGTCTTGCAGCTCTGCAGTGTCATGAGAGATAGGACAGTATGAGATCAAGTATTGTTGGCTCAATAGTTAAGAATTCTCAGCCATGAGAGTAAATGATGATAATGATGATGTAGATTGACAATTTAATTAGAAGATTCACAAACATACCTGAACAAAATGTTCATCAATTTTTTCCAGAGTATGGTCCGTACAATTTTTACAATGCTGGTATTTCTGTAAAATGTTATATTGTATATGAGTCAAGTTAGATTATAGTGTTAGGCCAAGGACGGTCAATCTATCCAATGATTGACACAGACTGATCCCTGGGGCTCTTGTTCCTTTCATTATAATCACGACAAAACAACATCTCTAGTATAGGTGCCATGAAAAATACATCCAGTACATCCTTCAATGTGGTTGGTGATAGGAAGGGCATCCAGCAGTACAAAATATACTGAAAAAGGCTCGATATTCTCAGGTGAGCAGAGATCCGGCGGATACCTTCACAATATATCTTGAGCTTTCTTCCCATGCAAACCACACTAGCAAGGTGCTGATGTACACAACCCCCAGTGGTGAGTGGTTGCATGCCTTATCAGTCATATTTGTCATGCCCAACATCAATCTCCAGTTCTTGAAATATTTTGCCAGTACTGACTTGGTATTTGCGAACCCTTCCAACCCTTGCAAATAAGGGGAACAGATGTTAAATGATGATGTTGTACAGTGACAATGAAATTAGAAGTTTCAGGTACATACCTTAGTAAAATTTTCTACATCTTCATCACAAGCATGTTTGTCACAAATAGAGCAATCCATGTGTTGCTGTAAAATGTTATATTTTATGAGTCGAGTTAGATTAGTGTTAGGCTAAGTACAGTCAATCTTTCTAATGATTGACTCAGACTGTACCCTAAGGCTCTTATCCTTTTTATTATAATCATGACTCAACAACCTCTCTTATGTTAGTACCATGAAAAACGCATCCAGTATACCCATCGAGGTGGTTGGTGATAGGAAGGGCATCCAGTAGTATAAACCATACTAAAAAGAGTTGAAAGGAGTCTTCAGTTTTTAGGGTTCTGGTATGTAGGGTAGATAAACCTGCAAATCAGTATAGAAGGTTGTTGCTCATTAACACTTTTGCACGTAAGGAGTCGAGGTGGTGTCGATTGTCAGCAGTCAATCCAATTTCACACAGAAAGAAGGGTGTGGCATTATAGGGGAATGGTATCCCACTAAGGTTAATGTTGATCTGGTGATTGGCTTCCTTCGGGTGGAATGACATATCAGTCATTCTTGCCATGCTCGGCTTCAATCTCCAGATCTTGAAATATGTTGCCAATACTGACTTGGTGTTTGTGAACCCTTCCTATCCTTGCAAGTAAGGAGAACGGATGTTAAATGATGATGATGTACACCCATAATGTAATTAGAAATTTCAGGAACATACCTTAGCAAAATCTTCAAGATGAATTTTGTAATCTTTTTCACTGCTATTCATGTACAGCTGTAAAATGTTATATTGTATATAAGTTAAGTTAGATTATAGTGTTTGTCCAAGGACAGTCAATCTATCGAATGACTGACTTAGACTGATCCCTGGGGCTCTTGTTCCTTTTATTATAATCACGACATGACAATCTCTCTAGCATTATTGCCACAAAAGATACATCCAGTATACCCTTTAAGGTGGTTGGTGAAAGGAAGGGCATCCAGCAGTAAAAAACTATACTGAAAATGGGTGAAAGAAGTCTTCAGTTGTATCAAGTGGACAATAGACCTGCTTGAGTAATGTTTCTTGTATAAAAGGCAACTGCAATTATGTGATGTCCCTTAGGTGTTGTAACCAGTTCATGGTAGTGGTATTAGAATGTGTTGGGGTCTATATTCTGAGGTTGGCAGAGATCCAGGAACTCTCAATATATGTTGAGCAGTCTGCACAGGTAAACCACACTGACAAGCTGCTGATAGACAACCCCCAGCAGTGAATGATAGCATTGAATCAGACATCACCTGTGTCTAGCGGATTCAGAGACCACCACTTCCTGTAAGGGAGGTCAGCGCCTGGAGAGAGAATTGTATGGAGGATGATATTCAATAGGGAAGATCAAGATGTTTCTCTCCAAGTCTGAAGTATGTCAAAGTCTGTGTCTCGCAGCTCTGCAGTGTCATGAGATTTAGGACAATATTACTTTAAGTGTTGTTGGCTCAGTAATTGAGAATTCTCAGCCATGTCATGGAGCAGATGATTCAGGTCTATTTAGGCCTCGGTTATCAACCTACGTGTGTGATGTTCTCTATGAAAAGGTGAATGAACAATGTTTGAGAGAACAGATAAATACTTAGTGTAAGATGGAGACATCCAGCGATAACCATCAAGGTGTTGTTTAGGGATATATCTAGCTCACATACAGGGGAGGTGTACTTCACAGAACTGAAGATCAAGATATGTACTGGTATGTAGGTTGGATGTTCTAACACCTCATGATAAACCCGCCAAGGAGTGTAGAAAGTTGTTGCTCATTGACACCTTTCCACGTAATGATTGAAGATGGTGTCTATTGGTCAGCTGTCAGTTCAATTTCACTCTGAGAAAGAAGGGTGTGTTGTTATATGGGAATGGTATCCCATTAAGGTTAATGCTGAACTGGCAATCGCCTTCCTTCAGGTGGAATGTTATATCATTCATCTGTATCATGCCCAGCTTGAATCTTCAGAGTTTGAAATATATTGCCAGTTCTGACTTGGTGTTTGAGAACCCTTCCTACCCTTGCAAGTAAGCGGAACAGATGTTAAATGGTGATGTACAGTGAAAATGTAATTAGAAATTTCAGGAACATACCAGTCGAAAATCTCTTACGGCTTTTGCAAAACCGGGTCCAGCACAATCTTTGCAATCCATGATCCACTGTAAAATGTTTATTTTTTATAGGAATCAAGTTAGATTAAATTGTTAAGCCAAGGAAAGTCAATCTATCAAATGATTGACTCAGACTGATCCCTGGGGCTCTTGTTTCTTTTATAATAATCACTAGCATTAAAGCTCGGCGTTGCTCGGGGTCATTAAGTTACCAAAGTTAGGTTGCACCACCCATTTTATGGCAGCACTTTTCTGGGTGAATGAATTGCAGACCTAGAAGCATGAGCTGTGCCAGCAGTGACAATTATAGTTTCGCCTATGGATATTATCTCTGTGCAAAAAAGTGCTGAAATTTATTGTTTCACAGTACTTGCGCAACACACGGGTAGACAATACCAGCCGAACAACAGAGCTGCGATGGAGTTGTTCTGCATGGTTGTCTGTGTGTTTTATAAATTTAAGACAGTAGGGAGGGTTATGATATGAGGGAGAGTTAGCTGCTGTTTCTAGCAGGTTTAGTAACCTCATAGAGGATATGTGTTTTCTAAATTTAAGACAGTAGGGAGTGGTGTGATATGGGGGAGAGTTAGCTGCTGTTTCTAGCAGGTTTAGTGACCTCATAGAAGATATGTTTTCTAAATTTAAGACAGTAGGGAGGGTTGTGGTATGGGGGAGAGTTAGCTGCTGTTTCTAGCAGGTTTAGTGACCTCATAGAGGATATTATTGTTTATCATTATCTATAAAAGGCAGATTGTTGTTGTTGTTGTGTGTGTGCACATGTTCCATGTTTATACATTTGCACAATTTCAAACCGATTCGACTCAAAGTCTGTAAGAATCCACGTTCGTTGAGAGGTTTTAAAAAAGATTTATCGCTTGTTGTTGAATAAATGTATCTGTTGCTTTTGAATAATTGTCGTTTCGTATGAAATGTAATAATTGTTTCTACTTTTTTGGCACAAGGCCAGCAATTACCCAGTACATTACTGGTACTTTATGTAATAATAAACGTTCTCTCTCTCTCCCTCTCACTCTCTTCTCTCTCTCTCTTCGGCAATCACGCACGTTGTTTAATTGCTTTAAATGTTGTTAATGAATAGTTGTGTATTCATGGTTATAAATCCCACACGTTGTTTAATTGCTTTAAATGTTGTTAATGAATAGTTGTGTATTTGTGGTTATAAATCCCACACGTTGTTTAATTGCTTTAAATTTTTTTTTATCAATTTATGTGAGTGTGTGTTTGTATGTGTTTGTAAATAAATCAGTAAGTTTGAAGCAACTAAAAGTTAGTGTGGTTATAAATCACGCACGTTGTTTAATTGCTTTAAATGTTTTTTTATCATTTGAAGTGAGTGTGTGTTTGTATGCGTTTGGAAATAAATCAGTAATTTTGAAGTATAAAAGAGAAAGTAGCAAAATGTGTGGGTTGTAGATAGAGGTAAGCAGATGATATGAGAGAGTAAAATGGACAGTATCACCATCAAGCTTGGAAAGAGAAAGTAGCAGAAAGTATGAAGTTGTATAGATTTTGAATGGTAGTGGAAAGAGTTTAGCAGTTTAAATGAGAGAGAAAAATCGTAAAATATTGAGTTTTATCTATTTTTTGCGTAATTGTGGGTGAAATTGAAAAAATTATATGTGCCAAGACGCAATCGAAGCTATTTCGAATACTGAATTGTAAATTTCAATTGAAGAAATTCTATATCGTAGATTTCTATAACAAAGGAGCATGTCCATACACTGAGCTTTATAGATTATGATGACACAACAACATTTCTGGTGCTGGTGCCACAAAAAAAATACATCCAGTATACCCTTTAAGGTGGTTGTTGATAGGAAGGGCATCTGGCAGTACAAACCACACCAAAAAGTGTTGCAAGGAGTCATCAGTTGTGTGAAGTGGTCAGTACTTCTGCAAGGGAGGCATATTCCACAGCACTGTAGACCAAGATGGGGTACTGGTATGTAGAGGGGATGCGCTCGCACCCCATGATAAACCTGCCAAGCAGCATAGAAGGTTGTTCCTTATAGACACCTTTGCATGTAATGACTCGAGGTGGTGTCTATAGGTCAGCTGTCAATCCAATTTCACTCCAAGATATGATAGTATAGTGTTATATGGAATTGGTGTGACATTGAAGTTGACGCTAAGCTGGCAATTGGTCTCCTTAATATTCAGGTGGAATGCCATAACAGTCATCTTTGCCATGCTCAGCTTCAATCTCCAGATCTTGAAATATGTTACCAATACTTACGTGGTCTGTGACAAACTTACCTACTTATGCAAGTAAAGAGAACAGATGTTAAATGATGATGATGATATATAGTGACAATGTAATTAGAAGTCTTTTTACGAACATACCATACTAAAATTTGCAACAACGTCTGAAGACATGACATGGCTCCTGAGTATACTACAATTGCTGCAATTTACCAACCGCTCGAGAATGACACGTTTTATGTGAGTCAAGTTATATTGTAGTATTCGGCCAAGCTCAGTCAATCTATCCAGTGATAGAGTCAGATCCTTCAGAGGACCTCTTAGTCCTTCTAATTCCGCTAAAAAAAAAATAATACAAACCATCTCAATAATAATTTAAACAAAATTTTTTTAAAGCATCCAAGGTTAATCTCCTGTCTCTGTCTAAAAAGTATAACTTCTATATATCAGCCTTAGAAACTCTGAAAAAATGTCATAATGATGTCCTTCTTTCATCTAGTACTAACTAACAAAAAATGAATGTTAAAAAAAAGACTTGATTTGAACTTGAAAAGTTTATATCTAAAATGAATATGTCACTAGTTTAGAAATTGAAGTTTTTAATTTGAATCAAGTTTGGTATAAGCTACATATGCAGGAATAAAACACGTGCTGATGATCCTGGATCAGACTTATTAAAACACTTATTTATGATCCTAGATCAAATCTATTAAAATATCTATTGATGATCATGGGCCAAATCTATTAAAACACCTGTTGCTGATCTTGGATCAAACCTATTATATAAAACAGCATATATGATTTGGATCATACCTATTAAAACACTGATTGATGATCCTGGATGAAACCTATTAAAACACCTATAGATGATCCTGGATCAAATCTATTAAGACAGCATTAATGGAAATACAAAAATGAAGTTTCATCTCTAAAGATGATGTTCACAGTCCACAAATTATAATTTTATCATTATTAAATAGAACACATCATATCGTCACTCTGTTTCAACAAGATCTAGAAATTACTATATTAAGTTCTATAAGTTGCTATATTAAGTTATTATGTCAACAATATCTAGAAGCAATATTCAGGGTACTTACTTTCTCCAAATTTATTTATTTTATCCAATACTCTAGTTACACCGATGCTCTTATCAAGTGAGTCCATAGACATATTAACAGCATCTAAATAACAAAAGAAGTTAATAAAATATAACATAATTTCATTTCAATATCAACTTGTTCTAGATTGTATTTCAATGCATCATGGTACACTACTTTAAAGTCTTAAAACATTGTATAACTTTTCATTTAACCCTTTAAAATTCACATTACTCTATAATACTATTTTATTTTCACAGAAAAGGCTTTACTGCACAATATCAAAGCTACGAGATTTTGATGATGTTATTTATTTTGAGAACAATATCTTAACAACGGTATGAGCCGGTTATGGCTAGTTTGAACAGAAAGAGGTGAGAGAATTCTGGCCGGATACGGCCAGTTTAAATGCTAAAGGGTTAATTACTAGCAGCATTAACATAGTGTAGTTCAAAATATTCAGTGGTGATCTTGTAATTCCTTAAATTGATAACTTATTAAACTCACCAGGTAAACAAAGAATTAAATCCAGCAGGAATGGCACCAAACAGGATATTTATAAGCACTTAATCTATTGCTTTAAAGGCATGTTTCAAAATTAGCCAAGGAAAAGTTTGTATTAAAATAGTGAGGAAATGTCAGATATTCATGCCTTATATATTTGTTTTTTATAATATAATTTGGAGACATTTTGGAAAAAATTGTGAAGTAATCAAATAAAATATAAGCCAACAATAAATTTTATGGATTACAGTAATAAATGCTTCACTGATCATTATTGTAATAAAAAAAACCCACCAGCATTTAAAAAGTCATTATGTTAAAAATAAATAACATTTCTTACGGTCGAGTTTATACGTTAGACTTTTATTTAGAGTTTTCAATTCAACTTTAACAACTGTCCGTGTTTCCTGTTGATGAAAAGAAACATTAAAACTTTAGTTTCTGCAAGTCAGCTATGTTAATGATCAGACATTTTAATAAAATCATTTGAGGTTACATACTATTATTGCAGTTCATAGATTATTGGAACACAAGCACAAAGAAAGCTGCCATCTTATAAATAACATACAAATTCCTATAGATATATAATTGTTTCTACTTTTGGCACAAGCCCAGCAATTACCCAGTGCATTACTGGTACTTTATTTTATCGACCCCATAAGGATGAAAGGCAAAGTTAACCTCGGCAGGATTTGAACACAGAATGACAAGGGCCATAACTCTATGCGTCAAAGCATGGCGTCCGACCTTCTACCGACACTGCCAATCCACAGCCTATAGATATATAATGTTTTCTTACATTGACATGAAGTAGATGTTTAGTGAGGTGGAGATTGAGTAGGAGAACATTGTAATGTTTATGCCTTTCCTATAGATTTTAATAAAAGGTGGCAAATTGACAGAGTCATTAGAATGTTGGATAGAATGCTTTGTAGTATTTGTTTCAGCTCTTTACTCTGAGTTCAAATCCCGCCAACTTTGCCTTTCATCCATTCAGGGTCGATAAAAAGTATTATAAAAGATACTTTTATAACCATATCCACAATCAGTGCTACATCTATAACAATGTAGGGCATTGACAGGTTTCATATTTAGAAATCATCTGAAGTTATGTATAACAGACATGTCAAACATGCGGCCTGCGGGCCGCACATAGCTCTTTACAGGCACACCTGCGGCCCCGCACAAAGGTTTTTACAGTGTGAGCAGGTTTTATCTTCGTAAAATTAGTTGTAATGTGCGCAATTAGTTGTCGTGCGCGGCCCTCAGACAACATATGTGACCCATGTGGCCCTCGGGGGACCCTCTGTTTGACATGCCTGTTGTATAAAATAGTAAAACAGAGTTGGTAATGTATATACGAGTGTGGGCTGAAAAGTTCATAGGCTGACTATGAAGGAGTGATGCTAGTGCTGTGAAATCTTGTATACTAATTGAAAATAATTGTTTTGACTTTTGACACAAGGTCCGCAATTTGAAAGGAAGAAGGACAAGTCAATTAAATTTCCCCAGTGTATAACTGGTATTTTATTTTATCAAACCTGTAAGGATGAAAGGTAAAGCTAACTTTGGCGGGATTTGACCTGAGAAATGGACTTAATAAGGGTTTCTGATTTAGGCAGAAGGCCAACAATTTTGAGGGAAGGGAAAAATCGATTAAACTGACCCCAGTACATTACTTGTACTTTATTTTATCGACCCTGTAAGGATGGAAGGCAAAGCTAACCATGGCAGGATTCAAACTCAAAGTCGATGCTGAATATTAAAAAAGAAGAAAAAAAAGACTTACTTCAATTGTGCTATCAATATATTTCCCAACTATGTCAGCACTTTTAGCCAATTTGTCTAATATGTCTGAGTCAATAAAACGTTTTTTATAAAGTCCATTTGTTACAAAAACACAGACAACAGCATATCTGAAATTAGATTTAAAAAAAAAAGTTTTAATCTAATTAATATTTTCAATGGGTGGGCTGAAAAGTTCATAGGCTAGCTGTCTATGAAGGGTTGATGCTAGAACTGTTAAAATTGTGTGCGTATTAATCTCAATTCTGTTTATTAATAACTGCATTGTTTCTTTCCAGGGACTATGTTGAAAAATAAACCTCATTTGGTCATTCCATGAGAGTATCTTGGTCAGACTAAGAACTTTTCAGCTGACCCTCATAGTAACAGCCAAACTGAAAAAAAAATAATTTCATCAAGAAAATCAGTTTACAGTTAAATGGCAAGCAGTAGGAATTTGTAAAAGTATATTCCAACAATATGCATATTTTAGGCTTGCATGAACCAGTCTTCCTTTTCATTGTTTTTGCAGCTACTTTTCCAAAGTGGCATGGGTTGGATGAGACAATGTTTTATAGTCAGATGGCCTTTCTGATGCCAACTCTTTAGTTGCCTCTTATAATATACAGGGATACGGTGTATATATTCTAGAAACCAGGATACAAATGTAATGGCATAAATAATCATTATCATTATCATCATCATCGTTTAATGTATATATTCCCATGCTAGCATAGGTTGGATACAAAACTGGTAGGTTTTAATAACAACGTGAAAATACACTTTGGTTTTTAAACTTTTCATCTAAAATCAATTCAAGATTTTAATATTGATTACCGTATTTCCCGGCACCGAAGACGCTTCATCCTCGAGGACACACCCTAATTTTGACAACAAAAAATTTGAAAAAAAATAATAACCAACCTTCCACCTCCAGGACGCATGGTAAATTTTTGAGACTTATTTTAGGAAAAAAGTAGCGTCTTCGACCCCTGGAAATATGGTAGTTCTGTTAATTCAATCTAAAACTGTATTCCAAAAAACATCGTTTTCAGAATCATTAGATGTATATAATTTGTTGATAATGCTAAATCATCATCATTATCATTTATGGACTGAGTTCAAATCCCACCCAGGTTAACTTTGCCTTTCATCCTTACGGGGTCGATAAAATAAAGTACCAGTAATGTACTGGGTATTTGCTGGCCTTGTGCCAAAAGTAGAAACAATTATCATTGTTTGATGTCCATTTTTCCATGCTAGCATGGATTAGAGAAGTTGTCCCATTGTGAGACTGTGTCTTGCTCATACAGAACTGTTTCTGGCTTGGTTTCTACAGCTGAATGCTCTTCCTTACACCAACTGCTTTTACAGTGTGTATTGAGTGTTTTTGTTGTGACACCAAAATGACCAATTTACAGTGTGGACTGGGTACTTTTTATCGTGACACCTACATGATTACTTTTCAGTGTGGACTGAGTGCTTTTTATCGTGACACCTACATGACCACTTTACAGTGTAGACTGGGTACCTTTTATCGTGACACCTACACAACCACTTTACAGTGTGGACTGGGTGTTATAAAGTTTTCAAGTTTTCAAG
>OZ024752.1:37982170-38017170 GCA_964016885.1 Eledone cirrhosa
TTGGCACAAGGCCAGCAATTACCCAGTACATTACTGGTACTTTATTTTATCGACCCCGTAAGGATGAAAGGCAAAGTTGGCCTTGGCGGGATTTGAACTTAATTCTATGCATCAAAGCATGACGTCCAACCCTCTACCGATACTGCCAATCTACCACAATAATAATGGTTCGGACACCATGCTTTGTAGCATAGAGTTACCTCCCTTTATGATCTGAGTTCAAATCCTGCCGAGGTTAACTTTACCTTTCATCCTTACGGGGTCGATAAAATAAAGTACCAGTAATGCACTGGGTAATTTATGGCCTTGTGCCTAAAGTAGAAACAATTATTTAGGCACAAAGTCAGTAATTTTAGGGGAGGGTGGTGTGGGTGAGTCGATTAAATCAACCCTAGTGTATTACTGGTACTTTATTTGATCAACCTCGTAAAGATGAAAGGCAAAGCTAACCTCAGCGGGATTTGAACCCAGAACATAAAGGGTCATAACTCTATGATGCACAGCACCAATAATAACAATAATTATTCTGATATAAAAGTATTAAGTAGTAAGAGAGGGAGTGGGGGTTGAGAGAGAGAAGGGGTATGAGTTTTGAAAGAGAGAGAGAGAGAGAAAGGGGGTAAGTATTTTGAGAGAGAGAAAGGGGGTAAGTATTTTGAGAGAGAGAGAGGGATAAGTGTGTTGAGAGAGAGAGAGAGAGAGAGAGAGAGAGAGAGAGAGAGAGAGAGAGAGAGAGAGATGTAAGTGTGTTGAGAGAGAAAGAGAAATGAAACATGTTTCCATCCAGTATAGAAGACAAACTTACACGTCTCCAGTTTTCTGATTCATTCCTTCTATATTTCTCGTCAAGCGCCAGTTTTCGGATATCTACCAAAATACCAATAACAAACTGATAGTAAGTTAAAGATGACCATAACAACTTGTTTTACAGACAAAGGGAAGTGATAAACTGTGACATTATGTAACAAAACAAACACATTCAATACACATGTAGTCTCCTGGCACAGGGAACTCCTTGATTTGACTAAAACTATATCACATCATTCATCATCATCATCATTTCATTTTACGTCCGCTTTTTCCCTGCTTGCAAGGGTGGGACAGGAACTGATTCTGGCTTGATTTCTACAGCTGGATGCCCTTCCTAACACCAACCTCATTTACAGGGAGTGCTGGGTGCTTTTTTGCCGTGGCACCTCCATGACCACTTTGCAGTGGAATGATAGGGACCCCAGTCCTATCATCTCATTTCTACAGCTGAGTAAACTGGGGCAATGTGAAATAAAGTGTCTTGCTCAAGGAAACAACACATCACCCGGTCTGAGAATTGAACTCACAACCTTTCGATTGCAAGGCCAATGCTCTAACCACTAAGCCATGTGCCTCCATACATATAGAAATGGCTTCTACAGGACTAGAACAATTTCATTCGGGAGAAATCATCAGGAAACTTCCTGATGATTTCTCCTGAAAGAAGCCATTTCTATATTAAATATTTATACTCTGCTATGTATTGAGTAGCTTACTTACTGTGGTTACCCCCGATATATATATATATATATATATATTGTATATAGTATATAGATATATTGTATATAGTATATATATATATATATATATATATATATATGTATAGTGTGAATGTGTGTGTTAAATGAGTATGGATACGTGCGTGTATTTGTGTGTGTAGGGGATGGATTCGTTCCAACCCAACCCCCTTTAATTTTGGGGGGGCTTTTTTGTTTTACAGACAAAGGGAAGTGATAAACTGTGACATTATGTAACAACACAAACACATTCAATACACATGTAGTCTCGTGGCACAGGGAACTCCTTGATTTGACTAAAACTATATCATATATATTGAGTTATTTGTGCCATTTGAAATAAAATAATGAAATTATTGTGTACAGTGCTCAGGTGCACTACAACTCATCAAAGGTGCATGTATAGTACATAGAATAATGTACAAATGTCAGGAAAATGAACAGTGTATGAGTCATGATATAATAATAATAATAATAATAAGTAAATATCTTTAAGTCGTTTGGAAGCCTCGACAATGCAAATGGGTAAATCTCCGGGTAACAAGGTCCGGTGGTGGAGAGAGAGATGTAAGTGGGTGTACGTTGAGATGCGTGGTGTGTATAAGATGTGTGAGATGTGTAGAATGGAGGGAAGAGTAAAAGGATAAAAATAAAAATAACAACACAAGAGAGAGTTACCTTGGGAGAGATTTAATAGTCCCTATATATTTCGGATTCACATCCATCAACTGGGGTTTTTTTCCGGGGTGGGGGAAAAGGTTGTCTTTCTTCTCAGCACTTGTGAGGGCAAGCTCACCTTTATCATTCTAGATACCCTTATCTCCAATGATATCACAATTCTCACTGACACACTGCCTCGCAATCTTGAACACCTCCTGTTTCTGGTCCTCACGTTGCAAAACATGCTTGAATTTTCTATCTTGCGCTTCCCTTCTAGCTAAGTATACTTGTCGCCTAGCTTCCCTCCTGGTCTCTATGTAATGTACCCTGCTTCCCCCGTTCTCCATTCTTTCCATGCCTGTCTCTTAGCCTTAACTGCCTCATCTACCTTATTGTTCCACCACCAAGTCACTCTCCTCCTCCCTGTGGTCTTGCTCCAGCCACAGATCTCGTCCGTCGCCTTTAGTAAGTTATTTTTTAGGAACTCCCATTGCTCTTCTACTTTGAATGTCTCTATCTGTTCTTCTTTACTGTCATAGGCGTTGAGTAAAATATCTTTAAATCTGTTACTGGCTTTCAGCTTCCAGATCTTTCTTCTCCAGGTTGGCTTCTGTTTCCAGGTTCGTCTAGTTCTGACAGTGAGATTGCTGACAACTAAGCTATGTTGGGAGGTACATTCCTCACTAGGGAAGGCTTTTATGTTTACGACCATCCATCTGTCACGTCCTCTGATGAGGATAACATCTATCTGACTAGAATGCTCCCCTGATCTATAGGTGATCAGATGGTTGTCGGGCTTTTTGAAGTTTGTGTTACATATCGACATGTCATTGGCGTCACAGAATTCTAGAAGCCTGAAGCCTTCTTCATTTCTTGTGCCAAATCCGTGGCCTCCATGGACACTATAGAAGCTGTCACGGTGTTTACCTAGATGTCCGTTAAAATCTCCTGCAATGATTAGGAAGTCACTGTCGTTTGTTAGGGCAGTAGTGTGCATTAGGGACTCGTAAAACCTATCCTTAAATTCGTCTGGCAACCCCAATTGGGGTGTGTAAGCTGATATTATTGTGGCAATTGTTTTATTCAGGACTAGTCTGAGTTTAATGATTCTTGTGTTCACCCTGTTCATATATATATATATATATATTATGTAAGAAACTGTCTGATGAGAACATGGCACTGGATACGTGAAATCGCGTGGCCACTGTTGTCATTGAAATATGTATCAGAGCCTTATCAATAAAGTATTTTGACATCTGAATCTACTTCGCATTTTCTTATTCTCTCTCTCTCTCTATATATATATATATACAAACACACACACACACACAAATATTACAGAAAACAAACAATATTAATTATATAATGTAATCTAAACTATAATAAAGTAAGGAGTGCAGGACTGCGAACGGTTTATAATTTTTTATCTCATTAGTAAAATAAGTTGGATTACTTTGAATAAATAATGAATGAATATTAGATAATTTATCTACTAAATTTCGTGGCTGTTCATTAAATATATTTTATTATTTATTTAAAGATTCACTTCTTTAAAATTTTCAAATGTCAACACTTCCGGTGACGCTCGCTTAAATAAACATTAATTTTCTGTCACTAATTTTCTCCTAATGCAGTTTATATATAATATCGTCTTTTTTTAAACGTATCATGGATGACGTTACTGATTACATAAGACAGTGTAACACAGTCTTCGTTCAATTTCTGTTTATATTGTCAATTACAATTTTATTTGATGTATCATATCTACATGTATATATACTTGCGTATAATATCAATATACACACTACACATGTATCATATCTACATGTATATATACTTGCCTATAATATCAATATACACACTACACATGCCAGCAGAAAAACCACCTGAAGGGTGGTTTTTCTGCTAGTATATATAACAAGGCACAGAAGTAATCAGAATGTACAGATATTGACAGTATTGAGAGAGGGTCAGACACCATGCTTTGCAACATAGAGTTATGACCCTTTACGTTCTGAGTTCAAATTCCCGCCGAGGTTAACTTTGCCTTTCATCCTTACGGGATCGATAAAATAAAGTACCAGTAATGCACTGGAGTAATTGCTTTCCTTGTGCCAAAAGTAGAAACAATTATTCTATGTACTCAGAACGAATAGGGTCATAACTCTATGTTGCATAGCATAGAGTTATGGCCCTTTACGTTCTGAGTTCAAAGTCCTGCCAATGTTAAAAGTACCAGTGACACACTGGGGTAATTGCTGTCCTCGTGCCAAAAGTAGAAACAATTATTCTATGTACTCAGAACGTATAGGGTCATAACTCTATGCTGCAAAGCATAGAGTTATGGCCCTTTACGTTCTGAGTTCAAAGTCCTGCCAATGTTAAAAGTACCAGTAACACACTGGGGTAATTCCTGTCCTCGTGCCAAAAGTAGAAACAATTATTCTATGTACTCAGAACGTATAGGGTCATAACTCTATGCTGCAAAGCATTAAATATGGAAAGAAAAAAAAAGAAAGGTAGAAAGAGAGGGAAATATTCAAGATTTGAAGCTGAACTGTTTACTGGAAAACTTGATTCTAATTACTGAGGAAAGTTAATTAGAAAGCATGAAGCTCTTACAGTTCACAGAAATTGAAAAAAAAAACTAATTATATATATGTAGGTATATATGTGAGAGAGGGAGAGAAAGAAGAGAAAGAAGTGATGGGGATAAGAGAAAGGAGTAGAGAAAGAGGGAGAGTATGTTACTGAGAGAAAGAGAAAGAGACTAAGAGAAAAAGACAAAGAAAGAAAGAGATGGGGGGAGGGGTGATGAAAAGAGTGAGTGAGTAGAGAGAAAGAGAGAAAGACAGAGAGAGAGGCAGAGGAGAAAGGAGGGGAGAGAAAAAAAGGAGTGATGGAGAAAAGAGGGAGTAGGGAGAAAGAGAGAGAGTGGGTAGAGAGAAAGAGAGAGAGAGTGAGTAGAGAGAAAGAGAGAGAGTGAGTAGAGAGAAAGAGAGAGAGTGAGTAGAGAGAAAGAGAGAGAGAGAGAGAGAGAGAGAGAGAGAGTGAGTAGAGAGAAAGAAAGAGAGAGAGAGTGAGAAGAGAGAGAGAGAGTGAGTAGAGAGAAAGAGAGAGAGAGTAGAGAGAAAGAGAGAGTAGAGAGAAAGAGTGAGTAGAGAGAAAGAAAGAGAGGGAGAGAGTAGAGAGAGAGAGAGAGAGAGAGAATAGAGAGAAAGAGAGAGAGAGTGAGTAGAGAGAGAGAGTGAGTAGAGAGAAAGAAAGAGAGAGAGAGAGAGAGTGAGTAGAGAGAAAGAGAGAGAAGGGCAGAGAGAAAAGGGCAGAGCGAGAGACAGAGAGAGAAAGGCAGACAGAGAGGGGGGGAGGGGCTACATGTTGTTAATTGATTGCATCAAGTGCTATCGGTTGAAGCTATAAAGAGAGACTAGAGTTTCAAACAGAGAAACAAATAGAAAAGAAAGCAGTTGGTGATATAGAAGATAGGATGTTATAATTATTAGCCTCAGGTGAGAATATCTCTCATATGTAAATGTATAAAGCCATGCTAGCGTGGAAGATAGACGTTAAACAATGATGATGATGATGATGATGCTGTTTATGTGGCTGAGAATATTTTTCAGCTACACTTTTGCACTTAATGAGTTGAATAGTTCTGCAATGATGTGTGGATATCTAAATATCATCATCATCATTTTACGTCCGCTTTTCCCTGCTTGCAAGGGTAGGACAGGAACTGATTCTGGCTTGATTTCTACAGCTGGATGCCCTTCCTAACACCAACCTCATTTACAGTGAGTGCTGGGTGCTTTTTTGCCATGGCGCCTACACATCCACTTTACAGTGTGGGCTGGGTGTTTTTTTGCCGTGGCTCCTCCACGACCACTTTGCAGTGGAATGATAAGGACCCCAGTCCTATCATCTCATTTCTACAGCTGAGTAAACTGGAGCAATGTGAAATAAAGTGTCTTGTTCAAGGAAACAACACATCACCCGGTTTGAGAATTGAACTCACAACCTTTCGATTGCAAGGCCAATGCTCTAACCACTAAGCCATGTGCCTGCAACGCAGAAGTAAATATATATATATATATATTTATTAAAATAACAAATTAAAGTTTAAGCAACGAATCGTGCTTTCACCCTTAACGGGATCTTCTGAAACTAAAAAAAATCAATCTTTGAACGCAGAAGTAAATATTTCGAAAAACATTGCAACCGAAGGAAAACAGGAAGACGATACTTTGGTTTGTGAAGACGTTGCCTAATTTATTTACATTTTTCTTAACTCTGAAGCCGAGAGTCATTCGGTTTCCGAAATAGAATATTAGTCTAATGACTTCTTTTATACCATAAACGTGGTTTTGTCTTTGTGTGTAATTGTTCTCATCACTCCACATAACATATTATCTTCGCTTTTTTCCGTTCATTGCCAGGGAACGTCTTCACGAACCAAAGTATCGTCTTCCTGTTTTCCTTCGGCTGCAACGTTTTTCGAAATATTTACTTCTTCGTTCACAGATTGATTTTTTTTAGTTTCAGAAGATCCCGTTAAGGGTGAAAGCAGCGATTCTTTGCATAAACTTTAATCTGTTATTTTAATAAATATTTGCTCTAAGGTTCTCATATATTTGATATACATTTATCCTTATCGAGTCCTCTTTGGATTTTAGTCTTCATATTTATTATTATTACTATATATATATAAATATAATATTAATAATAATTGTTTCTACTTTAGGCACAAGGCCAGCAATCACCCAGTGCATTACTGGTACTTTATTTTATCGACCCCGTAAGGATGAAAGGCAAAGTCAACCTCGGCGGGATTTGAACTCAGAATGTAAAGGGACGTAACTATGCTAGAAAGCATGGCGTCCAACCCTCTACCGATACTGCCAATTCACCGCCCTTATAATAATAATAATAATAATAATAATAATAATAATAATAAATGTGAAGACTAAAATCCGAAGAGGGCTCGATAAGGATAATATATATATCGAAATATATAAAACCATAGAGCAAATATTTATTAAGTTTCAGAAGATCCCGTTAAGGGTGAAAGCAACAATTCTTTGCTTAAACTTTAATCTGTTATTTTTATAATTATATATATATAGTTCTGCAATTAATTATATATATATATATACAGAGAGAGAGAGAAATTCCAAACATGGAAGAAATGGCCTAGAATCAAAAGGCCTCAAAATTAACCTGTCTAAGACTAAAGTTCTAGTTTGTAGGAAGGAAAATAGGGCACCGGTCCCATCCGGGAAATGGCCATGCTCAGTGTGTAGGAAAGGAGTAGGTAGAAACTCCATTTTATGTCCCAAATGCAAAGTTTGGGTGCATAAAAGATGTAGTGGGATCACAGGTAAGCTAACTAAGAACATAGATTTTATATGTGGCCGGTGCTCACAGAATACTACTAGCTCATTCCATTGCACAGATGGTTCTATAGAAATAGTGGACACCTTCCGTTACTTTGGTGACAAAATCAGCAGTGGTGGAGGGTGCTCTGAAAGTACAGTAGCTAGAGTCAGAACTGGATGGAAAAAGTTCAGAGAGCTTATACCACTATTAGCCGCTAAAGGGTTCTCTCTAAAAATGAAAGGCAGGCTGTATGATGCCTGCATACAAACAGCAATGTTACATGGCAGTGAGACCTGGGCATTGTGTGCAGAGGATATATGCAGACTGGAGAGGAACGAAGCTTGCATGGTCCGCTGGATGTGTAATAGTAATATACGTGAACGGCAAAGCATAAACGAACTAAGGGAAAAATTAGAAATAAGAGGGATCAGATGTTGTTTACTCGAGAGAAGACTACGTTGATATGGTCACGTGATGCGCCTGAAAGACGACAGCTGTATAAAAAAGTGCAGGGCAATAAAAATAGACGGTAGCCACGGAGTAGGCAGACCCAGAAAAACCTGGGACGACTTGATAAATTCTGACCTCACACACTTACACCTCTCCAAGACAATGTCACTGGACCGAGATCTTTGGCGCTACACAGTAATACAGAAGTCCCGCCTTACCTAAGTACAAAGTGAAACCTACTACAGTCAGTAGGCACCTCTAACAAAAATACCCCCCCCCCCCGTCCCACTACCCCCACCACCCCTTTCAATGTAAAGCTATGTTGGTACCACAACATCCAGTCCGAAACAAATGAGGTCGTGTAGGTGTCACGACAAAAAAAAACACAGTCCACGCTGTAATGTGGCCGTGTAGGTAACACGGTAAAAACCTCCCAGTTCCACACTGTAAACGTGGTTGGTGTTAGGAAGGGCATCCAGCCGTAGAAAACCCACCAGACAGTCCTATGCGAGCAAGACAACCACTCTTGCCTCAAGTGGGACAATTCCCATCCAGACCCATGCTAGCGTGGAAAATGGACGTTAAACGATGATGATGATGATGATGATGATGATGATGATATACATATATAGGTCAATTGACAAGATGCCAGACCTCATTTGCTTAATGAGTCGGATGGAGCTCATTAAATCGGACTGAGGAAACAATGTTTCCATTAATCTTTCCAATTGCTAAAACTACCGGTTGCAATGTGAAATAAAGTGTAACTGACAACCTCACAATTGTGAATCCAATTCTCTAACCACTTAGCCTCATGCCTTCGCTCGCTCGTGCGTGCATGCGTGCGTGCGTGTGTATACCCACACATATCTTTGGCAGTATCGATAGAGGGTTGGACACCATGCTTTCTAGCATAGTTACGTCCCTTTACAGTCTATATATTATATATATATATATATATATATAATTAATTGCAGAACTCTATATATATATAATTATAAAAATAACAGATTAAAGTTTAAGCAAAGAATTGCTGCTTTCACCCTTAACGGGATCTTCTGAAACTTAATAAATATTTGCTCTATGGTTTTATATATTTCGATATATATATTATCCTTATCGAGCCCTCTTCGGATTTTAGTCTTCACATTTATTATTATTATTATTATTATTATTATAAGGGCGGTGAATTGGCAGTATCGGTAGAGGGTTGGACGCCATGCTTTCTAGCATAGTTACGTCCCTTTACAGTCTGAGTTCAAATCCCGCCGAGGTTAACTTTGCCTTTCATCCTTACGGGGTCGATAAAATAAAGTACCAGTAATGTACTGGGTATTTGTTGGCCTTGTGCCTAAAGTAGAAACAATTATATATATATAGAAATAGTATCCTTTTACTATGAATATCTTAATATCTTGCTGGTCTTCGATGGTACTGGCAAACATCCTCTCTTTCTCTCTCCTCCAACCACCACCAGCTATATCAACAGTTAAACTAATATATTTCTTCATTGTACTGTATTGTTTGCTTTGCTATTTCTGTTTACTTTTCACTTACACACACACAAACACATATATATATAATTATTAATGGAGGCACATGGCTTAGTGGTTAGAGCATTGGCCTTGCAATCGAAAGGTTGTGAGTTCAATTCTCAGACCGGGTGATGTGTTGTTTCCTTGAGCAAGACACTTTATTTCACATTGCTCCAGTTTACTCAGCTGTAGAAATGAGATGATAGGACTGGGGTCCCTATCATTCCACTGTAAAGTGGTCATGGAGGTGCCACGGCAAAAAAGCACCCAGCACTCACTGTAAATGAGGTTGGTGTTAGGAAGGGCATCCAGCTGTAGAAACCAAGCCAGAATCAGTTCCCGTCCCACCCTTGCAAGCAAGGAAAAGCGGACGTAAAATGATGATGATGAAATGACTTCTACAGGACTAGAACTATTTCATTCCTATGAAATCAACTACATTGTTTCTTGCCATGTTAAAAAATAAACCACATTTGGTCATTCCATGAGAGGATCGATGTACAACGAAGGATATATATTAGTTTCCTGCTTAATATAATAGGAAAAGTCATATATTATGAACAATATACTATCAACTGACCTCATTCAAATCTAGAGAGAAAAATAGCATTTTAAATAAATATATTGATTTCTAGCATATATATATATATGTTAGAAATCAATATATTTATTTAAAATGCTATTTTTAATAAATATATTGAAGGATAAGTATTTACTCTTAATTTTATTCTGAGTTAAGATTCTATTGGTTTTTTTTCCTGGATTACACAAAATCTGTGGATAAAATCTTTGTCTTGACTTTTTTTGAACTGGGATTGAATTATTTTTTTTCCATATCTTACGTTAAATATTTTCCATCTTGACGTAATAGTCACTTATATGTATGAATTACTGTTGGCTTCTTGCTCACATTAATTTTTCTATTTTCATTTCATCATCATCATCATCATCATCATCATTTTACGTCCGCTTTTCCCTGCTTGCAAGGGTGGGACGGGTCTTATTCAGCACAGCATCTCTCCACTCGTCACGGTCCCTCGTCATCTCCACCGTGAGCTTCAATGATCTGAGGTCTGTTCTCACCACCTCCGCCCATGTTTTTCGTGGTCTACCTCTACCACGTCTTCCGTCAACTGGCATTTCCTGGCACTTCTTCACCCATCGGTCATCCTCCATGCGCATCACATGTCCATACCACCTCAGTCTCCTCTCCCGTACACTACATTCTATCCCTCTCAGACATAGTTTCTCTCTCAACACATTTATGCTGGGTCGTTCACGCACATTTACACTGCACATCCAACGGAGCATGCTTGCCTCATTTCTCTCCAGCCGTCGCATATCCTCTGCGGTTGCTGCCCATGTCTCACTACCATGCAGCATCGCGCTCCTCACACAGGCATCATACAACCGGCCTTTCATCTATATATATATAGATGATTATTTCTGAAGACAGCATATATATGTGAAGGTATGTATATTCTCCTTGATAGTTTGTATAATTTTGTACATAGATCTTTTGAATATGCATACCAATTCTAACACATATATGTCCTAGAAACGATCGTAAAATAATGAACTTTTTTTGTTTAATATAAGGAACTGTTTCTTTGTTTATTCATTATTTTTTAAATATTTTATATATATATATATATATATATATATATATTAAAATATAAGTATTAATAAAATAGATGTTCTTTTGATCAATTACATTTTATTATACATATGTCGGATGTACAACAGTACGTCCTCATCAGACAAAATATAATGATACATGACATACCCTGAGATGTTAAATGGTTAAGATTTAATCAAGGTAGTATTAATATTAATAACTCCTGAAAAGTATTTTTTTCCGTTGAGTGCTTCCAATCTACTGTAAAACTCATTCTTTGACATAATCATTGAATATTGTTTAACAACTTAATACTGATATATATATATATATATATATATATATATATATGTCGTATGGTTGCTAGGATGTGTCCATAGGTGGTATGTCGGTTGAGCACTCTGTATATATATCAAATATTTTCTTTCTCATGAATATAGGAAAGATGATGTATGTATAAAAATATATATAAAGAGGTAATTGTTGGGTCACAGAAATAATACATATCCTGAATAATTTCACATTTCCTGAATAATTTCCCATACCTAAACATGTGACATACTTTGTCTGGATATTATATTTGGTCAGCATTTGTAGGAAATTCATTCATTTTGTCTTTTACGATTTTTTTTATTTTTCAATAGGCAATGTAAAAACTGTAATACAGATCTATTGTTTTAGATGCAGTTGACTTACAAATGTCTATATTTGAAAGTTTAACCCCTTAGCATTCACATTACTCTATATTTACTATTGTATTTTAACTGTAAAAGCTTTATTTCACATACTTATCTCACATAATATCAAATGTACAAGATTTTGATATTATTTAGTTTGAGAACAATACTTTAACGTCATGGCCAGTTACAACCAGTTTGAACAGAAAAAGGAGAGCGAATTCTGGCCAGATATGGCCGGTTTAAATGCTAAAGGGTTAAGAATACAGTTTAACCTTATGTTTCAAGATTGCTAAATTATTTTAAACATCATAATTATTATTACCAGCAGAAAAACCACCTTTCGGATGGTTTTCTGCTAGCATGTGTAGTGTGTATATTGATATTATACACAAATATATATGCATGTAAATAAAATCGTAATTGACAATATACACAGAAATTGAATGAAGTCTGTGTTACACTGTCTTCTGTAATCAGTAACGTAATCCATGATATATTAAAAAAAAGACGCTATTATATATAAACTGCATTAGGGGAAAATTAGCGACGGAAATATATGCAATTATAAGTGTTAGAATATAATTGTTTCTACGTTAGACACAAGGCCAGCAATTACCCAATGCATTACTGGTACTTTATTTTATCGACCCCGTAAGGATGAAAGGCAAAGTCAACCTTGGCGGGATTTGAACTCAGATCGTAAAGGGACGTAACTATGCTGGAAAGCATGGCGTCCGACCCTCTACCGATACTGCCAATCCACGTTAGAATATAATGGCTGCTAACCGGAAGTGTTGACATTTGACAATTTTAAAGAAGTGAATCTTTAAATCATCATTTCATTTTACGTCCGCTTTTTCCCTGCTTGCAAGGGTGGGACGGAAACTGATGCTGGCTTGATTTCTACAGCTGGATGCACTTCCTAACACCAACCTCATTTACAGTGAGTGCTGGGTGCTTTTTTGCCGTGGCACCTCCACGACCACTTTACAGTGGAATGATATGGACCACAGTCCCTATCATCTCATTTCTACAGCTGGGTAAACTGGAGCAATGTGAAATAAAGTGTCTGTCTTGCTCAAGGAAACAACACATCACCCGGTCTGAGAATTGAACTCACAACCTTTCAATTGCAAGGCCAATACTCTAACCACTAAGCCATAAGCTATAAAATATATTTAATCAACAGCCACGAAATTTAGTAGATAAATTATGTAATATTCATTCATTATTTATTCAAAGTAATCCAACTTATTTTACAAACGGGGTAAAAAAATATATTCTGGATGCAGTCCCGCACTCCTTTCTTTCTTATAGTTAAGATTGGCAGTATTGGTAGAACATCAACCACCATGCTTTGCAGCATAGAGTTACGGCTCTTTATAGTCTGAGTTCAAATCCTGCCAAGGTTAGCTTTGCCTTTCATTCTTACGGGGATCTATAAAATAAAACTCTAGTAACATACTGGGGTCGATTTAATCGACTTTCCCCTCTACCTAAATTACTGGCCTTGTACCTAGAGTCAAAATCATTCTTCTTATTATTATTATTATTGACGATGGTTTGGCAGTATCAGTAGAGCATCAGACACCATGCTTTGCAGCATAGAGTTACGGCCCTTCACGGTCTGAGTTCAAATCCTGCCGAGGTTAGCTTTGCCTTTCATCCTTACGGGGTCAATAAAATAAAGCACCAGTAATGTATTGGGGTAATTGCTGGCCTTGTGCCAAAAGTAGAAACAATTATTATATATTTTATCAGCACTGTTTAATGTCCATTTTCCCTTGCTAGCATGGGTTAAACGAGTTGTCCCATTGTGAGACAAGTCAGATCAGATGACCATGTCTTGCTCGTACACATTTACAATATGGAGACTGGGTGCTTTATATTGTAGCATTAAAACAACCATTTTACAGTGTGGACTCAGAGCTGTAAAGTGGTTTGTTGTCGTGTTGGTGACACTGCAAAAAGCGTCCAGTCCACCCTGTAAAGTGATTGTGTTGCTGACACAACCTCCCCCTCCAGTTCACACTGTAAGGTGGTTGTGTTGGTGACACAATAAAAAGCACCCAGTCCACACTGTAAATATGTTTGGTGTTAGAAAGGGCATCCAGCTGTAGAAATCAAGCCAGAAACAGCTATATGAAATTTGAAGTCCTAACTTTCTATGATTTAGTATTAAAGAATAAAAACTAAAATATATTTTCAAAAAAAAAAAGGCCCCCAATGGAGTATGGCACTAAGCTATAGCTTATTTAGCTTAGAGGTTGGTTCAGCACTGATGGCAGAACAGTATAATAAATAAAAATTTAGATTTAGTGAGAAAGGAAATATCTCTGGTGGTGGTGGTGGAGGTGGTGTGTGTGTATGTGAGAGGTAGCAGAGTGATGTGGTGATGGTGTGTATATGTGTATAAATGGAAGCAGAATGATCTGGTGGTGGTTGTGGTGGTGGTGTGTGTATGTGAGGGGTAGCAGAGTGATGTGGTGGTTGTGTGTGTATGTGAGGGGTAGCAGAATGATGTGGTGGTGGTAGTGGTGGGAGTGGAAGCAGAGTAATGTGGTTGTGGTGGTGGTGGTGGTGGTGATGTGTGTATGTGTGAATAACCCCCAACCGAAGGTACGTAACCCTAAGCTATAGCTTATAAGTAAGTCCAGCACTGGGTTCAGTTAATAAAGATAATTCTCAGTTTGAACCAGGAATAGAAATTAGTTGCTGGGAAAACAACAGATGTGGAATATTTATCAATAGAACAGAAATAGGGTTCTGTTGGCTGAATACTTGGTACAGGATCTAAATACTGAAATACATATGAATGACAAGAGAGTTGGTTGTTTTAATTTGTTCAACGTAAACATATTTTGAATGGCCCACACGTCTGAAGTATTTCAGTAAATTATGAAACTAATCAAGAATTTGGAGATTATGTAACTTAACTCTTGCCCTTCGTGTTTTTATTTTTTAATGGGTGGATTAAGCCACTGTTTGAAACATAAAATAAGGGTTTCTGATTTAGGTACAAGGCCAGAAATTTTGGTGAGGAGAGGTCAATTACATCAACCCCAGTGTGTTACTGGTACTTTATTTTATTGACGCCCATAAGGATGAAAAGCAAAGCTAACCTCAGCAGGATTTTGAACTCAGAACGCAAAAGGACATAAATACATGCTGCAAAGCATGAGCATGTTGTCTGATGATCTACCAATACTGCCAATCCACTGTCTTTAACCCTTTAGTATTTACATTACTCTATATATACTATTGTATTTTCACGGTAAAGGCTTTATCTCACATAATTATCTCATATAATATTGAATCTACAAGATTTTGATATTATTTATTTAGAGAACAATACTTTAATGTCAGTATGAGCAGCCGTTTACAGCCAGTTTGAACAGAAAAAGGTGAGAGAATTCTGGCCAGGTATTGGCTGGTTTCAATGCTAAAGGGTTAAATAGAATAATGATGATCATCATCATCGTTTTAATGTCTGCTTTCATTGCTCAGAAGGTTTGGACTATGGAAAGTTTTAATTTAAATATGGTGTATTGGCAGTATTGGTAGAGGGTCGGACGCCATGCTTTGCAACATAGAGTTACGGCCATTTACGGTGTGAGTTCAATTCCCGCCGAGGTTAACTTTGCATTTTATCCTTACGGGGGGGTCAATAAAATAAAGCACCAGTAATTCACTGGGGTATTTGCTGGCCTTGTGCCCAAAGTAGAAACAATTGAGATATGAATACTAAAAATAGGAGATTTTAAATCAAAGAATCGGGCAAGTTGGTATGAAAAGATGAAGAAGAATCAGCAAGTTGAGAAAAGCAGAATAGGAAGAGTAAAAGAGTGGGAGAAAGGATAAATGTAAACTATAGGTCAACAGTACTAGAGGATTGCTAAATGTTTATCAGTCAAGTGGATTTATTTTTGTAAGAGGTTTACAACATTTATATATTTATGGTGAGTAGTGAGCAGTTTTACTTAGGTATGAAATATACATACTTGCTCATGAAAAAAGTATTTAGGATTTACCATATATAGTTGAATATAAGCCGAGGAATATATGGGTAAAAAATGTAATGGTAAAAGGTTGGGGTCGGTTTATATATAGGGTCAATATTATGACAATTTTCGGCAACTTCAAATTTTACATAAATAAGGTCTGCATTTTTGCCCATTTCTCAGACATAAAATAATTGAGGTTGGCTTATATTTGAGTATATATATATATGGTAACTGTTAACAAGAAGAAGAGGCCTGGAGGTGAAAATAAAGAAAATATGTTAAACATTATCATGACTTGTAAAAGGTGGACATCATATAGGCAGGTAGGATT
Source organism: Eledone cirrhosa (assembly GCA_964016885.1). Classification (NCBI taxonomy): domain Eukaryota; kingdom Metazoa; phylum Mollusca; class Cephalopoda; order Octopoda; family Eledonidae; genus Eledone; species Eledone cirrhosa. The sequence goes on from OZ024752.1 coordinate 37,998,372, forward strand.
ATAATATTAGCTTCAAAACTACTTTTGAGAAAATATAACAATTTGGGTGCAGTCTGGGTAAAATCCATGTAACTTTGCGAGGGAGGAATATATGTTTTCAGAGTAAAACCATGAAAATACACTCAGACTATTTAAATAATATTTTGAATTTTGAGTATTGTTATAATTATTAAATAAGAGAACTACTTGTATACTCGGGGTAAATAGTTTAAGCAAGCAGTTAGATGAATAAGAAAAGAAGAAAAACAAGCCTTTGCTCAAATAAAACTGTTAAATGAGAAATTGAAAACTTCATTGTTGAAATATCACTTTACTGGGGATGGGAAAATACTGGGGATGGGAAAATACTGGGGATGGGAAAATACTGGGGATGGGAAAATACTGGAAATGATACTTCAATTCAGTCTAGATTTTCTCACCAAATATAAACGTACACCATTTCAATACAAAACCTATTTCTGTCTTAACTTTAACTAAATATATACTGCCTTAACCTTAACTAAATCTATTCTACCTTAACTTTAACTAAACCTATACTGTCTTAACTTTAACTAAATATATACTGCCTTAACCTTAACTAAATCTATTCTACCTTAACTTTAACTAAACCTATACTGTCTTAACTTTAACTAAACAAACTATCTTAACTAAACATATACTGCTTTAACCTTAACTAAACATATACTACCTTAACTAAACATATACTACCTTAACTAAACATCCCATCACTTCCAATCCACAATAAATAAAATCAAAAGAAGCATTAAATGGAATAAACTAATACTTTAAACAGAGATAATTTTAATGTTACTATATCTGTTGCATAACATTAATCTAACTATTTGAGTCCTAAAGAATGTGTGAACAACGGAAAGTTCCATTACTACATCTGATGCATAACATTGGTGTAACTATTTGAGTCCTAAAGAATGTGCAGGCAGAGGAAAGTTCCGTATTTAAATTCCTTCCTAACAACTGGAATAATGCATTCCTTGTCTCTGAGCAGTGGCATTTTCTGGTGGATTGGCAGTATCAATAGAGGGTCGGACGCCATGCTTTGACGCATAGAGTTACGTCCCTTGCCATTCTGAGTTCAAAGCCCGCCAAGGTTAACTTTGCCTTTCATCCTCATGGGGTCGATGAAATAAAGTACCAGTAATGCACTGGGTATTTGCTGGCCTTGTGCCAAAAGTAGAAACAATTATAAATAAATGTAAATAATATATCCAGTTTTAATATAAAGCTTCAATTTTTATGAGAAACAGTTGAAAAGAGGGTTACATACAAGCTCCATGAACCTTACTTCAGTTGGTTTCGATTTTTAAAATTGCATGCTCAACTCAAGGTTTGCTACCTTCCAGACTCTCTCGAGGGTCTTGGGATATGTATCCTTTGCCCATAAAATCTGTTAGGAAAGAATTGTTGGACAGATTTTACAGGTAAACCGAACCCGAATAAGATGGTTGGATAACATCCATGAGCTCAGCTGGTCTCGGTTGGGGATCAAGCTGGATCAATTGGACACTGCTGGAAGGATTGTTTGAGGACTCTGGCCCCACAGCCCTTCCAGAAGAAGGAGGAAAAGAAAAGAAAAGAAAAGAAAAGAAAAGAAAAGAAAAGAAAAGAAAAGAAAAGAAAAGAAAAGAAAAGAAAAGAAAAGGAAAGGAAAGGAAAGGAAAGGAAAGGAAGAAAGAAAGAAAGAAAGAAAGAAAGAAAGAAAGAAAGAAAGAAAGAAAGAAAGAAAGAAAGAAAGAAAGAAAGAAAGAAAGAAAGAAAGAAAGAAAGAAAGAAAGAAAGAAAGAAAGAAAGAAAGAAAGAAAGAAAGGAAAGGAAAGGAAAGAAAGGAAAGGAAAGGAAAGGAAAGGAAAGAAAGAAAGGAAAGGAAAGGAAAGGAAAGGAAAGGAAAGGAAAGGAAAGGAAAAGAAAAGAAAAGAAAAGAAAAGAAAAAGAAAAAGAAAAAAAATGAATTTCAAAGTTAAAATAAACAAAATAACCCTTTACATATCCTTCTTTCATAAAGTTTTCTTAACCTCCCCTCCCATCCCCATAACCCCCCCCCCCCTTTAAAAAACCATGATTTAAATGCTACATTGGTAATTACTTCCTATAAAACACACCAGCTCACCAGTGTCAAAATAAACCCTTTCAATGACAAACTGCCTGAAACCGCCCCTGGTTCTACAATACAAAACTGTTTATTTTAAAGTGATAATATTTATCTAAAAACTTTCAATCATAATTTTATATAAGGACCTTTGTTAAGTTACGTTCCCATCACCAGCTTAACTACAAAATTAATCATATTCCTTAATCCCTCCAAATCTTTGATTATTTTCAAATTTATTTGAACGACCTCCCATAGGTATAAGCTGAAGCATATAGACAATATGCCCCCACACCCTTCCACTGCAAAGTGGTCGTGGAGGTGCCATGGAAAAAAAGCACCCAGCCGACACTGTAAAGTGGACGTGTAGGTGCCACGGCAAAAAAGCACCCAGCCCACACTGTAAAGTGGACGTGTAGGTGCCACGGAAAAAAGCACCCAGCCCATACTGTAAAGTGGACAGTGTAGGTGTCACGGCAAAAAAGCACCCAGCCCACACTGTAAAGTGGACGTGTAGGTGCCACGGCAAAAAAGCACCCAGCCCACACTGTAAAGTGGACGTGTAGGTGCCATGGAAAAAAGCACCCAGCCCATACTGTAAAGTGGACGTGTAGGTGTCACGGCAAAAAAGCACCCAGCCCACACTGTAAAGTGGACGTGTAGGTGCCACAGCAAAAAAGCACCCAGCCCATACTGTAAAGTGGACATGTAGGTGCCACGGCAAAAAAGCACCCAGCCCACACTGTAAAGTGGACGTGTAGGTGTCACGGCAAAAAAGCACCCAGCCCACACTGTAAAGTGGACGTGTAGGTGCCACGGCAAAAAAGCACCCAGCCCACACTGTAAAGTGGACGTGTAGGTGTCACGGCAAAAAAGCACCCAGCCCACACTGTAAAGTGGACGTGTAGATGTCATGGAAAAAAGCACCCAGCCCACACTGTAAAGTGGACGTGTAGGTGCCACGGCAAAAAGGCACCCAGCCCACACTGTAAAGTGGACGTGTAGGTGTCACGGCAAAAAAGCACCCAGCCCACACTGTAAAGTGGACGTGTAGGTGCCATGGAAAAAAGCACCCAGCCCACACTGTAAAGTGGACGTGTAGGTGTCACGGCAAAAAAGCACCCAGCCCACACTGTAAAGTGGACGTGTAGGTGTCACGGCAAAAAAGCACCCAGCCCACACTGTAATGTGGACGTGTAGGTGCCACGGCAAAAAAGCACCCAGCCCACACTGTAATGTGGACGTGTAGGTGCCACGGCAAAAAAGCACCCAGCCCACACTGTAAAGTGGACGTGTAGGTGCCACGGCAAAAAAGCACCCAGCCCACACTGTAAAGTGGACGTGTAGGTGCCACGGCAAAAAAGCACCCAGCCCACACTGTAAAGTGGACATGTAGGTGCCACGGCAAAAAAGCACCCGGCACTCACTGTAAATGAGGTTGGTGTTAGGAAGGGCATCCAACTGTAGAAATCAAGCCAAAATCAGTTCCTGTATGAGCAAGACAAGGTCAGCCGACCAGACACTGCCCACAACAGGACAACCCGTCTAATCCATGCTAGCATGGAAGAACGGACGTAAAACGGTGATGATGATGGCAATAAAAAGGTTAACAGAAAAGTAACATCTGGCTGATAGATAAAGTTTTAATATTAACTAAATCTGTCAATATTGTGTATTGAGGTTAAGATAATACCAAATGTTCAAGTGCAAATATAGATAAATGATAGTTCATTGACACAAGGTGAATTTGAGAGCTTTTGAAACTCTTTTTTAAGGGAGATAATTATAACTGTCTTATATTATTGTCATCTTAATCTAAGCTGACCTGCTAACTTTTATTATTGCAGATTAAAGGAGTCGGCTGTAAAAACAGTATTTTGAACACTACCTACTAAACTATGCTTGTCACAGCTGAACACTTTGTAGAATGCAGTCAGGATGTGAAGACAATTTGGAAGTACAACTATGCAATAAAGTTAACAAGCATCTACAATTTGTTTATCAAATTTCACTCACAAGACGTTGGTTAATCTGAGGCTACAGCAGAATATACTCGCCCAAGGTGTTATGCAAAGAACTAAAACTGACACCATATGGTTGTGAAGCAAACTCTTTAACTACATATATATATATATATATATATATATATATATATATATATATATATATATATATATATACATACACACATTCATACATATATTTATATATATATATATATATATATATATATATATCCTGATGCTGAGGAGGATATTAGAGGGAGCTAGAGCAAAGTGCCTTCCTGCGGTCATGGTTTTCATTGACTTTAGGAAGGCCTTTGATTCTGTGGACCGTTACTGCCTGATGAAGATCTTACAGGCTTATGGAATCCCCAAGAGGATAGTGGACCTGATATCACTGCTCTACACCAACACCAAAGCCCAAGTCATTACACCTGATGGGATGACAGAGTTCTTTGAGATACTGGCTGGAGTGCTCCAGGGAGATACATTGGCTCCCTACCTTTTTGTCATCGTAGTGGACTATTGTATGCGCCTTGCACTGGAGAAACACCAGGACTCTGGCTTTACTGTAGCACCGGCTCAGAGCAGTAGAGTTGGGGCGAAAAAGGTATCGGATGCTGAATTTGCCGACGACATAGTTTTGGTGACAGATACAGTGAGGGAGGCAGAGGATTTGATGCGGGAGGTTGAGACTGTGTCGATGAGTGTGGGGCTGAGAATGAATGAGACTAAAACAAAATATCTGGTAGAGAATGTTGAGAAGCCAGAGGGGATCACTAATGTAGGCGGGAAGCCGCTGGAATTGGTTGAGGACTTCCTGTATTTGGGAGCAAAGATTGGGAATACGGAAGATGATGTGGTTGAGAGGAAGAGCAAGGCCTGGGCGGCGTGTCACAGCTTGAGATCGGTGTGGAAGTTGGACCTTCGTGGAGACCTGAAAATCCGCCTCTTCATTGCTGTAGTGGAGTCTGTGCTGCTGTATGGGTCTGAGACTTGGACACTGACCAAGAGACTCACTCAGATGGTGGATGGGTGCTACACGAGAATGCTGAGGATGGCTCTGAACATTAATCAGTATACACTGAGGATGAAAAACTCAGAGCTGTATGGGAGCATCCCAAAAGTCAGCTCAAAAGTGACACAGAGGAGACTGAGGTTGGCTGGACATGCTCACCGACATCCAGAGTTGACATTGCACTCAGTGCTCCTTTGGGAGCCCCTACATGGACACACTAGAAGAGGAAGACCAAGGTTAACATATGTTGATGCCCTAAGGACAGACACTGGTCTGTTGGAGATGCAGGATATGGCAGCGATAATGAGGGACAGAGACCGCTGGAGAGAACTCGTCCATGGATCTCGGGAATTTTACCCGCCTTAGATAGATAGATAGATATATATATATATATATATATATATATATATATATATATACATACATACACACATTCATACATATATTTATATACATATATATATACATATATATATATATACACACACACACACACACACACACACATATATACACATATATATACACACACATATACACATATATATACACACACATATTCATACATCATCATCATCATCATCATCATCACCGTTTTACGTCCGTTCTTCCACGCTAGCATGGGTTAGACGGGTTGTCCTGTTGTGGGCAGTGTCTGGTCGGCTGACCATGCCTTGCTCATACAGGAACTGATCTGGCTTGATTTCTACAGCTGGATGCCCTTCCTAACACCAACCTCATTTACAGTGAGTGCTGGGTGCTTTTTCGTGGCGCCTACACGTCCACTTTACAGTGTGGGCTGGGTGCTTTTTTGCCGTGGCACCTCCACGGCCACCTTGCGGTGGTGGGGGGGCATATTGTTTATATGCTTCAGCATGTACCCATGGGAGGTCGGGTACCCTGTATTACTGCGTGACGCCAGAAGTCACGGTCGTGTGTCATTGACTTTGAGAGGTGTAGTTGGGTAAGGTCGGCTTTTATCACCTCATCCCAAGTCATCTTGGGTCTCCCCACTCCGCGGTTTCCATCAACTTCTAGTGCTCTGCACCTTTTTATGCAGCTGTCATCCTTCATACGCATCACATGTCCATACCAGCGTAACCGCCTCTCCTGCACGCAGCATTTGATTCCTCTTATGCTCAGTCTCTCTCTCAATTCATTTATGCTTTGTCGTTCACGTATATTACTGTTACACATCCATCGGAGCATGCAGGCTTCGTTTCTCTCTAAACTACGTAAGTCTTCCACCTTCAGCGCCCAGGTCTCACTACCATGCAACATCGCTGTTCGGATACACGCATCATACAGTCTGCCTTTCATTCTGAGGGAGAAGCCTTTTGCAGCTAGCAGTGGTAGTAGTTCCCTAAACTTCTTCCATCCCGTTCTTACCCTAGTTATTGTACTTTCTGAGCACCCACCTCCGTTGCTAATTCGGTCACCTAGGTAGCAGAAGCTGTCTACTGTTTCTACAGGGCCCTCCCAGAGATTGGTGGTACTTGTTTCCTGTGGCTGTTTGCTTGCTGTTTCAGCACAGCTGCTGCATGTGAATCCTACATTCTTAATTAAGCTTCCTGAGATCCCGCTACATCTCTTGTGTACCCATTGTTTGCATTTGGGGCAAAGAATGGAGTTCCTACCTACACCTTTCCTACATACTGAGCAAGGCCATTTCCCTGAGGGGATCTGGGTTCTGTTTTCTCGTCTACTTATAAGGACCTTAGTCTTTGTCATGTTGACTTTGAGGCCCTTTCTCTCTAGTCCCTGCTTCCAGGTTTGGAATTTATTCTCTAGTTCTACCATAGATTCAGCTATGAGTGCGAGGTCATCAGCATACAGGAGTTCCCATGGGCATCCGGTCTTAAACTCCTCCGTTATTGCCTGCAGGACTATGATGAACAGGAGAGGGCTAAGAACAGAGCCCTGGTGGACCCCAACCTGTACGCTAAATTCCTCGCTATACTCATTGCCAATCCTAACTTTGCTGACTGCTCCCCTATACATGGCTTGTACCGCTTTCACAAGCCATTCATCTACTCCTAGTTTTCTAAGAGCCCACCAGATTACTGCACGTGGAACTCTGTCAAAGGCTTTCTCAAGGTCGACAAATGCCAAGTAGAGTGGCTTACTTTTAGCTAGGTACTTTTCCTGTAATTGCCTCACAAGGAAGAGCGCATCAGTGGTGCCTTTCCCTGGAACAAACCCAAATTGCATCTCGTCTATATTCACCCGGTCCCTAATCAGCTGTGCTATAACTCTTTCTGTTACTTTCATGACCTGGTCCATCAACTTTATACCTCTATAGTTTCCTCTATCTAGTGCATCGCCTTTACCTTTGTAGCAGTTGACAATGATGCTACTGCACCAATCTTTTGGTATGGCCCCCTCTAGTATTACCTGGTTAACGATACGTGTGGTTATAGTGTGACCTACAGACCCAGATGCCTTCAGCATCTCGGCAGCTATACCCGATGGACCGGTTGCCTTCCCTATCTTCATATCTCTGATTGCCTTACTTACTACGCTGCCGCTGACTTGTACTGCTGGTCCCTCTATAGGGTCTACGTGGGGTAGGGTCTCTTCTTCCCATGCATTCTCCTCATTTAGTAATCTATCATAATGACTCTTCCATGCATCTTTCTTCTCAGCACTTGTGAGGGCAAGCTCACCTTTATCATTCCGGATACACTTCTCTCCAATGACATCACAACTATCTCTGACACACTGCCTCGCAATCTTGAATACCTCCTGTTTCTGGTCCTCACGTTGTAAAACATGCTTGAATTTTCTATCCTCTGCTTCCCTCCTAGCTAAGTATACTTGTCGCCTAGCTTCCCTCTTGGTCTCTATGTAATGTACCCTGCTCCCCCCATTCTTCCATTCTTTCCATGCCTGTCTCTTGGCCTTGACTGCTTCATCTACCTTATTGTTCCACCACCAAGTCACTCTCCTCCTGCTTGAGGTCTTACTCCAGCCACAAACCTCATCCGTCGCCTCTAGTAAGTTATTTTTTAGGAACTCCCAGTTCTCTTCTACGTTAAATGTCTCTATCTGTTCTTCTTTACTGTCGTAGGCGTTGAGTAAAATATCTTTAAATCTGTTACTGGTTGAGGGGACTTTCAGCTTCCAGATCTTTCTTCTCCAGGTTGGCCTCTGTTTCAGGGCTCGTCTAGTTCTGACCGTGAGGTCGCTGACAACTAAGCTATGTTGGGATGTACATTCCTCACTAGGGAAGGCTTTTGTGTTTACGACCGTCCATCTGTCATATATATATATATACACACATATATACACACACATTCATACATATATTTATATACATAGATACATGCATACATATAAACATACACATATATATATACATCTATATTATATATACACATCTATATCATATATACACACACACACACATATATATCATATATACACACACACACACATATATATATATATATATATATGATATTTATTTAATATCATTGTGTATTATACTCCAGAAACTTGTTGAGTGCTCTAAATCAGTTATAAACATTTATATTTGTTGAATTACCAACAAATTGAATATCCCTTTTGCTTATTCGACAGCTATTTCTGGACAGGGGTCCTGACTCTTTTCTTATTACCCACTCTACTACCCAAGTATCGAGTACTCTGGTCTGTTATGGTCCACCTGGTTCCTTACCACACTTCCTTCATTATATATATATATATATCTCAACTCTACTTTTGAAAAGCACAAGAACTGTGAAACCGGTAAAGGAACCAAATAAATATTTTTAAAAAGGACTCCAGTTGCATTTTCGATTTCATCTTTTTTCCTTATATATCATCATCATCACCGTTTTACGTTCTTCCACACTAGCATGGGTTAGACAGGTTGTACTGTTGTGGGCAGTGTCCGGTCGGCTGACCTTGTCTTGCTCATATGGGAACTGACTCTGGCTAGATTTCTACAGCTGGATGCCCTTCCTAACACCAACCTCATTTACAGTGAGTGCTGGGTGCTTTTTTTTTGCCGTGGCACCTCCACGACCACTCTTCGGTGGAATGATAGGGACCCCAGTCCCTATCATCTCATTTCTACAGCTGAGTAAACTGGAGCAATATGAAATAAAGTGTCTTGCTCAAGGAAACAACACATCACCCGGTCTGAGAATTGAACTCACAACCTTTCGATTGCAAGCCCAATGCTCTAAGCACTAAGCCATGTGCCTTCATATATATATATGTGTGTGTGTGTGTGTGTGTGTGTGTGTGTGTGTGTGTGTGTGTGTGTAAATACACACACACACACACACAGACAGACACATACACACATATATAATATATAAAGCTCAACGACTAATGATAAAAAGGAGATGAAGTGATTTACCAGATAAGTACCGCACTGAAATTTAAGTGAAGTACATTCTAGTGGATTATTCAGACATTAGTACAGTCAATGTATTGATGCATTAACTAGGAGATGAAAGTTTAATAGAAACCAGATATTTACTTTTAGCCCTTTTTATATATGTAAATATGATGGCTATTGCTCCAATAAGTCCACAAAACACTGAGCAAACACCCTTAACTGAACACCAGCCTGCGCCCATGATTTCTGCTAAACCAAACTGTGACCCACCCTAGAAACTTGGCAAACTGAACACAGAGACAGATTCAGACAGATACAGACAGATACAGACAGATACAGACAGAGACAGACAGATACAGACAGATACAGACAGATACAGACAGAGACAGACAGACAGACAGACAGAGACAGACAGATACAGACAGACAGACAGATTCAGACAGATACAGACAGAGACAGACAGATACAGACAGACAGACAGATACAGACAAACAGACAGACAGACAAACAGATTCAGACAGACAAACAGATTCAGACAGATACAGACAGAGACAGACAGATACAGACAGACAGACAGACAGATACAGACAAACAGACAGACAGACAAACAGATTCAGACAGACAAACAGATTCAGACATATTCAGACAGAGACAGACAGACAGACAGATACAGGCAGACAGACAGATACAGGCAGACAGACAGATACAGACAGACAGACAGACAGACAGACACAGACAGACAGACAGACACAAGCAGACAGACAGATACAGACAGGCAGACAGACATCAGATTCAGACAGACAGATACAGACATATAGACAGGCCAGACAGAGAGATACAGACAGACATACATACACAGACAGACAGATACAGACACTGACAGACATATAGACAGGCCAGACAGAGAGATACAGACAGACATACATACACAGACAGACAGATACAGACAGACAGACAGACAGATAGATACAGACATACAGACAGATACAGACAGACAGACAGACAGACAGACAGACAGACAGACAGACAGACACAGAGACAGAGACACACAGAGACAGAGACCCCACACACACAGACCTGCTCACACACACACAAATACAGACCCACACATAGAAACACAGTTACAGACAAACACAGTCACAGACAGACAAACACAGACGTAGACCCACACACAGATATAGACACACACACAGACACACACACACAGACACACACAACACACACACAGATATAGAGAGACAGACACTCACAGACATAGATATAGACACATACAGAGAGACACGCGATTTCTATTTACTTAACCCTTTAATGTTCAAACCGGCCAAAAGCAGCCAGAATTCTCTACCTCTTTCTGTTGAAACTGGCTGTAAATGGCTCAAACTGGCTCAAACTGATGTTAAGGTATTGTTCTCAAAATAAATACTTTCAAAATCTCATAGATTCGATATTATGTGAGATAATTATGCGAGGTAAAGCCTTTACCATGAAAATATAATAGTATATATAGAGTAATGTGAATGTTATGTGAGGTAAAGCCTTTACCATGAAAATATAATAGTATATATAGAGTAATGTGAATGTTATGTGAGGTAAAGCCTTTACCATGAAAATATAATAGTATATATAGAGTAATGTGAATGTTATGTGAGATGTTATGTGAGGTAGAGCCTTTACCATGAAAATATAATAGTATATATAGAGTAATGTGAATGTTATGTGAGATAATTATGTGAGGTAAAGCCTTTACCATGAAAATATAATAGTATATATAGAGTAATGTGAATGTTATGTGAGATAATTATGCGAGGTAAAGCCTTTACCATGAAAATATAATAGTATATATAGAGTAATGTGAATGTTATGTGAGATGTTATGTGAGGTAAAGCCTTTACCATGAAAATATAATAGTATATATAGAGTAATGTGAATGCTAAAGGGTTAACGGGTACTTTATTTTATCAACCATGGAAGGATGAAAGGTAAAGCTAACTTCAGTGGGATTTTAACTCAAAACGTAAATAGATGTAAATGGATGCTGCAAATCATTCTGTCCAATGCTCTAACGATACTGCCAATCTACAAACACATAATAAACAGGCTTCTACACAGTTTCCATCCAAGAATTTCACTCACAAGATATTGGTCAACCTTAAGCTATAGACGAAAACACTTGCCTAAAGTGCCATATAATAAGATTAGACCTAGAATCATGTCATTACAAAGGAAACTATGCCAGCAGCTATTACATTTCGTTAACATTTCTTTAAAAATATTTCTGCATTACAAACAAGTAGGTTTGTGACAATTTCTCAGATTTAACATTATTAAATTAGCCAAAAATATTTTATAAAGCCTATCTGTCAGTAACAATAAACCTAGTTCAAGGTCCTGATTAAAAACAATAATCAAACTGCTATTTATTTTTTATTCCTTCCTATTTTAGATTAGTAATAACCTTGAACCTTCCTTATTGATATTTAGACCACAATATGGCAATATGGTGGTGGATTAGAGGTATTTGTAGAAGGTCGGACATGTTTTGTGGCATAGAATTACAACCCTTTACGTTCTGAGTTTAAATGCCACCAAGGTTAGCTTCGCCTTTCATCTTTACGGGGTCGATAAAATAAAGTACCAGTAATGCGCTGGGATGACTTAATCACCCCCCCCCCCCCACGCCCTCAAAAAATAAATTGCTGGCCTTGTGCCTATATAAGAAATCATTATTATGTGGATTGGCAGTATCGGTAGAGGGTCGGACGCCATGCTTTGCACCACAGTTACGTCCCTTTACGGACTGAGTTCAAATCCCGCCAAGGTTAACTTTGCCTTTCATCCTTACGGGGGGTCGATAAAATAAAGTACCAGTAATACACTGGGATAATTACTGGCCGTGTGCCAAAAGTAGAAACAATTATTATTTAGACCATAATATGCTGGTGGATTAGCAGTATTGGTAGAGTGTCGGACAACATGTTTTGTGGCATAGAATTACAGCCCTTTAAGCTTTGTCTTTCGTCTTTACAGGGGTCAATAAAATAAAGTACCAGTAACATACTGGGGTCGATTTAATCGACTTTCCCCTCCTCTCTCATCAAGAGTTACAGGATCATACCATACCATACCTTACTTGGAGGTTTATACTATTGTTAACACCCATTACCTTAGAAGAAAATTGGTTGTATATCTGAGAAAGCAACCATCAGTTTCACTCACAGAATTTCAGACAGCCACCCAAGGTGCCATATCAAATGTTTGCGATTTTCCAAATACAAAAATTAAAATATGGAAATAATAAGACGCAATAAATGCAAAAAATTCTTTGATTATTTTAAAATGTTGCATAGTTGAACATAGGAGTGGAAAGATGATATTACCAACAAAACTATGTAAAATGCCTCTGTGGAACTGTCTACTTCAATTTCTTTATGGAATAATGTAATAATTAATTGTTTATCATGCAAATTGTTATGAAAGAGTGTCAGTGTCAGCAAAAAAGAACAAACCACAGAATTTGCGGTAGAAGTCATTTTTAACCTTTTAGCTTTTATATTACTCTATATTTACTATTGTATTTTCACAGTAAAGGCTTTATCTTAGATAATTATCTCGCATAATATTAAATCTATGAGATTTTGATATTATTTATTTTGAGAACAATACCTTAACGTCGTACGAGAAGCCATTTATGGTCAGTTTGAACTGAAAGAGGTGAGAGAATTCTGGCCAGATACAGTCGATTTAAATGCTAAAGTGTTAAGAGTTTTAAAAAATACACATGCACCACAAAAACAGGCACTTTGATATGGGTGCATTTATGAGGTTCCAAATACAGATAGATGACCCAGAAAGAAAATGTTAAAAATCATATGTCAATATAATATTTGAGACAGCTAGTATGGCAGTATCGGTAAAGGGTCGGACGCCATGCTTTCAAGCATAGTTACGTCCCTTTACGATCTGAGTTCAAATCCCGCCGAGGTTGACTTTGCCTTTCATCCTTACGGGGTCGATAAAATAAAGTACCAGTAATGCACTGGGTAATTGCTGGCCTTGTGCCTAAAGTAGAAACAAGTATTTCTTTATCAGAGAGATTTGTTGAACAGCTACAAAGTTTCAATAACACACAAGGATTTTTTTAAAAAATAATTATTAAATTTGCCAAATAATGTATGTATGGTCCCGTAACTCCCAATAAAGTCATAAGGGCGCTGTATTGACATACGGATTTTCTTGGGTATTTTTAAGCCTGGCGGAGCCCATCCTTCTCAGGACTGAGAACCATAGATTTCTTCCAGAGAAAGGAAGAATTGACTCCAGTACTACAACTGGTACTTTTTTTTTATCGACCTTGAAAGGATGAGGATGAAAGACAAAGTTGTCCTTGGCAGGATCTGAACTCAGTGAGCAGAGAGTCGGAACGAATAACATAAAGCATTCCATCCGATGTTCTAACGACTCTGCCAAGTTGCCGCCATATCAAATAATTGTTTCTACTTTTGGCACAAGGCCAGCAATTACCCAGAGCGTTACTGGTATTTATTTTATCGACCCCGTAAGGATGAAAGGTAAAGTTAACCTTGGCGAGATTTGAACTCAGAATGGCAAGGGCCGTAACTCTATATGTCAAAGCATGGCATCCAACCCTCTACCGATACTGCCAATCCACCGCCCTACCGCCATATCAAATAATGAATGGACCTTTGCTAGTCTCAATAACGAGTGTTGTTTGATCAACAGAATAGCCTACTCATGAAATTGATGTGAAAGTGGCTGAGTATTCCACAATTATATGTACCTATAGCACAATTCCCAGGGAGATTCAGCATAACAAAGTGTGTGACATATCTGTCCAGGTTGCTATTTCTAGCAGGTCGAGTGACCTCAAAGAAACTTCCTCGTTGATGGTTGTTACTTAGCCCAGTTAAACTCTGAATGAGAAGTCATATTGAGACCATTGTATCTTTATTTCACACAGTTCATCTAGGACTACATTATCCAAATAGTCCTTTCTTCTAAGCTGGTAAGCTGTGATTTCAAGGAAAACTTGAGTACTATTTCTAACAAGTTGAGTAACATCATAAGGTTTCTCATTAGTAGTTGTTATGACAATATGGTTTCTGACAGAGATGATGATGATAATGATGATGAAAATAAAGAGGAGGCAGTAAGAGGAGAGAAATACTGTAGCCTAATGTATAACGAGCTTGGAATGTCATTACCAAAGAGATTTGTATTTGTCATCTAGGACTACATTATCCAATTTGAATTTTCCTCTTTCTATGCTGGTAAAGCTGTGATTTTGAAGAAAACATGAACACCTTGTCTTTCTGCTTTTTAGACAGAGTTTAATATTGAAAATTACCTTTATACTTCATCTAATGTGTTCTACAATTTTATTAAAACAGATGGGTGTTATGCAGTCAAGCAACTATATTCAGGTTCCTTAATTGGTTTGTTTTTTTATATAGAATATATAAAAAAATATTAGAATATATATACGAAAATGGATAACTAATAACATGAAAATGGACTTCATTGATCGAGCTTTCTATTTCAGCTGCAGAACAGGTTTCCAATTAGATCTCACTTTTCTGAAACAAAAACTGTTATGTAAAACTGTTTAGCTTGGTGTCCATGACAAACAAGAATATCAGAATAAAATATTAATAATAGGAATCATAATGATTGTTAACGTTCAGTGAAAACATTAGCAAATGTGGTTGGTGATGGTTGTTGTTTAGTAACAGGTGAGCTGTGAATGAACAGACATCATTGTCATTTTAACGACTGCTTTTCCTGCTAGTAAAGGTTGGACTAATAAATAAGGATATCCTAGCTGTAAATACCCTGTCTTTTCTTCAGAGAGTATATCTAAGAGCACATTATCTAATGAATTTTTTTACTTAAGACGGTAGAGATTTGAGAACAATTTGGTTGCTAATAGAACTTTGAGAGCAATTTGTTAGCTATTTCTAGCAGGTTGAGTGACCTCATAGAGGCTTCCTCATTGATGGTTGTTACTTAGCCTAGTTAAACTCTAAATGAGTAGTCATGTTGAGACCACTGTATCTTTATTTCACACAGTTCATCTAGGACTACATTATCCAATGTCATTTTATCTTTCTAAGCTGGTAAGCTGTGATTTCAAAGAAAATTTGAGTGCTATTTCTAGCAAGTTGAAGAACTTCATAGGTTTTCTCGTTAGTAGTAGTTATGACAATATGGTTTCTGACAGAGATGATGATGGTGGTGCTGATGAAAATAAAGGGGAAGGAGAAAGAGAGAAAAAGAAACACTGTAGCCCAATGTATAATGAGCTTGGAATGTCATTATCAAAGAGATTTGTATTTGTCATAGACTTGGAAGAAACAGGAAGTGAAAAGTCTGAACACTTTTGTTGAAGAGCTGATGTCAGCATATGAGGGTGGGCTGAAAGGTTCACATGCTGGCTAAGAGGGAGTGATGCTAGAGCTGTGAAATCTTGCATGCATTAATTTCAACAATTCTTATTAATAACTGCATAGTTTCTTTCCAGGGACTATGTTGAGAAATAAATCTCATTTAGTCATTCCATGAGAGTATCTTGGTCAGCCTATGAAGATATTGATACTAGAGCTATGAAATCTTGCGTACATTAATTTTAACTCTTCTTATTAATAACTGCATTGTTTCTTTCCAGAGTATCTCGGTCACCTATGAACTTTCCAGCCACCCTCGTATAAAGAACTTCAGTGAAACTAGATGATAAAATCTAAGATAAATCTTCCACAAAATAAACAAGTATGTCAAATAAAAAAATATATATAAACCAATGTTTATTCTAAATCATTTGAGCAACAGACAAAATGGTTAGTGGTCATTAGTTACAGTTCTTCATGTTCTGAGTTCAAATCCTGCTACATTCAATTTTTTCCTTTCATCCTTCCAGAGTTGATAAAATAAAGTACCAATCAAATATGGAAAAGAGGACATAAAATTATGATACTGTGTGTGAAGGTGTTTGGCATAGTAGTTAGAGAACTGAATTCACAATAGTGAGGTTGTGGGTTTGATTCCCGGACAGGACAATGCGTTATGTCCTTGAGCAAGACATTTTATTTCATGTTGCTCTTTCTGCCAGGAGTTGCTACCAATAGATAATATCAGTAATAGAAAGACCAATGGAAACATTGTTTACTTGATCTGATTTGACAAGTTCCACCCCACTTGGCAAGTGAATGAGGTCTGGGATCTTGTCAATCATGTCATGTGTTGGTGTAAAAAGAAAGAAAAAAAGAAACAGAATTGTTTAGAAATTAAATATTTGTGTTTATATCTAACCAAAATCATCTGGAACAGACAGGACCAAGAATGAAAAAAATAGTCAAGAATATTTTGATAATAATTGTTTCTACGTTAGGCACAAGGCCAGCAATTACCCAGTGCATTACTGGTACTTTATTTTATCGACCCCATAAGGATGAAAGGCAAAGTTAACCAAGATTTGAACTCAGAATTATTTTGATAATAATAAAACAAAGAAATGAAATTGTATAATTTCATTTCAATGTCACAGATATATGTGACAAAAGAACTTTGAAAAACTATAAATTTATATTTTTTAACTGTTGGACAATCAATAATAAACATTGATTGTCAGCTAAATTATTTATAGAAATATAAAAATATACTAAAGCAAAAACTAAACCAAACAGCGAGTAGGTTTTACTATATTTTTCTGGTAATATTAGGATGACATAACCCTCTCCAAATATAACAAAATCTAACAAAATTTATTTTATCAAAATACCTTCAACAGGAAATGACAAAAACAAAAGAACAGGATATAAAGATGTTTCAATTTTAAACATCTTGTAATGTCTAAAAGAAGGTTTACTGATTCAAATGTTTATAGTATCTTTACAGATAGATAAATAGATTGTTGTGAAAATTTGCAGTATTAGAAGAATAAAGACTTCAATATTTAACCCTTTAATGTTCAAACCGGCCAAAACTGGCCAGAATTCTCTACTTCTTTCTGTTGAAACAGACTGTGACTGGCCACTCATACTGATGTTAAGGTATTTTTCTCAAAATAAATACTTTCAAAATCTCATAGATTTGATATTATGTGAGATAATTATGCGAGATAAAGCCTTTACCATGAAAATATAATAGTAAATATAGAATAATGTGAATGCTAAAGGGTTAATGTGATGCAATCACAGTGATGTTTTGTACTTTTCAAGAATGTTTTGTTAATGTTGTTTTATGCAGTACAGGGCGTTAAGTGTTAATGAATGGAGACTTCAGAATTCTTGGTCACCGGACCACATCCCAGTTCAGTGCTATCACCACTCGGCGGAGTGGTTGTTCCAGAGTGTTTCCCTTGCCGTCCTCCGCAGCAATGTCTTCTCCATCTTGTCGGCCAGGACTACGAGGCAGACGACATATTAGGGTAGGAGCAGGGTAACAATCTTCAGACAAAAGGGTTAATAATGCTCACACACACACACACATACACACACACAATGGTTTCTGATTTAGGCACAAGAGGCCAACAATTTTGTGGCAGAGGGAAGTTGATTAGATCGACACCCACCCCCACCCACCCCCACCCCAGTGCGTTACTGATACTTTATTTTATTGACCCTATAAGGATGAAAGGTAAAGCTAACCTTAGTAGGAATTAAACTCAGAACGTGAAGGGAGGTAACTATATGCCACAAAGCATGTTGTCTGACGCTCTACCGATACTGCCAATCTACCGTCCACACACACACACACACACACACACACACACACACACACTAATAGGTATGTCTATCTAGCTCAGAGTTTATTTACTTTGGTGGATCGACCGACATTGTTTTTCATCCTTCTAAGAATTCAACTAATAAATAAATAGATATATTTCTTTATTAACCACAGGGGCACAAAAGAAGGGGACAAATACAAAGGGGGAAGTTTACATACAATAAAAACGTGTAAAATGTTATCACAAATGGAATTTAAAAAGTTAGTCGATTTTCCCCAATAGAGGGAGACAGTTTATATGGGTAACACATACCCCCGAAAAAAAATGTGCAACTAATAAATAAATAGATAGATACTAGTAAATACACACTAAAGTTGAGACAACTGACTGTAAATAACCTTTATATGTATATTTTATAGTGAATTGAATCAGTAAATATTGAATTATATGCAATAACAATTGAACAAGAGTGCAACTAACCTTGGACTTAGAAGAAATCAATAACATATCTAGAGAGATTTTATATGAATTGCATTACGCAAAGTTGAATATAGTACAAGGTCTGGCTAGAAAATTCATAGGC
>OZ024752.1:38024670-38029670 GCA_964016885.1 Eledone cirrhosa
GCGTCCGATGCTCAACCGGTTCTGTCAATCCACCCCATCCACCCCCCTTTTAAATAATAATAATAATAATAATAATAATGTTTTTACTTTTGGCACAAGGCCAGCCATTATCCCAGTGCATTACTGGTACTTTATTTTATCAACCTCATAAGAATAAAAGGCCAAGTTAACCTCAGCAGGATTTGAACTCAGAACATAGAGGGTTCTATGTGTTTTGTTTTTGTATAAACAGCTTTGTAAAATAAAATAGTAGTTACATATAAAGAAATGTTTTCACTTCAGATGCTCGTGTATGTGATTTTCTTAGAGGTACCTACCTACCTCTTCCTTACTAAACATCTAAAGACCTGAGGGTTTTTTTGTTTGTTTGTTTGTTTTACTGTCTAGTGCTTTGCTCCAGATTTCTGTCTTGCTTATATTTTTTATTTGTTACATGAAGTGGATGAGATGTTCCTCTGGGTATCACTAATCATTCTATTTCAGGCAAATTTCCAGAGTATCTGATACATATTCTAACATCCGGGTGAATGGAGATGCATAAGAAAAAAATAAGTGTACTGCTCAAAAAGTTGGTAGTGGACTTGAGCTCAATAACCTTGAGATGATAGTCCCAAAATAGGAGCCAGTCAAATGTCTTGGATATCCATGACACTCTATCAAAGGTTTTTTTTTTGGGGGGGGGGGGGGTTGCAATTGGAAGGGGATGGGGGCTGTAGCTCTTGGAGGAGTTGTGGGGCCACTGTATTAACATACAACATTTCTTGGGCCTGACGGAGCCCATCTCCTTTCCAGGTCTGAAGGATGGAGAAGGATAGAGAAAGAAAGAAAGAGATATAGAGGAAGAATCAACGCCAGTACTAAACTGGTACTTTTTTAATTAACCTCAAATGGATGAAAGGTAAAGTGACCTTGGTGGCATTTGAACTCAGAGAGCTGAAATAAATACCACCCGCTTCTCACAATAAAATAAATATTTAAACTACTTTGGTATTGAGTACACTGTTCTTTCAGCCGTCAACCACATATGGATATATATATATAAATGGCTTCTACAGGAATAGAACTGTTTCATTCGAAGGAAATCATCAGGAAATCTTGGGCTTTCCTGATGATTTCCATCAAATGAAACAGTTCTAGTCCTGTAGAAGCCATTTCTATATTAAACATTACATACAACACTATGTATTGAGTACCTTACTTAGTGTAGTTACCCCTGATTGAACCCAGGATAGAGTACCTTACTTACCATGGTTACCCCCCCCCCCCAATTGAACCCGGGATATACACACACACACACATATATATACATGGCTTAGTGGTTAGAGCATTGGGCTTGCAATCGAAAGGTTGTGAGTTCAATACTCAGACCGGGTGATGTGTTGTTTCCTTGAGCAAGACACTTTATTTCACGTTGCTCCAGTTTACTCAGCTGTAGAAATGAGATGATAGGGACTGGGGTCCCTATCAATCCACTGTAAAGTGGTCGTGGAGGGATGCCACAGCAAAAAAGCACCCAGCCCACACTGTAAAGTGGATGTGTAGGCGCCACGGAAAAAGAAAAAGCACCCAGCACTCACTGTAAATGAGGTTGGTGTTAGGAAGGGCATCCAGCTGTAGAAATCAAGCCAGAATCAGTTCCCGTATAAGCAAGACAAGGTCAGCCAACCGGACACTGCCCACAACAGGACAATCTGTCTAACCCATGCTAGCGTGGAAGAACAAACGTAAAACGGTGATGATGATGATGATGATATATATATACACATATATAAGTGTATTGAACTAGACAAACTGAGTTTGTGCTAGTACTTTGAACATTCCCACTCACTCAATGAATTCACTGGACTTCCACTTCCGAAGCACCAGTCCGTGATTCAGAACATACATATTTAGTTATTAGTGGTAAGTTCAGGATTATGTGCAGGTGTAAACACTTTAGTCTGGACCAAACGAAATCATTGGTCTCTACTTCGTATCCTGTACACTGTGGTGCAATAATTGCACCTAGTACACAGAAGCCACGCGTTAAAATGCAGACTAATATATATATATATATCATCATCATCATCATCGTTTAACGTCTATCTTCCACGCTAGCATACAAAAGATTAATATGGTTCGTTGATTATTCAACGAATACAATTTTACAATAGATTAGAAACACTCGACAGTAAAATTTTCCTGGAGTATTTAATATTATTCACAATATTAATAAATGAAAAATATTCTCATAATCAAAATATATATTTTATTATACATATTTCAAAGGTACAATGGTGTTTAAGTACGTTTTCAAGTATATTTTATCTGATGAAAACGTACTTAAACACCATTGTACCTTTGAAATATGTATAATAAAATATATATTTTGATTATGAGAATATTTGTCATTTATTAATATTTTGAATAATATATATATCATCATCATCATCGTTTAACGTCCATCTTCCACGCTAGCATGGGTCTGGACGGGAATTGTCCCATTTGAGGCAAGATTGGTTGTCTTGCACAGGACTGTCTGGCGGGTTTTCTATGGCTGGGTGCCCTTCCTAACACCAACCACGTTTACAGTGTGGACTGGGAGGTTTTTACCATGTTACCTACACGGCCACATTACAGCGTGGACTGTGCGTTTTTTTGTCGTGACACCTACACAACCTCATTTATTTAGGACTTGATGTTGTGGTACCAACATAGCTTTACATTGAAAGGGGTGGTGTAGATGGCGTGGGGGTAGGGGTAGTGGGACGTGGGTGTATTTTGGTTAAGAGGTGCCTACTGACTGTAGGTTTCACTTTGTACTTAGGCAAGGCGGGTCTCCTGTATTACTGCGTAGCGCCAAAGATCTCGGTCCAGTGACATTGTCTTGGAGAGGTGTAAGTGTGTGAGGTCGGAATTTATCAAGTCGTCCCAGGTTTTTCTGGGTCTGCCTACTCCGTAGCTACCGTCTATTTTGATCGCCCTGCACTTATATATATATATATCATCATCATCATCATCATCATCGTTTAACATCCATCTTCCACGCTTGCATGGGTTTGGACGGGAGTTTTCCCACTTGAGGCAAGATTGGTTGTCTTGCTCGTATAGGAATGTCTGGCGGGTTTTCTACGGCTGGGTGCCCTTCCCAACACCAACCACGTTTACAGTGTGGACTGGGATTTTTTACCATGTTACCTACACAGCCACATTACAGCGTGGACTGTGTGTTTTTTTGTCATGACACCTACACGACCTCATTTGTTTCGGACTGGATGTTGTGGTACCAATATAACTTTACATTGAAAGGGGTGGTGTGAATGGGGTGGGGGTAGTGGGACGGGGTGTGTTTTTGTTAGAGGTGCCTACTGACTGTAGGTTTCGCTTTGTACTTAGGCAAGGCGGGTCTTCTGTATGACTGTGTAGCGCCAAAGATCTCGGTCCAGTGACATTGTCTTGGAGAGGTGTAAGTGTGTGAGGTCGGAATTTATCAAGTCGACCCAGGTTTTTCTGGGTCTACCTACTCCGTGGCTACCATCTATTTTTATCGCCCTGCACTTTTTATACAGCTGTCGTCTTTGATGCGCATCACGTGACCGTACCAACGTAGTCTTCTCTCGAGTAAACAACATCTGATCCCTCTTATTCCTAATTTCTCCCTTAGTTCGTTTATGCTTTGCCGTTCACGTATATTACTATTACACATCCAGCGGAGCATGCAAGCTTCGTTTCTCTCCAGTCTGCGTATATCCTCTGCACACAATGCCCAGGTCTCACTGCCATGCAACATTGCTGTTCGTATGCAGGCATCATATAGCCTGCCTTTCATTTTTAGAGAGAAACCTTTAGCGGCCAATAGTGATATAAGCTCTCTGAACTTTTTCCATCCCGTTCTGACACTAGCTACTGTACTTTCAGAGCACCCTCCACCACTGCTGATTTTGTCACCCAGGTAACGGACGGTGTCCACTATTTTTATAGAACCATCTGTGCAATGGAATGAGCTAGTATTCTGTGGGCACTTGCTGCTACTTATTGCACCAGAGCACCGGCCACATATAAAATCTATATTCTTAGTTAGCTTACCTGTGATCCCACTACATCTTTTATGCACCCATACTTTGCATTTGAGACATAAAATGGAGTTTCTGCCTACTCCTTTCCTACACACTGAGCATGGCCATTTCCCAGATGGGACCAGTGCCCTATTTTCCTTCCTACAAACTAGAACTTTAGTCTTAGACAAGTTAACTTTAAGGCCTTTTGATTCAAGGCCATGCTTCCATGTTTGGAATTTCTTATATATATATATATATATTTTTACTAACAAAATTTTAATTTTGGAATATTTTCTAACACAATCTGCTAATTTTTATGAAATTAATCTGGTAACCGCATGACAGCGCTAGAGTCACAACACAAGACAGCTCCAAATGACAGGATATAAACCCTCAAAATCTGAAGCTGACAGGATGACATCTTAACGAGTCAGCCAAATGTAACTCATCAATATAAGCAAAACTACTAATTGGTTCTATGAAATGCTTATCAGACCCTAAATTGAATAATATCCTGCCATTCTGATACCACTCACATACAGACACCACCACCACCACACCACTGTTACCATACACACACCATCATCACCATCACTACCGCATCACTAATACCACTCACATACACACACCACCACCACCACCACCAGACCATTCTGTTACCCTCACACATACAACCACCACCAGAGATATTTCCTTTCTCACTAAATTCTTTTTTTTTCATGATTATACAGTGTTGGATTTACCTATAAACTAAATCTATAGCTAAGGGCCACACACCCTCAGGGGCCTCATTTTTGAAAAAATATATTTTTATTTTATAATTAGTTCTTATTATTTAACACTAAAACGGTGGATTGGGAGTATCGGTAGAGGGTCGGACGCCATGCTTTCCAGCATAGTTACGTCCCTTTATGATCTGAGTTCAAATCCCGCCGAGGTTGACTTTGCCTTTCATCCTTACAG
>OZ024752.1:38032170-38047170 GCA_964016885.1 Eledone cirrhosa
CTCTGTAAAGTTTGTACCATAACATCCAGTCCAAATTAATGAGATAATGAGATACAGATCGTGTAAGTGTCACGACAAAAAAACACACAGTCCACGCTGTAATGTGGCCGTGTAGGCAACACGGTAAAAAGTTCCCAGTCCACACTGTAAATGTGGTTGGTGTTAGGAAGGGCATCCAACCGTAGAAAACCTGCCAGATAGTCCTGATCAACCTTGCCTCAAATTGGGACAACTCCCGTCTAACCCATGCTAGAGTGGAAGATAGACATTAAACGATGATGATGATGATGATGATGATAAAATATAGTAATAATTATATCTTTTTAGAGAAGAGCTACAGCAATTTAATCTACTGTATGAAAATATGTAAGTCAAATAAAATTCAACTTGATTTCCTATAAATATACATTAATGAGCAATGATAGCCTTATCAGAGATTATAAATTTAAAAATGGGGAGTTAGTGGTAGACCAAACTAGTGCCCTAACAAGAATAAAAGTACCGTATATACTCAAATATAAGCCAACCACCCTGTTTTATGTCTGAGAAATGGGAAAAAATCCAAACCCTATTTATAAGCCATGGTAGCTAATCAACATATGTTTAGCTGGCATATATAAGCTGACCCACCCACCCCACCTCCATTTTACCATTGGGTTTTTGGGTCACATATACCTCGGCTTATATTCAAGTATATACAGTAAGTAATGATATAATTTCTATTGGACCTGTAACTCATGAGGGAGTTGTAGGGGCGCCAGCTATACATATGGCGTTTCTTAGGGCATTTTAAAACCTGGCACAGCCTATCACTTTTCCTGGTCTGAGAAGAATAGGGAATAAAAGAATGTAAATGAGAAAGAGACATAGAGGAAGACTTTACCCCAGAACTAGACTGATACTTTTTTTCATCAATCTCAAATGGATGAAAGGCAAAGTTAACCTCGGCAGGATTTGAACTAAAAAAGCAGAGAACTGAAACAAATGCCGCCAAGTATTTTATCCAACATTCTAACGACTGTGCCTATTTGTTGCCAAAGATATTCACTATATTATTGACTATAATAGGCAGTGGATTGGCAGTATCGGTAGAGCATCAGACACCATACTTTGCAACATAGAGTAATGGCCCTTTATGTTCTGAGTTCAAATCCCGCCAAGGTTAACTTTACCTTTCATCCTTATGGGGGTCGATAAAATAAAGCACCAGTAATGCACAGGGATAATTGCTGGCCTTGTGCGAAAAGTAGAAACAATTATTGACTATAATATCAACATAATCCATACATTGTAGCATTGTTGTTTCACCTCCATCAATTCTGACAACCAGTGTTCCAGTTGTTTAATCACCGGAACAGCATGCTGATGAACATTCAACCTTCCACGGATATATATTTGCCTTGAAACCTTGGGTCGACCTAGTGAAAACAGTAGCCAAATCTTCCTCGAATCACACTCCTACCATGTTAACCCTTTAGCATTCACATTACTCTATATATACTATTGTATTTTCATGGTAAATGCTTTATCTCACATAATTATCTCACATAATATCGAATCTATGAGATTTTGAAAGTATTTATTTTGAGAACAATACCTTAACATCAGTTTGAGTGACCAGTTACAGCCAGTTTCAACAGAAAAAGGTAGAGAATTCTGGCCGGTTTTGGCCAGTTTGAACATTAAAGGGTTAATGCAGAAACACCTTGAACAATCTTAGTTTTATAAACACATAAAGACGACAGTCTTATAACTGGAATGAATACCTGACTATGGGCTAAATCAGTGGTTCCCAAAGTGGGTTCCACAAAGAAATGTCTGGGGTTACATGAAAAAAGGTAGAGGAGTATATTTATATTACAACCATATAACAGTATTAGATTTTGGGGTTCCTTCAAGAGTTTCTGAACCAAAAAACGGTTCTGCGTTTGAAAAAGTTTGGGAAACCCTGGCATAAATAATTATTTCTACTTTTGGAACAAGGCCGACAATTATCCCAGTGCATTACTGGTACTTTATTTTATCGACCTCGTAAGGATGAAAGGCAAAGTTAACCTCGGCGGGATTTGAACTCAGACCATAAAGGGCCGTAACTCTTTGCTGCAAAGCATGGCGTCCGACCCCCTACCGATACTGTCAATCCACCAAATAATTGTTTCTACTTTTGGCACAAGGCCAGCAATTACCCCCAGTGCATTACTGGTACTTTATTTTATCGACCCCGTAAGGATGAAAGGCAAAGTCAACCTAGGCGGGATTTGAACTCAGATCGTAAAGGGACGTAACTATGCTAGAAAGCATGGCGTCCGACCCTCTACCGATACTACCAATCCACCGACCAAATAATGGTTTCTGATTTGGCCAACAATTTAGGAGTAGGGGAAAAGTCGATTAAATCGATTCCAATGCGTTACTGGTACTTTATTTTATCAACCCCGTAGGGATGAAAGGCAAAGCTAACCTCGGCTGGATTTGAACTCAGAACATAAAGGGGCGTAACTCTATGCCTCAAAGTATGTTCAACACTCTACCGATTCTACTGCCAATCACTATATTTTTTGGTTATCACTGATAATAAAGCTTGAAATAAATAAATAAAAATTCAATGAAAATATCTCGTTATATTCACCGAATTCTTTTCTCATACTCCGCTCAACACACACCAGCTGACGTGGGAACCCTGCCGACTCACCGTTAAGTGATTTAAACTATATTGCCTTTAACCTTCATGT
The DNA here is from genome assembly GCA_964016885.1 of Eledone cirrhosa. NCBI lineage: Eukaryota > Metazoa > Mollusca > Cephalopoda > Octopoda > Eledonidae > Eledone > Eledone cirrhosa. The sequence continues at coordinate 38,034,903 of OZ024752.1, forward strand.
CACATTTTATTTTTAGAGACACTTTATAGTAGCTACTACAGGTCCTACACTACTATAATCCGGTACTGAGAAACCCCAACACTAACATACGAATCCGGTGAAAAAGACGAAATATTTCTTCACATTTTTTTCTTTGTCATAAGGGAAAAAAAGTTGGTTCAGAGTTAATTGTTTCCGAAGAATTTAGTCCATTATCCTAAAGCTAGTCACAAAATTATCTGAAACAATTTGATCAACAATCGCAAAAAGTAAACTTTATCTGTACGTACTAACAATGTAATGTGACAGATGGAAGAGTTGATAAATTACCTTTGTTTACTACAACTACTACTACTAAAGAACGTGTTTGGTTTCCCAATAAAATATTAAGGTCGGATTTCGAACAGTTCCAGAGGGACTGCGACGGCTTCAGAACAAACTAATTGAAAAATATATATATATTTAATAAAACTATGAATTTGTTTTAACTCCAAGTGATCTATAAATCAGGCAGAGCTAGGGTGAAAACAACCGTTCCATCCGTGACTACCCAGTATTTATCACGGTATGGTAAGACTATATTAGCTAATGTACCTTCCCGACGAGATGTGGTTAGGAAGAAGATATGGCTTCTATTTCTAGCAAGTCGAGCAACTAAGTAGAGGCTCTTAAGCTTAAAGAATTTATCTTTACAGTTAGTTTTGGCAAAATCTCAAATTTGAGTCTACATTGAGATATAGAACTAAATTATTTGAGCAAAACTTCAAAGCTCCTTGTTGTGGTGTGTAATTAAATGTGCGGGTCTTCTCCCACTTTTTATATTATTAAATTTATATATAAAAATTGTCACAAACTTTTAAGAAATATGACAATTTATTGAAATTATAAATACACATCTTACAAATACAGGCAGCACCGTTAGAAACAATACACTAAAAGAATATATATATATATATATATATATATATATATACTCACGAATGAAACAGTTCTAGCCCTGTAGAAGCTCTTCTATATTAAAACTTTTATACTCTGCTATGTATTGAGTACCTTACTTACTGTGGTTACCTCCGATTCAACCCGGAATAACTTTATATATATATATATATATATATATATATATATATATATATATATATATATATATATATATATAATGTGTGTATGTGTGTGTGTGTGTACAAAATAAAATAGTAAAACGAGTGATCCGCTAAACGGTCGATCAAGCTGCTAGTAATAGCCAAATCTCTTTGCCATCACAGTACCGTCTTAGTAAAGGTAACATAAGATAATGAATGCACTGTGTTTAAAAATAAAATCGGGATGGTTATGCTTGCAACGACTTTGGTCAAAGTTGACTTGAGGAATTAAACAACAACAATATTAAAACAAGGAAAGAAGATGTAGCGATTCTAGATAAAGCTAGCTGGTGGTGTAAGTGATATATGTATCTTCTAGACAAAATATTCTTTGTCAAAGCGATAAGAGAGACTAACATGGGACTAAAAAAATATACAGAATTATGATTTCCTCCCGTCATGAAATAAATTGGTTAGTTCGTTTTGTGCGCGTTGTGCAATGTTTAACTTCCCCCAACTCCCACTCCAAGCAATTATTACAAGAGAGAACCAGATATATGATCGATATGATGACATAGACGTTGAATTTGAAGTAGATAGAGAGTAATCGAAACCATAGCACAAGGAAATATGATGTAGGAGGGAGCGGAAGGTGTTGAGTGTATTGTCTATTCCAAAGTAAACAAACAATGTCTACCATCTGCCAGAAGGGAAATGTGCAGAGCCAGGTGGGTGTATGTGTGTATATATAAATGTTTGAGTGCGTGTATAGGTATGTGCGTCTACGTGTATGAGTATTATGAGCGTGTATGTGTGTATGTGTACATGTATGAGTGCGTGTATGTGTGCATGTTTGTGTATATGTATGAGTATTTGAGTGTGTGTGTGTGTGTGTGTGTGTAGATGTATGAGTGTGTGCATGTATGTGTATATGTATGAGCGTGTGTGTGTGTGTGTATGTGTACATGTATGAGTACGTGTACATGTCTATATATATGTATGAGTGCATGTCTATATATATCTATGAGTATGAATGTGTGTATATGTATGAGTATGAATGTGTGTATATGTATGAGTATGAATGTGTGTATATGTATGAGTATGGATGTGTGTATATGTATGAGTATGAATGTGTGTATATGTATGAGTATGGATGTGTGTATATGTATGAGTATGGATGTGCGTATATGTATGAGTATGGATGTGTGTATATGTATGAGTATGGATGTGCGTATATGTATGAGTATGGATGTGCGTATATGTATGAGTATGGATGTGTGTATATGTATGAGTATGAATGTGTGTATATGTATGAGTATGGATGTGTGTATATGTATGAGTATGGATGTGCGTATATGTATGAGTATGGATGTGTGTATATGTATGAGCATGTGCGTGAATGCGTATATGTATGAGTATGGATGTGTGTATATGTATGAGCATGTGCGTGAATGCGTATATGTATGAGTATGGATGTGTGTATATGTATGAGCATGTGTGTGAATGCGTATATGTATGAGTATGGATGTGTGTATATGTATGAGCATGTGCGTGAATGCGTATATGTATGAGTATGTGAGTGTATGCTTATATGTATGAGTATGTGTGTGAATGTCGCTCCAGTTAGGTGTAAGATGATAGTCAATCATACAAAGATTACTGCTAAAAATATTCAAACATCAAGAATCTGAAGAAAGGATTCTAACGCTCTCAGGTGTGTTGTTATTTAGAACAGATAGTAGTCGTAGCTTATGTGTGTATACAACATAAACACACGAAATATATATGTGTGTGTGTGTAGTGTTATAGGCATACAGACGCATGTATGTATATATTAAACATTTACAAGACTAATACATGCTCTTGTGTGTGTGTACAACATAAACACATGTGTGCATAGTTTTATAGCCACACACACACGTGTGTGTGTGTGTGTGTTAATCAGTTAGAAGACAAATACATGATCTAAACACGATATATATATATATATATATATATATATATAAATAATAATAATAATAATTTTTCTACTTTTAGCACAAGGCCAGCAATTTCCAGTACATTACTGGTACTTTATTTTATCGACCCCGTAAGGATGAAAGGCAAAGTTAAAAGGATAATTTCTTATGCTTGTTGACGCGCGTTTCGCTATTGATCAGCTCAAGGTCCGATCTGTATCGATCTAGCCCAGCTCTTGAGCTAATCAATAGCGAAGCGTGCGTCACTACTCAATAAACGTAATGAAGGCCTCTCATCCTTATGGGGTCGATAAAATAAAGTACCAGTAATGCACTGGATAATTGCTGGCCTTGTGCCAAAAGTAGAAACAATTATTATATATACACTCTGTTTAGTCCTACACCTCGTAACAGACGGGAAACTACGCATCGAGTGCTCACCTGGGTGAACCTTCAGAAACTGCATGTTACACTCCCTATATATAAACAGAAATAACAACACAATCGGTACAGTATATGGAAGGGATATATTAGGTTAACACTTGATATAGCAGGAATATATATATATATATATATATCTTTTCCTGGGTCCTGTATTTTCGTCGCTCTGGTAATGCGGTCGGACTGCCGACCGCTATATCTGATTTGCTAAGCTGTTTGAACATAATGTTATTACTCTGGGGTCTTACCTCATCTGAGTGCTAAAGTTACAAACCGAATAAGCATACACGCTAGCTTGGCCGTATACTAGAGCTTCGTCTATGCTGTACTAAAATTTATTTATATATATATATATATATCTATATCTATCTCTCTATATTTTCTCTCTCTCTCTCTCTCTCTCTCTCTCTCTTCTCTCTCTCTCTATCTATCTCCCTCTGTGTTTTTTTCCTCTCTCTATATATCTCTCTCTGTTTCTTTACATGAATTTCTTCTCTCTATCTATCTCTCTATATCTATCTCTCTCTATTTAGTTGCATGCATTTCTTCTTTTTCTTCGTTTTTCTTTCTTTCTTTTTATAACTGTCCCTAATATTTTTTCACTACCAAATCAACTTTTCAAATAGAAGTCAAAGTTGAAAGGTATGTCGAATCTATCTATTTATAAGACTGTTTATATTGTATTTTGTCTGAAGAAGGCATAACATATTTTTAATATGATATCCCTGAAATATATATAATGAAATAAATATGGTTTTATAAATATAGTTTCCATTTATTTAATATCGTATATATATATATATATATATTCCTGCTATATCAAGTGTTAACCTAATATATCCCTTCCATACTTCCATATACTGTACCGATTGTGTTGTTATTTCTGTTTACCTTTTACACGCACACACACACACATATATATATATATATATATATATATATATATATATATATATATATATATGTGTGTGTGTGTGTGAACGTGTGTGTATGTGTGTGAAATGTTACAACTATGTGTAAATGTGTATATAAATATGACGAGAACGTACTGAAAAAAAAAAAAAATTCCGTTACATATATAAATATATGTAGAAGTTCTATTTAAATTGTTGGGATAAAACAAGCAAATATTTTTATAACTGATATAAAGCACTCAACAAATTATATTAACAAATGGAAACTATATTTATAAAACCATATTTATTTCATTATACATATTTCAAGGACACCAAGTTAAATTATGGTGCGCTTTCATCAGATAAAATATAATATAGATCAGTTTTATAAATAAATATTGACTAGCTCCCGGATAGTGGGGTTATTAATAACCCTACTATCCGGGAGCTTCCAACAGAAATGGTCGCATTCTTTAAGGGTATGTCAATATTTATTTATAAAACTGATCTATATTATATTTTATCTGATGAAAGCGCACCATAATTTAACTTGGTGTCCTTGAAATATGTATAATGAAATAAATATGGTTTTATAAATATAGTTTCCATTTGTTAATATATCATATATATATATACACACACACACACACACTACCACAATACTACATCTAGACAAGTAAGTTGCTGTTCTTTATTAGAACCATACCATGTTATTAAATATTTACAGGACAACTTATGTCAAACGAAAGCTAAAATTAACGGGTAAAAATAAATAATGGAAAGCGCTTTATAAAGCAACCGTGATATTCACGAACGAGGAGTAAATTATTGAGGAAGTTGTAATATTTATATAATAAGAAATATAGCGAAGGATTTCGAAACATGGTTGGAACTAAACCAACCCAATTCATCACCTCACTATCTTGAATAATGGTGTTAATTACTTGTTTTATATATATAGATATATATAACCAAAGATTAATATGGTTCATTGATTACTCAATGAATGTAGTTTTACAATAGATTAAAAGCACTCTACAATGAAGTTTTCTGGAGTTATTAATATTATTCAAAATATTAATAAATGAAAACGTTCACATAATCACATATATTTTGATTATGTGAACGTCTTCATTTATTAATATTTTGAATAATATATATATATATATATATATATATGTATGTATGTATGTATGTGTGTGTGTTTAAATACCAATGGTTAAATAAATAGAAACAAAACTACTCAATATTTAATAAATAATTGTTTCTACTTTTGGCACAAGGCCAGGAATTACTCAGTGTTTTACTGGTACTTTATGTTATCGACCCCGTAAGGATAAAAGGCAAAGTTAACCTCGGCGGGATTTGAACTCAGAATGGCAAGGGCCGTAACTCTATGCGTGAAAGCATGGCGTCCGACCCTCTACCGATACTGCCAATCCACCAATATTTAATAAATAATGGTCTCTGATTTAGGCACAAGGCTAACAAGGATTAAAGAGAGTTGATACAAATAAAGTACCAGTAACATACTGTTATCGGTTTAATCGACTTTCCGCTCAAAATTGTTGCCCTTGTGCCTAAATCAGAAACAATTATTATTATTATTGTTTTGATTTAACCTTTAGTATTAAGAAAAAGCAGACACACAAAATGTGAAGTTGTGATGCTCATACTAAGCGCATCTGTATTGAATTAACCATAGTTAGTGGAAACCGTTATTCTGAAAATCTATATATGTGTAAGGTTCCTAGCAATAATTAATTGTATAATAAATAAATATATTATTTGTGTTTATTATTTTCATTCTGTAAGAATTATAAACAATTTGTAATGTTATTTATACAACTGTGAGTAAAATCTTTGTTTATATAAATTATAAATTAGCTGTAATTTAAAGACAACTACAGTGACTGCGGTGATGATGGTAAGAAGAAACGAAAAAAATAAATATGGGGGAATCTTACCGTAATTATCATATATATGATTAGGATGAATTGTGTCCAGAAAACCTTCTGACATGGAGAAAAGAAAACCCATCCCTTTCGCCACGGATACTTCTTCCTTTCGGTTCTGTTCATCGGTATCAAGTGCGAAAGAATGGTCAACAAGTGAAAAAGATAGTATGATCCATAACAATAACATGGTACTTGGAAGAACAACAATAGTTGATTTTATTCCTTTTTTCTCCATTTTTTAAATTTTTTTTTAATTTGAAAGCTGTCAGATGCCAGATGGAATGTTATATAATATCCTTGTAGTTAAAACCTAATAATAATTAAAAAAAAAAAAAAATAATACTGCTATTAATATTAATAATAACAAGTCAATTCAAAATATATACACACAACATGTTTAATTCATTAAAAATACACGTTTTATTCATTAAATAATCACACGAGCATGGAAAACAAGAAATATTGTGACAGTGTATGTGTATATATGTATATATAAATTACATAATTTCAAATTCTTATTAAAATAAAAAGTGACAAATACAAATATATATATATATATATATATTAGAAAATGTAAAAAGTTTTTAGATATAGAAAGATGTATAACTACCTTAGTTAGTCAGTCAGTTATGTATATATATGTATGTATATGTATGTATATGTGTATGTGTGTGTGTTTAACTACTATCGGAGCACCTAACAGTTTCGTCAGCGACAGCTCTGCCTGCAATGTACAAACTGAACAAGTCAGATGTATAGCTAGCTGTGTGTGTGTATGTATGTATATGTGTATATATATATATAGGTATGTGTGGTTAGCATCGGAGCACCTAACTGTTCTGTCAGTGACAGCTCTGCTCTGCTAGCAATGAACAGCAATAAACACACCACCAGGATTCCCTTTAGAAATTGTGACGTCACTAGTCGCTCCGCCCAGAATCAAATACTTTTCGTAATCGACGAGTGTCGAAAAAAAGGGGACGGTATATACACCGTCCCCTTTTTTTCCCCTTTATATATATATATACACCGTTCCCTTTTTTCCCCTTTATATATATATATATCCTAACGATCGACTTTCGTCAAATCGGACCGAGGAAACAGTGTTTCCAGTGGTCTTTCCAATTGCTAATACTCTCTATCGGTCGCAACTCCAGGTAGAAGGAGCAACGTGAAATAAAGTGTCTTGCTCAAGGACATAACGCATCGCCCGGTCCAGGAATCGAACTCACAAGCTCACGATTGCGAATCCAGTTCTCTAACCACTCAGCCACACGCCTTCATATATATATATACAATGATATTAAATAAATGGAAACTATATTTATAAAACCATATTTATTCTATTATATATATTTCAAGGGTACCAAAAACTTTGGTACGCTTTCATCAGATAAAATACAAAGTGTGTTTTATAAATTTTGACATAGCCAAGGAAACATAGCTTATCAGTTGAATTTTCCTTGGATGTTTTCCAATATCCAAGGAAAATTCAACTGATAAGGTATGTTTCCTTGGCTATGTCAAAATTTATAAAACACACTTTGTATTTTATCTGATGAAAGCGTACCAAAGTTTTTGGTACCCTTGAAATATATATAATAGAATAAATATGGTTTTATAAATATAGTTTCTATTTATTCAATATCATTGAATATTTACTCCAGAAAACTGTCGAGTGCTCTGAATCAGTTATAAACATTTATATTTGTTGAATTTCCAACAAATTAAATATCCCTTCTACTTATATATACATATATATATTTAATATAGAAAAGCTTCTACAGGACTAGAACTGTTTCATTCCTGAGAAATCATCAGGAAGCTGACTGATGATTTCTCAGGAATGAAACAGTTCTAGTCCTGTAGAAGCTTTTCTATATTAAATATTCATATTTTGCTTTGTATTGAGTACCTTACTTACTGTGGTTACCTCCCGATTGAAACCCGGGATAAACTTATATACATATATATATATATATGTAGGAGGTGAGTTTTATTGTAGTACAATAAAGCAATGCAGATATCGGATAAGAAGCACTCTACAGTTTGTGGGACTGGAGTATGCATAATATAAGATCAAAAGATGGTTAAAGGAGTTCCATATATTTTATTATGCGCATTTCAAAAACAAACATCATCAAGCAATAATATTTGTGTTTTCATCAGATAAAACAGGATAAAACAGGAGAACATGATATGAAGGCTAAAAAAACACTTGTTGATAGTGCAGTTTTTAATCAACATATATATATATTTCGTTTCTGAATTTGTTTAGCAAGATTCTTTATCTGAAATCGTGTGTTGAAACCGATATTGTTATACTTTGGGAGGGTCATGTTGCCAATAAGAAACACACGCACCAGTTGCTTTCACTTCAATTTAATTTATTATATATTTATAAATTTACAAATTTATAAATTTCTGGTTGGTTGGTTGGTTCCACAACCAGATAGTTGTTTATATATATATAGTCATAGTTCTTTCGTCACACACTCTGTGACCTCTTCAGTGACTGGGGATTTCTTTCTTCGTTTCTGTGCCTTTCCTTTCTTCTATCCTACGCCAAAATGGCGTAGGATAGAAGAAAGGAAAGGCACAGAAACGAAGAAAGAAATCCCCAGTCACTGAAGAGGTCACAGAGTGTGTGACGAAAGAACTATGACTATATATATATAAACAACTATCTGGTTGTGGAACCAACCAACCAACCAGAAATTTATAAATTTGTAAATTTATAAATATATAATAAATTAAATTGAAGTGAAAGCAACTGGTGCGTGTGTTTCTTATTGGCAACATGACCCTCCCAAAGTATAACAATATATATATATATATATATATATATATATATATATAAAGAATTAGTATATCTAGTAACATGTTACTAGATATACTAATTCTTTATAATTAACTCCAAATTATTTTGTCGAGCAAAAATTGGCCAAAACTGCTACTATAGTAACGGTCCGGCTGCTGTCTTCTTAACAAACCACTCTTCACTGATTGACGTCGATGTCACGTGACTGATTCTTTTGAATTTGCCACCGACGCAGTAGGCAGTGATTTTTTCAATGGCTTGGAATTTAGTCCACGCTTTGCTTTTTTCCATCCACTGAATTATTTTTGTATAAGTTCTCTGTGTCCACGTATTGCCTGGAAACTTAGCTGAGAATAGGCTTCCCTGATGACGAAAGGCTTCTCTGTACGTTTCTTCGGAAACTATGTTTATTCCCTTTCAGAAACTAATTAGTTGGAGTGAAATTTTAGTAAGTAAGTTAATTTTATAATTTTCTTATTTTACGTCTCTCATATATATATATATATATATATATATATATATATAGAGAGAGAGAGAGAGAGAGAGAGAGAGAGAGAGAGAGAGAGAGAGAGAGAGAGAGAGAGAGAGAGAGAGAGAGAATCCTTGCCCTTTTCCTCTTATCTATAGTCTTTCGCAATGCTATATTCTTTTTCTTCCATTGATCTCTATTGATATGTTGTTTCTTTTGAATATTTTGTATTCAGTATTCTTCGTATATATATATATATATATATGTGTGTGTATGTGTGTGTGTGTGTGCGTGCGTGTGCGCGTGTGTATGCGCGCGCGCGTGTGTATATATATATATAAATATATATATATATATATATTAGTGTTAGGTAATTCCGAAGAAAAGGCAAAGGAAAAAAGAGTGCTTTATGTATAGAACGAAGCTATTTAATTAGAATAAAGGAGAAATTCCCAAATCATACTATCGGGTTATATCGAGACGACGGACTAGCAGTCTCTCATACCACCAATGGCCATGACCTTGACACTTTTGGTAAAGATGTAATTAAATTTTTTTCTGACCTTAACCTTAAAATTACTATAGATACTAATCTTACCAACGTAAATTTCCTCAATATAAATCTTGACTTACTCACTGCGTCCTTTAAAACTTACCATAAACCTAATGAGAATCTAAAATATATTAATGAACAGCAGAGTAGGATTTACGTATAAGCCAAACAAGCTATAGCTTAGAGTCCCCACTTTCTTGGGGCCCCGAAAAATTTGAAAAAAAAACGGTGTGTACATTTCCAAAATATAAGATAAAAAAGAACTAAAATAATGCAATAGTTTTAAACAGTTTTCTGCTTTAATATTGAACGTTTTGCCGTTTTATAACATATAAAGGGCCCCATTATCTCAAATAGCTTAGGGCCTCATCAAATCTAAATCCAGCCCTGATAAACAGTCTTGCCACCCTCCCATAGTATTTAAAAACCTCATCCCTAATATTAGCCGTGGGATATGTACCCTCTCTTCTTCTGAAGAAATATTTAATAAAGCAGCCTCTTACTATAATAAAGCCCTTAAAAATAGCGGATTCATTGAAGAAATTAAATATATTTCTAACCCCTCTAACCCTTCTAAACATAATAATAGGAACAGAAAAATAATCTGGTTCACACCACCCTTCTCTTTAGCACTCAAAACTAATGTAGGTAGAAAGTTCCTTGAATTAGTAGATAAACATTTCCCCCATCACCATAAATATAACAAAATTTTTAATAGAAACTGTGTTAAGATTAGCTATTCTTGCAGCCCTTCCATAAAATCGAAATTCACCACCGGAAAAACTGACAGAGCAATCCCACGGTGTTCGTGCAGAAATGCAGATGAATGTCCTTTGCAAGTCAAATGCAACATTAAATCTGTTGTATATGAGGCAATTATAAGACCTATTAACACCAACCAACCTTCTACTGGAGAACGTTATGTGGGCATGACCCGGGATACCTTTAAAAAAAGATACTATGCACACGTCGTTTCCTTTCGACACCACGATAAAAAGAAAACTAAATAGTGTGGGAGGTGAAACAGCGTGGGATCCCATATGAAATTGATTGGTCTATTTTAGACCAATCAAAAGAATATGTTAAAGGCACAAGAAGGTATCCCTTGTGTGTAACAGAAAAATATAGAATTCTACAAAATCTGAAATCTCCCAACACCTGTCTTAATTCTGATATTTTTTAAAATTTGCCCACATATAACAACTCATCTCCTTTCTCGGCATCAAAACACCATTTTGCACACTTATCCACCTTGCACACTCTCTTACTTTAAACACCCTGGACCTTTATCACACATTCAACACTTATCTTACATCACGCCCTTATTTTATATTACACCTATTTTATTCATTTCTTCATTTCCTTTACTTTTACCTTGAACACACTCTCTTATTTTAACCACGAACATTCTCTCTTATTTTACACACCCTGGACCTTTTTACATATTCAACACTAATTTTATTTTATTTTATTTTATACCCTTATTCTATTTTACACCTATATTATTCACTTATTGACTTCTTCATTTCCTGAACATTCTCTCTTTCTTTAACCACTCTGGACCTTTACACTTATTTTATATCACACCTATATTTTTATTTTCCCCTCATTTACTGAGTCCTCTTAATCCTTAACCCACCCATATATGTATTTTTGTAGGTGACCAGGTGTATGTATGCATACAATTGTATGGTCGTAAGTACACGCTCATGTATTTGTATGTACGTGTGTATGTATTTATATGTATGTTTATGTAAATGTGTATATGTATGTGTGCGTTTGTATATGTATATAATTTTTATTTATATATATTTGTATATATGTGCATGTGTATACGTGTGTGTTTGTATGTGTGTATATATATATATATATATGTGTGTGTGTGTGTGTTTGTATTTGTATGTATACTTGTGTGTGTATATTTACATGCTTCCATATGTTAATACTTTCATGGACGCACGCGCGTATCTATCTATTTGTAGTTTTGCGTATGTGATTGTATTTATGTATAAGTTTATCATTATGTGAGTGATGCTTTGTATCATTTTGTCTGACCGCTTATTTATATTTTTATTTTCATCTTATTTTCCCCTATGTATTTGCGTATGTATGTG
>OZ024752.1:38052170-38059670 GCA_964016885.1 Eledone cirrhosa
GGTCTACGTATATACGTATATATATCATCATCATCATCATCACCGTTTAACTTCCATGTTCCACGCTTGCATGGGTTTGGACGGGAGTTTTCCCACTTGAGGCAAGAGTGGTTGTCTTGCTCGCATCGGACTGTCTGGCGGGTTTTCTACAGCTGGATGCCCTTCCTAACACCAACCACATTTACAGTGTGGGGCTGGGAGGTTTTTACCGTGTTGCCTACACGGCCACATTACAGCGTGGACTGTGTGTTTTTTTGTCGTGACACCTACACGATCTCATTTGTTTCGGCCTGGATGTTGTGGCACCAACATAACTTTACATTGAAAGGGGCGGTGTGGATGGGGTGGGGGTGGTGGGACGGGGGTGTGTTTTGTTAGAGATGCCTACTGACTGTAGTAGGTTTTACTTTGTATTTCAGGTAAGGCGGGTCTTCTCTATTACTGAGTACCGCCAAAGATCTCGGTCCAGTAACATTGTCTTGGAGAGGTGTAAGTGTGTGAGGTCGGAATTTATCAGGTCGTCCCAGGTTTTTCTGGGTCTGCCTACTCCGTGGCTACCGTCTATCTTTATTGCCCTACACTTTTTTATACAGCTGTCGTCTTTCATGCGCATCACGTGACCATACCAACGTAGCCTTCTCTCGACTAAACAACATCTGATCGCTCTTATTTCTAATTTTTCCCTTAGTTCGTTTATGCTTATGTATATACATGTGTATATATATATATATATATGTATGTACATGTATATATATATATATATACATGTATATGTATATACATGTATATATATATACATGTATATATATACGTATATACGTATGTCAGGTCACCACTTGGTGCTACTGGTAACATGTATCCCAGTACAACCTGTCTCATGGTCGGGTCGTTGGCGACTAAACTGGCAACCCCACCAAGGTTTCTTGGTGAGGAGGGTGACTTTGGACATCCTGCAGGACTAAAAACAAAACCTGTCAAAGGGCAAAGGAGCTCTTAAGAGTCAATGGCCATCCAAAATCACTGGGAGAGATGACCCCTTAGCCTTTGTCAAGGCAGAATTCTAGGAGAAGGAAAACTCTGATATAACACCTGCAACCCTGATGGTATCCAATGATGTTGACTTGTTCTTCTTTTTGGTAAATATCATCTTGGTTAAGAGAGTGGGACTGGCTTTGTGCAGTGCCTTTGCTCACTATAAAAGCTTCACAGCACAGGCATTGCTTTATATCTGGAGATCTCTCTGCACTTGTCGTCACATGGTACCAAAGGCAAAGCACTATGTGTCAATAATTGTCACAAGTGTAGTGTTTGTACCAGAGTTTTCAAGTCGCTGGCTGGACTAAAAAGTCACACTCGTTCAGCGCATCGGTAGGGGTTCTCCTACATGAATATAAAGTAGTGGCCGTACTCGAAAACGAGTTGGCAGCCACCATATATATACGTATATACATATATACATGTATATATATACATGTATATATATATACATGTATATATATATACATATACATATACATACATGTATATATATATACATATACATATACATACGTATATATATATACGTATATATATATACGTATATACATGTATATATATATACGTATATACATGTATATATATATACATATATATACGTATATACATGTATATATATATACATATATACATGTATATATATATACATATATATACGTATATACATGTATATATATATACATATATACATGTATATATATATACATGTATATATATATACATGTATATATATATACATGTATATATATATACATGTATATATATATACATGTATATATATATACATGTATATATATATACATATACATATATATATATACATATACATATGTATATATATATATATACATGTATATATATATATATACATGTATATATATATATACATATACATGTATATATATATACATATACATATACATGTATATATGATAATAATGATGGCTGCGCGTTGCAAATGGTGGTGCATATGAAAAAGTAAGTCCTTCATCAGTGACCCTCCAACCGTCCCAGGCATTTCATCGCTTTAAGGGCTATATGCCTCAGGTTGGTGCGAATACTTATACATATATATATATATACATATATATATACATATACATATATATACATATATATGTATACATACATATACATATATATACATATATATGTATATATACATATACATATATATACATATATATGTATATATACATATACATATATATGTATATATACATATACATGTATATATATACATATATATATATAGATATATATATACATATATATATATCATAAGAGCGATTTGTTGGATGCTTTCCATTGTGTTTTTCACTAATTCCTGACTGTTCTCTAGTGGGGGTGTTTTAACTACGATGTTTATATCATCAACATAGCGGGAGTACATTATCAGGGTTAAGGGGTCTTCTAATTGGTCTTTAAGTTTAAGTTTAAGTCTACTGTCCCACCATACCATGAATAAGTTAGCTATGTCGCCTGCAATGCTAACACCAATGGCTGCTCCTTCCTCTTGGGCATATGTTTTTCCATTAAATTTGAACATATGTTCCTTAAGGGTTAATTTTATGCTGGCCCCCACCGCATGTGCAATAATTTTCTTTAGTTCATCATGGTTTTCGGGTGTCCGTATGGCTCTGGTCCACCCGTTCCATCTATCTGTGTGGGTTTTCTTGGCCATTGAGGTAATGGTAGGTGGTCTGCCTCTTGCTGGTCTTGTAGGGCACGGGTTGCTAAGGTCATATGTGTCTAGGTAATTATTACTATAGGTAAGTTTAAGTAGGAGTCCCAGCTCACCGGTATCAATCCCACGGAACTCAACATTGCTCTCACTGATCATTTCTACGCATTTCTCCACAGCAAAATCCACGTCAATAGATGGATACAGGGACACAACATCCATACTACCTATTATGCAGTTTGTTAGGTCCCTAGATCGGTTACTCTCGCCGATTCTGCTGAGGAGGTCCTCCGTGCTGTCACATACATCTGGGGACATTTCAATGATGGGGCGTATGATCAGGGAGAGGAAGTAGGACAGTCTGTAGTTACTAGCAATGTTAGCTCCACAGACTGGCCGTGTTGGTGGTCCCGTGACAGGATCACTGCCTGTTTTATTGTCTTTTCGAAGCCCATACAACGCTGGCACGTCATTGTTCCAGGCCTGGAAGTTGTTGGCAGTCCTTTTGTTGGGCTGCATTATATTCGTCCACATCACCATATTGGCATTGAGGGCTTTTTCTCTATCCTCATGCTCTTGTGGTGTTACTTCTCTTGTGTTAGTGATGTGGGGTTGCATTGACTGGATGTAGTTTAGCAGACTGTCAACCGACATTCTGCCAGAGAGATAAAATCAGAGTGTATAGAGGAGCGACCTGCCCCTTGTATAGGAGCAAATTTTGGAATAGAATAGAAAGAACTAGGAATAAGGCTAATAGAATAAACTCATGGTATGATAGCAATAAATACCAGAGTGTAATGTTCATCGATACAACCCCTAGAGGTGAATTAGCTTACAAATTTAGAAGGGCCCAAGATAAACATAAACTCAATATTAAGATAGTAGAAAGACCAGGTACCTCCGTAAAAACACTTATTAGCAAGACATACCCTTTTCAAAGACCCCCCTGTATAGATAAGAAATGTATAACCTGAAAATTAAGCCCCCATATTAACTGTAAAACTAGAAATGTAGTATATAGCATAAGATGTACTGAAGGAGAATGTAGAGACAAAAATATAGTGTACATAGGTGAGACAGCTCGTAGTGTAGGGGAACGGATAAACGAACACTGGCGAGACCTTCAAGATAGTAAAGAATCATCTGTACTCTACCAACATGCTAAAATAAAACATAAGGGTAAATTAGAGAACATAGAAATAAAAATAGAATCTACACACAGAAAAGACGCAATGTTTAGACAAATCACAGAGGCAATAAACATAAAAGAATTACAACCAAAATTAAATAGAAAACATGAGTGGAACAGCAACATCACAACTTACAATTGAGGACAAAATGAAAACACACACGCACATAGAACAAACAAACAACCTGTAACATGTAAATAAACAAATAAATAAACGAATACAAACACACACAAACACCCGGATGTGGCGCATGCGCAGACTGAGCACACAGCACACACACAGAAACAAGATGGCGTAGGACAGAACAAAGGAGAGGCACAAAAATAAAGAAAAGAATCCCCAGTCACTGAAGAGGTCACAAAATGTGTGACGAAAGAACTTTGACATTATATAAACAACCATCTGGTTGTGGAACCAACCAACCAACAGGAAATTTATAAATTCCTAAATTTATAAATTTATTATAATAAATTGAAGTGAAACAACTGGTGCGTGTGTTTCTTATTGGCAACATGACCCTCCCAAAGTATAACAATATCGGTTTCAACACACGTTTTCAGATAAAGAATCTTGCTAAACAAATTCAGAAACGAAATATATATATATATATATACATATATGAATATATATGTATATATATATATATGTATATACAGTATTTACGTATCGAGAAAGAGAGAAAAAAAGGGACGATAGGTAATACATATAGTTATTTGCCAAGTAGCGTATGGCAAAGGTGCTCGATACTAGTGCCGGCAGTATTAAATATTCGAAGTGTTAATATTTAGTGGGCTAGAGAGTTAGCAGAGCGTAAGCACGTGGGAAAGTAAAAAATCGTAGAATAGACCGTTAAAACATGTTTATTTAAAACAGCACCGACGTACGTTTTACCCAATTGGGTTCTCAAGGGCATAAATAATCAAAAGTGTTCCTTATATTGCTCGGAAAGAGTTTTGGGGGTTAAATCCACATCAAGGTTCATTGCTCGCAAAAATAGCTTGGGCGAAACGTACGTAGGTGCTGTTTTAAATAAACATGTTTTAACGGTCTATTCTCCGATTTTTTACTTTCCCACGTGTATATATGTATATATACATATATGTATATATACATGTATATATATATATACACATGTATATATATACATATATTTATATATATATATTCATGTATATATATACATATATTTATATATATATATTCATATATATATATATATATATTCATATATATGTATATATATATATATATATTTATATCTAAATGTGTGTATGTATATACACATATGCTTTTATATATTTCTATATATTTTTATATATTATTTTTCTTACTCTTTTATATTTTTTTTTCTCATGCATATTTTCCGTTGTTTTTCCAGCTCTTCCAACTTTTAACAGATCTAAATCTCATTTCATATTTTCTATTCATAATGTGTGATGAACGATCGAAACGTATATTAATATTGTCTAAGATCCCGAAATATTTGGTAATGGAGTAGTTATGTATTGTCTTTTTCACTTTCTAGTTAAATATATAGATATATATTACATAAATTCTGTTATTTATATGTATAAATAAATAACACCGAAGGAAGGTAAGCAAGTTGGATGAAATTTCTGCGCCTCGACAAACCTTTACTATAGATATATATACATATATATACTATATAAATATAGTTATCTAAATATAGTTATATACTATATAAATATAGTTATATATATATATATATATATAAATATGTATGTATATAAATACATATAGTAAAGGACAGGTGAAAAGATACGCGAGAAAAATTATCAGCCTACACTCTACCGGGCTTGAGACCATTTGGAGGTTTAGCTCGAGCGAGGCATGCTGATAGTTGTCTTGGTTTCATAACAGGAAATGAAAGAAATTGTCGTTTTCTTTCTTTCTTTTTTAGCCGCATCACCTGAAGTTTGTCTACCTGTCTCATTAAATAGAATTTAACTTGCAAAATGCTTTTCATATCAATTCTAGTATAAAACTTCGTTCGAATTTTGTGGGAGCATTTTTTGTTGTTTTTTTTCTTCTTTTTGCTGTGATGGTGGGGTCGCATTACTTTACACTTCATTCCCCCGGAGTTGATAACTTTACGTATGTCATATATATATATACTCAAATTTAACTAAATCGTCTACATACAAAATATGTGTGGCCTTGTACCAATTTAAGAAATACGATACAGATCGATTTCTTTTCACTTTTATTTATTTATTTTTGTTTGTGGGGGTGCGTATTACTAGTATTTATTTTACCATTCAACATTATAGATAGATGTAAAAAAAAAAAAAAGCAAACAAAAAAACGGCGAATTGGCAGTCGATATAGATTAAAAATGCCCCGATGTTTGATCCAGTTCACTGCTTCCAGTGTTTAAATCCCGTTAAGGTCAACTTCGCCTATTATCCTTTCAAAAACGATAAACAAAGTACAGATTCCACACTGGGATCGATTCTTTCTCTCTTTGGAAGGAATCGGCTATATTCAGACCTGGAAATGTATGGGCTCCGCCATGTTTTAAAAAGGCCAAGAAGCAGCCTCCCCACCACCATCACGAGTTAAGGCCCCTTATCCCATAGTTGAAACAAATAGAATTAACACAGAAAGATTTGAACTAATAAAAACAGACAATGAGACAAAATTGAGGTGATGGACAGTATAAAGGTATTTAGTCGGCCGCTCTACCATTTCTTTTCTTTTTTTTTTTGAGAACGGAAGTAAAGTTACAATTTTGGCTAGGAAAAAGGTCACAGGAAAGTATCACATTTAATTTATATACCATAAAAATGATAGTTCAAGTCATTAATAGCTGTGTGGTTAGGGAGTTTAGTTAGTAACTACATGGTTCTGGGTTCAATCCTGCTGTGTAGCATCTTGGATAATATATATATATTTCGTTTCTGAATTTGTTTAGCAAGATTCTTTATCTGAAAACGTGTGTTGAAACCGATATTGTTATGCTTTGGGAGGGTCATGTTGCCAATAAGAAACACACGCACCAGTTGTTTTCACTTCAATTTATTATAAATTAAAGAATTTATAAATTTCCGGTTGGTTGGTTGGTTCCACAACCGGACGGTTGTTCATATATTGTCAAAGTTCTTTCGTCACACATTCTGTGACCTCTTCAGTGACTGGGGATTCTTTTCTTTGAATAGAAAACATGAATGGAATAGCAACATCACAACTTACAAATAAGGACAAAATGAAACACACATAGAACAAACAACCAACCAGTAACATGTAAATAAATAAATAAACAAATATAAACACACAGAGACACCCGGATGTAACACATGCGCAAACTAAGCACACAACACACACAAAAACAAGATGGCGTAGGACAGAACAAAGGAGAGGCACAAAAACGAAGAAAAAAATCCCCAGTCACTGAATGTGTGACGAAAGAACTTTGTCAATATATGAACAACCGTCCGGTTGTGGAACCAACAAACCGGAAATTTATAAATTCTTAAATTTATAATAAATTGGAGTGAAAGCTTCTGGTACGTGTGTTTCTTATTGGCAACATGACCCTCCCAAAGCATAACAATATATATATATATA
>OZ024752.1:38064670-38097170 GCA_964016885.1 Eledone cirrhosa
TTTTTATTATTATGTATGGAGGCACATGGCTTAGTGGTTAGAGCATTGGCCTTGCAATCGAAAGGTTGTGAGTTCAATTCTCAGACCGGGTGATGTGTTGTTTCCTTGAGCAAGACACTTTATTTCACATTGCTCCAGTTTACTCAGCTGTAGAAATGAGATGATAGGGACTGGGGTCCCTATCATTCCACTGCAAAGTGGACGTGGAGGTGCCACGGCAAAAAAGCACCCAGCACTCACTGTAAATGAGGTTGGTGTTAGGAAGGGCATCCAGCTGTAGAAATCAAGCCAGCATCAGTTCCTGTCCCACCCTTGCAAG
This sequence comes from Eledone cirrhosa, assembly GCA_964016885.1. Lineage (NCBI taxonomy): Eukaryota > Metazoa > Mollusca > Cephalopoda > Octopoda > Eledonidae > Eledone > Eledone cirrhosa. Next base: position 38,064,990 of record OZ024752.1, read on the forward strand.
CAGGGAAAAAGCGGACGTAAAATGAAATGATGATGAATGATATATTATATATATATATATATATATATATTATATATATATATATATTATATATATATATATTATAAGTAAGATGAAATGATGATGATGATGAAATGATTTCTTTTTATTCAACATTTCATTGTCCTTCTGTCAGTATTTAGGATTTCTGACATCTGAAGCCTTATGTATTTAGCAGTTTTGTGACGTGAACTCCTTAACCTCACAGCCATATTTGGTCTTTTGATGTCTTTATTTTACTTTTTGTTAATTCAAAAAGAAAATAGATCATCATTCTTGTTTGTATTCTTATTTGTCACTAATTCATATATATTTAAATTTTAGGTGTTGGCAAAGGAAAAAAATCCAATAGAATTTTTATTTATACTTTTTGGGAGTTGTTATTCATGTCTGGGCACATGTGAATTAGAAAAGTATATATATTTAGTAAATACTGATTACTTTGTTCTCTTTTACTATTGTCCAACACTCTACTGATCAACCCTCCAACCTTCCCATGCTGCTAATAATAATAATAATAATAATAATGGTTTCTTATAAAGGCACAAGGCCAGCAATTACACAGTGCATTACTGGTACTTTATTTCATCGACCCCCGTAAGAATGAAAGGCAGAGTCAACCTCGGCGGGATTTGAACTCAGATCATAAAGGGCCGTAACTCTATGCTGCAAAGCATGGCGTCCGACCCTCTACCGATACTGCCAATGGTTTCTTATATAGGTACAAGGCCAGTAATTTGGGGGAGGGAAAAGTCGATTAAATCAACCCCAGCGTCTGCCTGGTACTTTATTTCATCGACCCCGTAAGGATGAAAGGCAAAGTTAACCTCGGCAGGATTTGAACTCAGACCGTAAAGGGACGTAACTCTATGCTGCAAAGCATGGCGTCCGACCCTCTACCGACACTGCCAATCCACCGCAATAATAATGGTTTCTTATATAGGCACAAGGCCAGCAATTACCCAGTACATTATTGGTACTTTATTTCATTGACCCCCGTAAGGATGAAAGGCAAAGTTAACCTCCGCGGGATTTGAACTCAGATCATAAAGGGCCGTAACTCTTTGCTACAAATAATTATAATAATTGTTTCTACTTTAGGCACAAGGCCAGCAATTACCCAGTGCATTACTGGTACTTTATTTTATTGACCCCGTAAGGATGAAAGGCAAAGTCAACCTCGGCGGGATTTATAATAATAGTATCTAATATAGGCACAAGTTCAGCTACTGGGGGAGGGTTATGGTCGAATTAATCTACTACAGATCTACCCCTATAAAAATCTCTGGCCTTGTGTCTATGTAAGAAAATATTCTTATATGAGGGGTGGATTGGCAGTATCGGTAGAGGGCCGGACGCCATGCTTTGACGCATAGAGTTACGACCCTTTCCATTCTGAGTTCAAATCCTGCGCCTAGTTGACCCCCCCCCCCTCTATTGTCTCATATTTCTCTACACCTTTCTTACTTCTAATATGTCTATTACTGTATAGATTATAATTATAGCAACCTTTTGTATTTCTTTTATTTGATACAATCTCATCGTCATTGGCTTTCTTATTATCGTCATCATCTTCCTTATTATCATCATCATCTTCCTTATTATCGTCATCATCTTTCTTGTTATCGTCATCATCTTTCTTGTTATCGTCATCATCTTCCTTATTATCGTCATCATCTTTCTTATTATCGTCATCATCTTTCTAATTATCATCATCATCTTCCTTATTATCATCATCTTCCTTATTATCGTCATCATCTTTCTTATTATCATCATCTTTCTTATTATCGTCATCATCTTTCTTATTATCGTCATCATCTTTCTTATTATCGTCATCATCTTCCTTATTATCGTCATCATCTTTCTTATTATCGTCATCATCTTCCTTATTATCGTCATCATCTTTCTTATTATCGTCATCATCTTCCTTATTATCATCATCATCTTCCTTATTATCATCATCATCTTCCTTATTATCATCATCATCTTCCTTATTATCGTCATCATCTTTCTTATTATTGTCATCATCTTTCTTATTATCATCATCTTTCTTATTATCGTCATCATCTTCCTTATTATCATCATCATCTTTCTTATTATTGTCATCATCTTTCTTATTATCGTCATCATCTTCCTTATTATCTTCATCATCTTTTTTATTATCGTCATCATCTTTCTTATTATCGTCATCATCTTCCTTATTATCGTCATCCTCTTTCTTATTATCGTCATCATCTTTCTAATTATCATCATCATCTTCCTTATTATCATCATCATCTTCCTTATTATCATCATCATCTTCCTTATTATCGTCATCATCTTTCTTATTATTGTCATCATCTTTCTTATTATCATCATCTTTCTTATTATCGTCATCATCTTTCTTATTATCGTCATCATCTTTCTTATTATCGTCATCATCTTTCTTATTATTGTCATCATCTTTCTTATTATTGTCATCATCTTTCTTATTATCGTCATCATCTTTCTTATTATCGTCATCATCTTCCTTATTATCGTCATCATCTTCCTTATTATCATCATCATCTTTCTTATTATCATCATCTTCCTTATTATCGTCATCATCTTTCTTATTATCGTCATCATCTTTTTTATTATCGTCATCATCTTTCTTATTATCGTCATCATCTTCCTTATTATCGTCATCATCTTCCTTATTATCATCATCATCTTTCTTATTATCATCTTCCTTATTATCTTCATCATCTTTTTTATTATCGTCATCATCTTTCTTATTATCATCTTCCTTATTATCGTCATCATCTTTCTTATTATCGTCATCATCTTCCTTATTATCGTCATCATCTTTCTTATTATCGTCATCATCTTCCTTATTATCGTCATCATCTTCCTTATTATCGTCATCATCTTTCTTATTATCGTCATCATCTTCCTTATTATCGTCATCATCTTCCTTATTATCGTCATCATCTTTCTTATTATCGTCATCATCTTCCTTATTATCGTCATCATCTTCCTTATTATCGTCATCATCTTCCTTATTATCGTCATCATCTTTCTTATTATCGTCATCATCTTTCTTATTATCGTCATCATCTTCCTTATTATCGTCATCATCTTCCTTATTATCGTCATCATCTTCCTTATTATCGTCATCATCTTTCTTATTATCGTCATCATCTTCCTTATTATCGTCATCATCTTCCTTATTATCGTCATCATCTTCCTTATTATCGTCATCATCTTCCTTATTATCGTCATCATCTTCCTTATTATCGTCATCATCTTTCTTATTATCGTCATCATCTTCCTTATTATCGTCATCATCTTCCTTATTATCGTCATCATCTTCCTTATTATCGTCATCATCTTTCTTATTATCGTCATCATCTTTCTTATTATCGTCATCATCTTCCTTATTATCGTCATCATCTTCCTTATTATCGTCATCATCTTCCTTATTATCGTCATCATCTTTCTTATTATCGTCATCATCTTCCTTATTATCGTCATCATCTTCCTTATTATCGTCATCATCTTCCTTATTATCGTCATCATCTTCCTTATTATCGTCATCATCTTCCTTATTATCGTCATCATCTTTCTTATTATCGTCATCATCTTCCTTATTATCGTCATCATCTTCCTTATTATCGTCATCATCTTCCTTATTATCGTCATCATCTTTCTTATTATCGTCATCATCTTTCTTATTATCGTCATCATCTTCCTTATTATCGTCATCATCTTCCTTATTATCGTCATCATCTTCCTTATTATCGTCATCATCTTTCTTATTATCGTCATCATCTTCCTTATTATCGTCATCATCTTCCTTATTATCGTCATCATCTTCCTTATTATCGTCATCATCTTCCTTATTATCGTCATCATCTTCCTTATTATCGTCATCATCTTTCTTATTATCGTCATCATCTTCCTTATTATCGTCATCATCTTCCTTATTATCGTCATCATCTTCCTTATTATCGTCATCATCTTTCTTATTATCGTCATCATCTTTCTTATTATCGTCATCATCTTCCTTATTATCGTCATCATCTTCCTTATTATCGTCATCATCTTCCTTATTATCGTCATCATCTTTCTTATTATCGTCATCATCTTCCTTATTATCGTCATCATCTTCCTTATTATCGTCATCATCTTCCTTATTATCGTCATCATCTTCCTTATTATCGTCATCATCTTTCTTATTATCGTCATCATCTTCCTTATTATCGTCATCATCTTCCTTATTATCGTCATCATCTTCCTTATTATCGTCATCATCTTTCTTATTATCGTCATCATCTTTCTTATTATCGTCATCATCTTCCTTATTATCGTCATCATCTTCCTTATTATCGTCATCATCTTCCTTATTATCGTCATCATCTTTCTTATTATCGTCATCATCTTCCTTATTATCGTCATCATCTTCCTTATTATCGTCATCATCTTCCTTATTATCGTCATCATCTTCCTTATTATCGTCATCATCTTCCTTATTATCGTCATCATCTTTGTTGTCATCATCGTTGTCGTTGTCATCAAATTTATTGGACAAAATGTTAGACTTTACATGCAGCCAATGTCAAAAGTATTCATTATTACCAACCATCACCACCACACATCACCCCCATCTACACCATCACCACCACACATCACCCCCATCTACACCATCACCACCACCACCACTACCACCTACACCACCACACATCACCCCCATCTACACCATCACCACCACCACCACTACCACCTACACCATCACACATCACACCCATCTACACCATTACCAGCCTCCACCATCACCACCACCACCACCACCACCACCTACACCATCACCCCCATCTACACGATTACCAGCCTCCACCATCACCACCACCACCACACATCACCCCCATCTACACCATCACACATCACCCCCACCCCCACCACCACACATCACCCCCATCTACACCATTACCAGCCTCCACCACCACCACCACCACCATCACACATCACCACCACCACCTACACCATCACACATCACCCCCATCTACACCATTACCAGCCTCCACCATCACCACCACCACCACACATCACCCCCACCCCCACCTACACCACCACACATCACCCCCATCTACACCATTACCAGCCTCCACCATCACCACCACCACCACACATCACCCCCACCCCCACCTACACCACCACACATCACCCCCATCTACACCATTACCAGCCTCCACCATCACCACCACCACCACACATCACCCCCACCCCCACCTACACCACCACACATCACCCCCATCTACACCATTACCAGCCTCCACCATCACCACCACCACCACACATCACCCCCACCCCCACCTACACCACCACACATCACCCCCATCTACACCATTACCAGCCTCCACCACCACCACCACCACCATCACACATCACCACCACCACCTACACCATCACACATCACCCCCATCTACACCATTACCAGCCTCCACCACCACCACCACCACCATCACACATCACCCCCATCTACACCATCACCACCACCACCTACACCACCACACATCACCCCCATCTACACCATTACCAGCCTCCACCATCACCACCACCACCACCATCACACATCACCCCCATCTACACCATCACCACCACCACCTACACCATCACACATCACCCCCACCTACACCACCACACATCACCCCCATCTACACCATTACCAGCCTCCACCACCACCACCATCACACATCACCCCCATCTACACCATTACCAGCCTCCACCACCACCACCACCACTACCTACACCATCACCCCCATCTACACCATTACCAGCCTCCACTATCACCACCACCACCACCTACACCATCACACATCACCCCCATCTACACCATTACCAGCCTCCACCATCACCACCATCACACATCACACCCATCTACACCATTACCAGCCTCCACCACCACTATCACCCTCCTACACCACTATCATCCCCGCCACCACCACTATCACCCCCTACACTACTATCCCTCCACCACTGCCACTACCACCTCCCCCATCTATACCGTTATCAGCTGCCCCACCACCATTATTCTCACTGTTTCAATGAATTCACCATCATCATCATCATCGTTTTAACATTCGTTTTATATGCTAGCCAGGGTTGGATGGGTCTACATAGACCAAGTCCCAAGTCAGTATTGAAGTGGGGGCTACTGACCCCCTCTCCCCTAGATAGGCCAGTGGGATTTGCGTCTCACTTACGACCTCTCTTGAAATTCTCTATCACATGAAACCACATTAGCAAGACAGTTTTGAAAAGTACGAAACAGCACCAGCACTGCATCACATTAAAAATTAAAGTCTCTGGGTTAAATACTGCAAATGTTTATAACAGTATGTTCACTAGCAAAGATACTGTAAACATTTGAATTGAAAAAAACATTGTAGATATCGTCTGCTAAATTATTACAGAGAGTTAAGTATTAAATAAAGTCTATTGCAGAGAAATTTGTTTATTTTCGTAAATTTTTGTTAGATATTTTCTGCTAAACCATTACAGGGTGTTAACAGTTAAATAAAGACTGCAGTGAAATTGTGTATATTTTGATCATATTTTTTAAAGATATCTTCTGCTAAATCATTACAGAGAGTTAAGTGTTAAATAAAGTCTATTGCAGAGAAATTTGTTTATTTTCGTAAATTTTTGTTAGATATTTTCTGCTAAACCATTACAGGGTGTTAACAGTTAAATAAAGACTGCAGTGAAATTGTGTATATTTTGATCATATTTTTTAAAGATATCTTCTGCTAAATCATTACAGGGTGTTAACAGACTATGGCAATGAAATTATGAATAGTTTGGTCAATTTTTTAGCTATCTTCTGCTAAATCATTACAAAGAGTTAAGTGTTGAATAGAGACTACTGCAGTGAAATTTTGTATATTTTGATCATATATTTTATTGTTTAATGTTTTATTGTTTATTCAAGAAATATATCTGCATTGTAAATAAAAATTTGTAAAAAGATAATTTGGAATGAAATGGTGAATGGATGTGACCATGTCTTATTCATTACAAACTATATTAACCTTCGACTTGACCCAAGAAATATATATGTATTTTTAATTAGCAGCACTTTTCATCATCATTATCAACAACGTCATTCAACATATGTTCTTTCATGCAGGTTTAATCGAAAGGGACGGGGGGGGAGGGGGGGGGGGCATATGAACCAAGTTAGGTATGAATAATTGAAGAATAGATTAAAACGAAGTTAAAAACCTCAAAGGGGATAAGTCAAATAACTGTCATGCTGATAGATACTAATAAGCAATAGCTAGGACTGGGTGAAATAGAAGTAAATTAGGTGGACTAAAAATTATGTGTACAAAAAAAATGTCTCCTTTTTCTCCCATCTATTTTCACCTTTAAACATGTTTGCCCTGGAACAAGGCAACCCCCCTAATGTTGGTGCTCCATTAAAATACACTTTGTACTCTCCATGAAGTGGTTGGCATTTGAACAGTTACAACATAAGGTAGGGAGGACTCCTCGGTCAAGTACTGATGCTACAATAAAATGCACCCAGTATATGCTGTAAAGGGGTTGGAATTTGGAAGGGCATCCAAGCCATAGAAACCATCTCACTATTCCCAGTCATTTTTACCCAGAATGTTGGCCATCTGGATCTCCCTCCCTGCTCATGTTTCTCCAATAGTCATCAACTTGTGACAGTATAAGCAGTACATCAACGATATCTATTTCACCAGTCTTAGATAGCCTGTGAACGACATGAGCACTGCCTCTTCCTCCAGACCTAGCAAAACAACAACAAAATGCTGGCTTTGATTAAATCAACTATGCACTTCGCTCCAAAATCTTAGACCTTGTTTATCTATATTAGAAATAACCAGTCAGGACCATGAGACAAACTGATCAGAAGTTAGCAAACCAATCTCTTTATTTTCTGTACCTTTTCCACCAGTCTGATACAATTCATTCTAATCAAGTCAACAAGGTAGCCTCTATGGAGTCACTTGGGCCTAGTAGAAATAACAGACAAATCCTCCTCAAATCACTCTACTGTTTTAAAAGAAGCAGTGGCTATCTGAGAAAGGGAGTTCATTGGATAATGTGCATGGGTCGGCTGAAAATCATGCTCTAACATCACTCCTTCATAGGCTGACCAAGATACTCTTGTGGAATAACAAAATGAGGTTTATTTTTCAACATAGTTTCTGGAAAGAAACAATGCAGTTAGTTATAAGAAGAGTTGAAATAAATGCATGCAAGATTTCACAGCTCTAGCATCACTCCTTCATAGGCTGACCAAGATACATTCAATGACCAAATGAGGTTTATTTCTCAACATAGTCCCTGGAAAGAAACAATGCAATTATTATTATTATGAAGAAGAGTTGAAATTAATGCATGCAAGATTTCACAGCTCTAGTAACATTCCTTCATAGTCAGCCTGTGAATATTTCAGACGGCCATCATAGTTTTAGGCATATTATGTTTGAAAATGAGATAAGCTGGTTATGCTGCTATGTCTTTGATCATAGAGACTCTAGTTCATGTGATCTGCAGCTCACATGAAATAGAAGTAATTTTTATTTTTTACAAGGTTGTTTGTGACAGGTTGATGAATGTACTTTAACACAAGGTATTATCAGTGAGTGTTTAAGTTTAGATTCATGACCCCAAAAAGTCACCGGTTTACTTGTCAGTCATTGTTATTTTTAATTATTTCATAAGAAATCTGACAAAGTAAAAATGCAAGTATCATGTATTTCTTTTTTTATTTCTTTCACGTCACAGTTTGATTGTTCACCTGTAATTATCCTTTTAGTGGATATGCATCTAATTATCATTTTAATCATCATCATCGTTTATGTCAGCTTTTCCATGCTTGCATAGGTTGGATGGGTTCTTTCCAGTATGTCCTCTCTCCAATCAACTTCGTCCTTCCTCTGTCATCTCCTCTCTCCAATCAACTCCGTCCTTCCTCTGTCATCTCCTCTCTCCAATCAACTCCGTCCTTCCTCTGTCATCTCCTCTCTCCAATCAACTCCGTCCTTCCTCTGTCATCTCCTCTTTCCAATCAACTCCGTCCTTCCTCTGTCATCTCCTCTCTCCAATCAACTCCGTCCTTCCTCTGTCATCTCCTCTCTCCAATCAACTCCGTCCTTCCTCTGTCATCTCCTCTCTCCAATCAACTCCGTCCTTCCTCTGTCATCTCCTCTCTCCAATCAACTCCGTCCTTCCTCTGTCATCTCCTCTCTCCAATCAACTCCGTCCTTCCTCTGTCATCTCCTCTCTCCAATCAACTCCGTCCTTCCTCTGTCATCTCCTCTCTCCAATCAACTCCGTCCTTCCTCTGTCATCTCCTCTCTCAGATTCAGTGACTTGAGATCAGCTCTCACAAACTCTACTTCTACCTAGATCTTCCTGGGTTTTCCTCTACCACAGCTCGCATCCACCGGGATTTCTTGGCACTTCTTCATCCAATGCTCATCATCCATACACATCACAGTCGTCTCTCCTGCACACTACATAGAAAATATAATTGTTTCTAATTTAGGCACAAAGCCAACGATTTGGGGGGAAAGGAAAGTCGATTAAATTGACCCCAGTGCATGACTGGTACTTTATTTTATTGAACCTATAAGGATGAAAGGCAAAGCTAACCTCAGTGGGATTTGAACTCAGAGTGTAAATAGCCATAACTCAATGCCGCGAAGCAGGGTGTCCGATACTCTACCAATACTGCCAATCCATGTAATCTATTATAAGTATATGCACTACCCATGCTCTAGCCTCCTACCAAATGCAATTATCTCTACTCTATTCTATACATTACATTCTTACTAAATCCACTCCCCACTAAAACCTACACACAACATTTTACTCCACCATTTCTCCTCAGAATTGCAACAGTTTTCTAATATTCCCATTTTTTGTTGTTCACCTACAAGGAGTTGTCACTGGTAGATAGTATCAGCAATGGAAAGACCAATGGAAACATCGATTCCTCGGTCCGATTTGATGAGTTCCACCCCACTCGGTACGCGAATGAGGTTTGCGATCTTGTCGATCAATTCAATCAATCGATCAATCATCTGGGATATCCAATGTATTTTTATTATCTTCAGGGATACTGGGGGGATTTGATTTTGAAGGATGAGGTCCGAGATCTTGTCGATCAATTTGATTGATCAATTTGATTGATCAATTTGATTGATCAATCGATCATCAGGGATATCTATCTAGAACTACATTATCTAACATATATTTCATATCTTCAGAGACCCCAAGATTCAATTTGAGGGAGATTAGGCTTCTATCTCTAGCAGGTAAAGCTGACATATGGAGGCTTCCTCTACAGTTTTCTATACATACCAATACACGGAAATTCACGCAGTATTAAGTGTATAGAGCACTCTATTGTTTAGACTATCCTGCACACCATGAATGTTGTCAACTGTAATGAGGCTTGAATTCATTGCCACGTAATCGGCGATGATACATAACTGCAACCACATTTTAATTTTACGCTTCATTACATAAGGAATACTTTTTAAACCTGTTTCTCTCATTTTTTTTAATATACATTCATGTGTAAAAATCCACTTCAAACAAAAAAAGAATTTCATCTTTTAAAAATGAGAGAATAAAATTACCTGTTAATTTGCAAATCCACTCCTATATTTGTAATGAGATAAAAACACCCAACAAAACAAGACAAACAATACTGTCTTACAAAATGTACACATTGATGTTAAAACCAGTTACAATAAAACGACCTTGATGCTTTCGCTGTAAACCTGGGTACTGCCACCCACAATGCAGAGAAAAAGCAAGGTAAACAAATACTAGAGTTCATCTGACAGCTTCCTTTTTGTACCAGTTGCTGACGAGACATCTGGTGTCCTTGGTCCCCACACCACAAACCTGGGTACCGCACCACAAACCTGGGTATTGCCACCCACAATGCAGAGGAGAGGAAGGTAAACAAATACTGGGGCATGACCAACCACTTTCTTTTCATACTGGTTGCCGTTTTCATACTTGGCCCTCGGATTGCTTTCAAGACCTCTGGAGTCCTTGGTCTTTGGACTGCCTTCAAGACCTCTGGTGTCCTTGGTCTTTGGACTGCCTTCAAGACCTCTGGTGTCCTTGGTCTTTGGACTGCCTTCAAGACCTCTGGTGTCCTTGGTCTTTGGACTGCCTTCAAGACCTCTGGTGTCCTTGGTCTTTGGACTGCCTTCAAGACCTCTGGTGTCCTTGGTCTTTGGACTGCCTTCAAGACCTCTGGTGTCCTTGGTCTTCGGACTGCCATCAAGACCTCTGGTGTCCTTGGTCTTTGGACTGCCTTCAAGACCTCTGGTGTCCTTGGTCTTTGGACTGCCTTCAAGACCTCTGGTGTCCTTGGTCTTTGGACTGCTTTCAAGACCTCTGGTGTCCTTGGTCTTCGGACTGCCTTCAAGACCTTTGGTGTCCTTGGCCCTCGGACTGCCATCAAGACCTCTGGTGTCCTTGGCCCTCGGACTGCCATCAAGACCTCTGGTGTCCTTGGTCTTTGGACTGCCTTCAAGACCTCTGGTGTCCTTGGTCTTTGGACTGCCTTCAAGACCTCTGGTGTCCTTGGCCCTCGGACTGCCATCAAGACCTCTGGTGTCCTTGGCCCCCACACTGCTGATTTCCTCTATAAAATAGGAAAGACAGCTCACCATCCAAAAATGGGACCTCATGATGTGGGGTGGCTGTTACAGTGAGTGTCGCTAGCCATTCTCTATGGCACTGACTTTGCCATTCTATCTACAGGGCATGGCAGAATTTAGGAACTGTCATTAAAGTCAAGAATATGAAATGTATTAAAAAAAACTGCTAAAATAAAATACACACATACAGGTAGACAAATACACACACATACACATCATACAGGTATACACATATACACATCATACAAGTATACACATAAACTATAGCAGGGTTTCATTAATTTAAAATTTCAACTCTTCTTAATCATTGCATTGTTTGTTTTCTTGGACTATGTTGAAAAATAAACCTCATTTGGTCATTCCATGAAAGTATCTTGGTCAGCCTATGAACTTTTCAGTTGACCCTCGTAAACAGTTACCAGTTAGAAACTGCATTGTAGTATGCATTGACAGGGCTCTCTCAAACACAAATTTAATATATATTAACCCTTTAGAATTTACATTATATATACTAGTGTATTTTCACAGTAAAGGCTTTATCTCACACAGTATCGAATTTATGAGATTTTGATATCATTTATTTTGAGAACAATACCTTAACATAAGTAAGAGTACCCAGTTATGGCTGGTTTGAACAGAAAGAGGTGAGACAGTTCTGGCCGGATATGGCCGGTTTAAATGCTAAAGGGTTAAGGGTTGGTTAAGTCTCTCCTCACTCTTCCTTTTCTACATTATATACCTTCTCCTGTTACAATTTAACCACAAAAACTTTTATGTAAATGATGCCATTCCTTATCTCACGCTATATGTGCACAGCTTGTGTGTATAGAAACATTGAAAACATATATTGGACATATGACAACCTAATCTCCTCAGACAATTTTAAAACACAATAACTATTTACATGAAGGAAATTCCAAGTATTGTTCGCTCTCCGACAGGTTTGCAGTTGAGCCCCTAGCAATGGAGACTTCTGGTGTCCTTGGCCCTAGGACTACCTCCCCACTTACCACTATAAGTGCTGAGCTGGTGAGCCTTGTGAGATGGAATGGCTCTTCCATCACATCTCCCTTACCATCCTCCGGGGAAATGCCTTCTCCATTCTGTCCGCCAGGGCCATAGGCCGGCCAGCACAAGGGACCCCATTTGCTCATATTAGTGGGAGATGGGGAGGGCGAGAGAGATGGAGGCAATGACAATGGGATTTGGCTCTTCTGTGTACAGACCTGGTGTACATGTATGTGCATGTTTACTGTCTTATCTTATCTAAAGTTTAACTCCCTTATTTACACTGTGATGATAGACAGCTACAGTTTGTCATCAAAGACTATGGAAATATTCTAAATAAATATTTTACAGGAAAGTCTTGACATTGAAACCTCTCAAATTTGTTACAAATGATAGAATCAGCAATTTCTAATCATTTCTCATGGCAATCCTAGATTTTTATGACACAGCTTTCTCTTTAGTGGCAATAAAAAACTTCAGTTGACACAAGTAGTTGAAGGAAATTTGACTACTATTTATAGCAAGTTGAACAATCACAAAGAAATTCTCTCATAAGCTCAGTTCTGAATCATTAATTCCTCTACAGAAGTTTAAGATGAACATAGATCACTTGAACCTAAACAGTCAGAAAGTCTGAGGTGACAAATAATATAGGTGACACTCCTTGTTTTCTAGTTATTAGTGCTGGACTTACCTATAAACTAAATAAGCTATAGCTTAGGACCACATACCTTTGATAAAGAATATATATATATATATAACTTAACATTGATAGATTTCAGACAGTATTGGCCCAGGCCATGTCTAACTTAATATCAATGATAGTGAATAAAATCGAAGCTGCAGCTATGGCTAGCATCTCTCGAAAGAACAATCCTCAGAAGCTTGCAGGAGCACTTGATAAGATGATATCGATAAATCGATAAATTAAATCTTTAACATACGTTAAAGGTGTCACAAATTGAAAACTGTGGCTAGGTAAAGAATGTCACGACGGCCACAACAACAACGAAAATACGAACAGATTAATATATATATATATAAGGCTTGTATTGGCCGATAATACTTCTTGTTGTTTTAATTGCACTGATGAGTCCTTAATAGGACGAAACATTGTTGGCTAATAAAGACTTTTGATGTATTGAAGGCTTCTTTGTTTTACTTTCATAATATATATATATATATATATACATCATTTTGCATTGTATTTTACCCAATATATATATATATATATATATAAACCCATGCTAGCGTGGAAAATGGACGTTAAACGAAGATGATGATATATATATATATATATACACACACACACCAGTTTGCCATGTATTTTACACTATATATATATATATATATATATATATATATATATATATATATACATCATTTTGCATTGTATTTTACCCAATATATATATATATATATATATATATATATATCTTTATTATATATTATGGAATACTGTTGGTTTCTTGCTACAATACTTTCTATACCTTTCATTTATATATATCTTTATTATATATATATATATATATATATTGGCAACATGACGCTCCCAAAGTATAACAATATATATATATCTTTATCATATAATTATTAAATATTTTTTACCTCCTAAATTCTTTTTAGAGGAGGGCCTCAAATTTCATACAGCTTAGAGTCTCAGCAGGTGAAAGTCTGGCCTTGCTAGTTAATATAGTTATTTATAATTTCAAAAGTATTATTGAAGATGTTACATAATCATTAGCATAGGTAGAAGGGAGGGGTGGTTTGCCCTAAGCAATACTTTTGATCTGTTGTGTGTATATATATATATAAAATACGTAGTTTAGAAAGCCACAACAATGCAGATGGGAAATCTCGAGGTAGGAAGTGAATGATAGATAGGAGAAATAGGAGAAAGTGAAAATTGAGAGAGACAAAGATGAAAACAAAACAAAGGTAGAAGGGAGATTTAATCCCAATATTTCGGGCTCACGCCCATCAACGGGGGAAAGTTCCAAAAAGGGGGGGGGGGGGGAACAGGCTAAGCCGGAGAAAGTTGTGATGTCGTTAAAACAGGAATCTTTGTCTCTCTCAATTTTCACTTTCTCCTATTTCTCCTATCTATCATTCACTTCCTACCTCGAGATTTCCCATCTGCATTGTTGTGGCTTTCTAAACTACGTATTTTACACATTTCACAATATATATATATATATATATATATATACATACAGAGTGTGTGAAAAGAAACGCCCTATTTACACACGCATATATGTGTGTGTGTGTGTGTAAATAGGGCGTTTCTTTTCACATACCCTCTATATGTAAGTATGTAAGGGGTCGAGAGAAGGTACGTGGCCTAGTGGTTGGGGTGTTGGACTTATGATCATAGTGTCATGGGTTGTATTCTTGAGCAAAACACTTCATTTCACATTACTTCAGTATACTCAGCTGAAAATGAGTACCAGCAGGAGCTGGGGGTTTAACCCTGCGATGGACTAGCATCCTGTCTAGGGGGATGTCTTGTACTTACAGTTGCTTCACACCACAGAAACCAGGATAAGCACCAGCCTGATGACCTCTGGGCTCAAGACAATGGACTGGTGTCTGCAATGGACTAGTGTCTTGTCTCTCAGTCGCTTAACACTACAGAAATCAGGGATAAGCACTGGTCTGATGACCTCTGGGCTGGAGACGGACTTTAGACTTTAAGGGGCCGAGGTAGCAGGTGGGTGTGGCAAACATAAGGACTGCCCTGGACAGTACACAGTCCAGTTACAGCACTGTACAGAACCACATTCTTCCACACCTATATACAATGCCAAATATACTCAAGTCTTGTGTACTTTTAGAACATAATATATTTCTCAATATAGCAACAGTTTGAATTTTGAATATTCAGTCAGATCGTTGGACTCAGTCTTAATTTGTCACAAGAGAATAACAAACTGTTATGTAAGACTATGAAGTAATATTTCCCAGAAGTGATAATTTTAAAAATAGACTGTTATATGTGTTGTTTTTTCCCATTAAACCATAAATGTTGCGTTCTAAATACGTTTTGAGCTTTGTTATTTGTCCTTATGGTAATAAAAGAAAGGAGTGGATCAGCTTTGCCAATTTTTAGTGTATATATATATATATATATATATATATATATATATATCCGTATGTAGTTGACGGATGAGAGAAAAGAGTACTTAATACCGAAGTGTAGAGTTTAAATATTCATTTTGTTAAGGCTAAATAGTGAATCGTGTTACTCTGGAGTTGCACCTGCTTCTCATAGGGTGCATAGACAAGATCTCTTTTTATATATAAATTTATATTAACAGTCTGACTTGACTTTGCATTACCAGCGGTTTCAAGACGAAAATACGTCTACGTCGTCAGATGCATTGAAGAAAAGAATGTGTGCGTGCGTGTGTAATGAACGAATATATATATATAAAATTAAATAAGCAAAAACATATTCTCCAAAATATGAATGTTCTCTCAGAAGGCAAATAAATTTACAGCAGAATAACATAACAAATATGTTTAAATATATACATAAATAACATTATAAATGCTTAGATAACATTATAAATTGCTCGCGATCCTTTCAGAAGGATATATTCTTTTAATGTTGCAATATTAAAAAAAATATAAAGGAAGGGGTGAACAACCGAGCCGACAGCAGCGTCGCGAGGAGTACCGGGCAACCTCTCTAATGATTTTTTAGGCAAGCCAGTACACTCGCAGTGTTGCCTCGGGTGATGGCGAGGCTAATGCGCTGGAACAACCAAGCGCCCTCGCGAGATTCGTCAGTTACCTTTATCAGGCGAGCCGCCAGTGAAGAGAGGAACCTCGCGCACTCAGCGGCCCGACTCCCTCAAACGTCTCGAAAGCCACAGGCTGAAAAATGTTGCTGTCCGACAGATCACAGTATTTGAGGGTCTCATTCCCTCCTAACCGCAGCATCCAGGATGTGGGAAGAAGCAAAAGAGTCTCTAACAGTGACGTCCCAGACAAGACACCTGCCTCTCAACCAGGGGCACAGACGATACTAGTAACCTAGAACGGAGAAAATTAGGTGAGACTATGGAATAATGTGTCATATTTACTCGTAACAGCCACTGCTTTATTTGGGATAGCATATCTTCAATTGTAAATAACTAAGAATATTATATCTTATATAATTATTAATATCTTAACCATTGTATGACAGGTAAAAAAAATATCGAAATTTCCCAGTTTCTACAATAACTAGGACCCTGAGAAGCAGAGAAATCGTTTTTCTCGTTGCATTGTTTATAAATTTAATTAAAAAGTTAAACTTCTTATAAAATTGAATTTAAATTTCATCCCCCGTCATAGAACTATAGATATGTTCTTTCCATAAAACCATACATTTCGCAATTTCCCAGCTTGTACAAAAGCAAGGAACTCGTTTTCTCGTTCCGTTGTATATACATTTAATTAAAAAGTGAAACTTTTTCTTAAAAATTAAATTCAAATTTCATCCCACCATCATGCCTTTATAGAACCATAGATGTGTTCTATCCATGAAATCATACATTTCATATTTTTCCAACATGTACAATATCTAGCACTCTGAGAAGCAGACACTGTTTTCTCGTTCCATTTGTTTATAAATTTAATAAAGTTGTAGCATATGTATTTATTCTTGGTGTGTGACCAATTTTCGCTCTTAATGTTGAATTGATGGTTTGGGCTTGTTTTGTTTTTTTCTTCCGCTTTGATTATATATTTTTATGTTTTCCTTCCCATCCTTTTTCCACTCATTTATACATTTATAGTCCTTTCCAATACTGCTTTCTTTTTCTATTAATACATGTTTGACTAAATATTAAATTCTTTATTAGTTTTATGTAATTTTATCCAAGAAATATATTTGAGTATTTCGAAATAAAATGATTGTCAACATAAAAAAATTTATAAGGTTCTTAGCAATAATTAATTTATTATATAATCAATTATATAATCTTATATATTTGTATATTTTTATAATTCCAACAATAATTAATAGTATATATTGTATGTACTTCTATTTAATATTATATGTTTGTATATATTTACTTTCGAGATATATCGAAATACCATCTTAAAACGAATTATCTCCAAAGTATTATTACTTCATAAGCAACATGTTAATAAATTTATATATATATATATATTATAATATTTGTAAACTGAACTTTAGCTGCAGTACAGCATGTACAATTCGATTTGTTTTGAAGCAATCACAGAGCACTCAATGGATTGAAAGTTAAGAACAAACATTAAGTCCAGAGTTAAACACCATATTTATAAAATGTGACACCAAGATAACCGACCGAAGGCACAAACTATACATACTTGTTGGAAGTCCAACAAATATAAATGTTTATAACTGGTTTAGAGCACTCAACAGTTTACCGGAGTAAATATTCAATGATATTAAATAAATGGAAACTATATTTATAAAACCATATTTATTTTATTATATATATTTCAAGGGTACCTTAGTGGTTGGAAATTCACTATCCAGTGAATTTCCAACCGATAAGGTATGATTTTCATGGGTATGTCTCTATTTATAAAACAAACTTTGTATTTTATCTGATGAAAGCGTATCAATGTGTCTTGGTGGTACCCTTGAAATATATATAATAAAATAAATATGGTTTTATAAATATAGTTACCATTTATTTAATATCATTGTATATATATATATATATAAAGAATTATGCATCATCATAAAGTGGTTGCATAGACAGAAACCTATTTGTTTATAATGCACCAAGAATTCGGAGATTGGAGGTTAGCAAGAACTGTGTTTCGGTAATTATGAAATATCTAGTTGTGAAGTATGTCAAATAAGAACAATGGATCTAGAATAAAAAAAAGTTAGTGACTGCTTGTTCTAGTAACATCGCTGGTAAACAAAACATTGTGGAGATGAGTTTGGTTTATTTTTCCTTTCCTTTCCTTTCGTTCTTTAAAAAAAAAAAAAAAAAATTGTGAAACCTCGTCTACGAGGGTCGGCTGAAAAGTTGAGTATGACGGAGTGATGCTAGAGCTGTGAAATCTTGCATGCATTAATTTCATTTCAAATCTTATTATTATTAACTGCATCGTTTCTTTTCAGGGTCTATGTTGAAAAATAAGCCTCATTTGGTCATTCCATGAGAGTATCTTGGTCAGACTATGACGGAGTGATGTTAGAGCTGTGAAATCTTGCATGCATTAATTTCATTTTAAGTTTTATTATTATTATTAACAACTGCACCGTTTCTTTGCAGACACTATGTTGAAATATAAGCCTCATTTGGTAATTAAATGAGAGTATCTTGGTCAGACTATGAAAGAGTGATGCTAAAGCTGTGAAATCTTGCATGCATTAATTTAATTTCAACTCTTCTTATCATTAACAACTGCATTATTTCTTTACGGGGATTATGTTGAAAAATAAACCTCATTTGGTCATTTCATTAGAGTATATCTTGGTCAGCCTATGAACTTTTCAGCCGACCTTTGTAGATTTTAGTGGGGGGTGGGGACTATGAGGTGGATATGGTGGTGTTCATGCCATTCCTCCAAAACTAAGTGATGTAATTAAGGGAGAAAAAAATTAAGTCGCAGATTTGGTTAGCCTAGAATTTACCATCAGCCTATATTTCCCGCCGTATTTTCTTCTACTGAATAACAACAAATGAATATTGATCGAGACAATAGAACCGTGTCTTGGAGACAAAGCCTTACATTTATATGAAGAGACAAAGCCTTACATTTATATGAAGAGACAATAATATAACCATGGAATTAATTATAAATAAAAGTTTGTGAATAGAATATGTTTTGTTTTTTCTCTCAAAGAATATCAACTATGAAAGAACAATTCGTAATAACTAGAGAGAGAGAGAGATCTGCAGCTTCTCTTTCTCTATTGGAGTAAATAAAACAACGAAGGGAAAATTAATAGGGAAGGGAGAAAGCTTGGTTGTCATACTTTTGTTCTATTTTCAAGTTAATTAGAAAACTATAATTTGACAGACTATCCATCAATTTACCTCGCTACCCCCGTCTTGGTTGTCAATTATCTATTGTTATTATAAAGACAAGGTGGCGGTGGTTGTGATAATGATTATAGTGATGGTAGTGGTTGGTGGGTCACAGTTGATTGTTGTCAAGGAAAAAAAAAACTAACAGCACAACAAAGGGAAAAGAAAATAATCACATGGACGGACAGCAAGCTATAGAGTGTAGCTCTGTGAACTTTCTGGACTTTAATTGATCGACTGACTGTCGGTTATATAGAATAAGTAAGTAGCACACAGTGGCTTGCAAGATAGTTTTAGTTGTTCGAAGGAAGAGAGAGAAAATATTTCGGTTATACTTACTGGTGCAAAGGTGACGGTGTGTGGTGGCTAAATAAAATTACATTGTATGAAATAATGTCATCCATATCTGTCCAAAGGTTAGCTTTTATTCGAGGTAAAATTAACCGAAGTCGAGTTGAACATAAAATATATATTCATTTAAAGAGAAGCTAACATGATGTTACTAAATTCAAACGAGATGCGTACATTTATCTCTTGATTCAGTCAGAATAGACAGACGTCTGCTTGCCAGTATTATTTAGAAGCGAACTACTATTTAACTGAAAGTCTCCTCTTCCTTTACTGTTATTAAGGTGTGCAGCGAGAGATACATTGAAAGAGCAAAGATTCCGGAAAGTCTAAGAGAGGAGAGTAAGGTGTGAGGGGAGGCTGAAAGCTATGTAGAGAAATGGTAGATGGTAGTAGCTGCTGTCATTGTAATAAATATATATGTTTCTATAAATATATAGATATATATACAGTAGCAGAAATGTGATATTACCAAGTGATACGGAAATAAATAAATAAATATATATATATATACGTGTGTGTGTGCATATATTTATATATACATATATATATGTATGATGTATATATATTTATGTATATATATGTATGTGTATATATATATATGCGTGTATGTTTATATGTGTGTGTGTGTGTGTGTATATATATATATCTATCTAGGGCGGGTAAAATTCCCGAGATCCATGGACGAGTTCTCTCCAGCGGTCTCTGTCCCTCATTATCGGTGCCATATCCTGCGTCTCCAAGAGACCAGTGTCTGTCCTTAGGGCATCAACATATGTTAACCTCGGTCTTCCTCTTCCAGTGTGTCCACGCAGGGGCTCCCACAGGAGCACTGAGTGCAGTGTCAACTCTGGATGTCGGTGAGCATGTCCAGCTAACCACCTCAGTTTCCTCTGTGTCACTTTTGAGCTGATTTTTGGGAGGCTCCCGTACAGCTCTGAGTTCTACATCTTCAGTGTATACTGATTAATGTTCAGAGCCATCCTCAGCATTTTCGTGTAGCACCCATCCACCATCTGAGTGAGTTTCTTGGTCAGTGTCCAAGTCTCAGACCCGTACAGCAGCACACACTCCACTACAGCGACAGAGAGGCGGATCTTCAGGTCTTTACAAAGGTCCGACTTCCACACCGATCTCAAGCTGTGGCTTGCCGCCCAGGCTTTGCTCTTCCTCTTGACCACATCATCTTCCATATTCCCATACTCTACTCCCAAATACAGGAAGTCCTCAACCAATTCTAGCGGCTTCCTGCCTACATTAGTAATCTTCTCTGACTGCTTAATATTCTCTACCAGATATTTTGTCTTAATCTCATTCATTCTCAGCCCCACACCCATCGATACAATCTTCACCCCCTGCATCAAATCCTCTGCCTCCTTCACTGTGTTTGTCACCCAAACTATGTCGTCGGCAAATTCAGCATCTGATATCTTTTTCGCCTTAACTGTCCTGCTCTGTAAAGTCAGAGTCCTGGTGTTTCTCCAGTGCAAGGTGCATACAATAGTCCACTACGATGATAAAAAGGTAGGGAGCCAATGTATCTCCCTGGAGCATTCCAGCCAGTATCTCAAAGAACTCTGTCATCCCATCAGGTGTAATGACTTGGGCTTTGGTGTTGGTGTAGAGCAGTCATATCAGGTCCATTATGGGGATTCCATAAACCTGTAAGATCTTCATTAGGCAGTGATGGTCCACAGAATCAAAGGCCTTCCTAAAGTCAATGAAAACCATGACCACAGGAAGGCACTTTGCTCTAGCTACCTCTAATATCCTCCTCAGCATCAGGACCATATATATATACTTCGTTTTTTAATTTGTTTTGCAAGATTTCTTATCTGAAAACGTGTGTTGAAGCAGATATTGTTCAAGACACATTATTTCGGTGGATTGGCATTATCGGTAGAGGGTCGCACGCCATGCTGTCCAGCATAGTTACATCCCTTTACGATCTGAGTTCAAATCCCGCCGAGGTTGACTTTGCCTTTCATCCTTACGGAGTCGATAAAATAAAGTATCAGTAATGCACTGGGTAACTGCTGGCCTTGTGCCTAAAGTAGAAACAATTATTTCACATTGCTCCAGTTTACTCAGCTGTAGAAATGAGATGATACTAAGCCAGGAGCCTCGATATACATATATATATATTAAAGAGTTAAACAAGATTCAATGAGTACATCAAAGAATGAGTTTTACGATATATATATATATATATATATCGAGGCACATGGCTTAGTGGTTAGAGCATTGGGCTTGCAATCGACACACACACATATATTTTATATATATATATATATATATATCATCATCATCACCGTTTTACGTCCGTTCTTCCACGCTAGCATGGGTTAGACGGGTTGTCCTGTTGTGGGCAGTGTCTGGTCGGCTGACCATGCCTTGCTCATACAGGAACTGATCTGGCTTGATTTCTACAGCTGGATGCCCTTCCTAACACCAACCTCATTTACAGTGAGTGCTGGGTGCTTTTTCGTGGCGCCTACACGTCCACTTTACAGTGTGGGCTGGGTGCTTTTTTGCCGTGGCACCTCCACGGCCACCTTGCGGTGGGGGGGGGGGGGGCATATTGTTTATATGCTTCAGCATGTACCCATGGGAGGTCGGGTACCCTGTATTACTGCGTGACGCCAGAAGTCACGGTCGTGTGTCATTGACTTTGAGAGGTGTAGTTGGGTAAGGTCGGCTTTATATATAAGGGCGGTGGATTGGCAGTATCGGTAGAGAGTCGGACACCATGCTTTGAAGCATAGAGTTATGTCCCTTTATGATCTGAGTTCAAATCCCGCCGAGGTTAACTATGCCTTTCATCCTTACGGGGTCAATAAAATAGAGTACCATTAATGTACTGGGTAATTGCTGGCCTTGTGCCTAAAATAGAAACAATTATATATATATATGTGTGTGTGTGTATATATATATATATATCATCATTTCATTTTCATTTCATTTTACGTCCGCTTTTCCCTGCCTGCAAGGGTGGGACGGGAACTGATTATGGCTTGATTTCTATAGCTGGATGCCCTTTCTAACACCAACCTCATTTACAGTGAGTGCTGGGTGCTTTTTTTCCGTGGCACCTCCACGACCACTTTGCAGTGGAATGATAGGGACCCCAGTCCCTACCATCTCATTTCTACAGCTGAGTAAACTGGAGCAATGTGAAATAAAGTGTCTTGCTCAAGGAAACAACACATCACCCGGTCTGAGAATTGAACTCACAACCTTTCGATTGCAAGGCCAATGCTCTAACCACTAAGCCATGTGCCTCCATTCCATGTGCCTCCATATATATATATATATAATTGTTAGGTGTGCTCTATTGGTGGTGTTTAAAGGTTTACCTTAACATCACACCTTTCAATAACAAATTTAAGGCTTTAGACAGGAAACTGTTTTGTTTTTTTTCATATTGAAATTTAATTTCAATATTATCTAATCGATTTTCCTGCTCCAGAAAAATGTTGATGATTTCTCTCAAAAAATCCCATCCAACCCATGCCAGTAAAAATGACACCAATAATGATGATGACGACAATGGTAATATTGACGGTGATGGTCATTTGATGATGATGATAATGGCAATAACAGTGATGGTGGTAATGATGAGGAATATGGTGATGATGATGATGATGATAACATTGTCAAATGAACTGAGATATTCAAAGTCTGGTACCATCATGTAAGACGGTATGAATGTAAGTATGAATGAATGTGTGATTACATAGAAGCAGAAGTATTAAGAGTATCGTGAACAAAGAAAACCATTTAACAGAAGGGGTAAATAGAAGAGGACTTTTGCCTTATGAACAATATTTCTAAAGAAAGACACTACGTAAGTCATTAACCCTTTCATTACCATATTTCTAAAGAAAGACACTGTCTATGTCATTAACCCTTTCATTACCATATTTCTAATGAAAGACACTGTCTATGTCATGAACCCTTTCATTACCATATTTCTAATGTAAGACACTGCCTATGCCATTAACCCTTTTATTACCATATTTCTAATGTAAGACACTGTCTATGTCATTAACCCTTTCATTACCATATTTCTAATGAAAGACACTACCTAAGTCATTAACCTTTCATTACCATATTTCTAATGTAAGACATTTCCTATGTCATTAACCCCTTCATTACTATATTTCTAAAGAAAGACACTGTCTATGTCATTAACCCTTTCATTAACATATTTCCAACGAAAGACACTGTCTATGTCATTAACCCTTTCATTACCATATTTCTATTGAAAAACACTGTCTATGTCATTAACCCTTTCATTAACATATTTCTAATGTAAGACACTGTCTATGTCATTAACCCTTTCATTACCATATTTCTAATGTAAGACATTCCCTATGTCATTAACCCTTTCATTACCATATTTCTAAAGAAAGACACTACCTAAGTCATTAACCCTTTCATTACCATATTTCTAATGAAAGACACTGTCTATATCATTAACCCTTTCATTACCATATTTCTAAAGAAAGACACTACCTAAGTCATTAACCCTTCCATTACCATATTTCTAATGTAAGACACTGTCTATGTCATTAACCCTTTCATTACCATATTTCTAATGTAAGACACTGTCTATGTCATTCATCCTTTCATTAACATATTTCCAATGAAAGACACTGTCTATGTCATTAACCCTTTCATTACCATATTTCTAATGTAAGACATTGCCTATGTCATTAACCCTTTCATTACCATATTTCTAAAGAAAGACACTACCTAAGTCATTAACCCTTTCATTACCATATTTCTCATGAAAGACATTGCCTAAGTCATTAACCCTTTCAATACCATATTTCTAATGAAAAACACTGTCTATGTCATGAGCCCTTTCATTACCATATGTCTAATGTAAGACACTGTCTATGTCATTAACCCTTTCATTACCATATTTCTAAAGAAAGACACTGTCTATGTCATTAACCCTTTCATTAACATATTTCTAATGAAAGACACTGTCTATGTCATTAACCCTTCTATTACAGTATTACTAACAAAAGACACTGCCAATTCTTTTTCAAATCTATTTTTTAAATAATGAAGAACTTGGTAATATAACTTACTCATTATTAAGTTAGTTTTGTAAGTGTAGTTTGATAAAGGTTCTTACATAAAATTATGATGGAAGATTTTTAGATAAATATTAACACCTTAAAATGAACAGTTTTGTATCATTTATGATCTGAAGTTTAAAATAAACAGGATTTTAACCAGGAGCAGACTTTCATTTGCTGAGGCCTTAAACTATATGAAATTTGAGGCCCTTCTCTAAAAAAATATGTTTATATTAATATTAAAGATATAAATAGTGTGTGTGTGAGTGTACATATATATATATGTAAAAGGTAAACAAAAATAACAACACAATCGGTACAGTATATGGAAGGAATATATTAGGTAAACGCTTGAAATAGCAGGAAGAGGGTCTTAAAGTTTCAGACGGTAGTCCTATTGTTATACTCTGGGAGGGTCATGTTGCCAATAAAAACACATGCACCTGTTTGTTTTCACTTCAATATATATATATATATGTGTGTGTGTGTGTGTGTGTGTATGTTTACTTCCCTTTTCATATTTTTGTCCATGTGCCTGAATGAAGGGCCAGTTTAAAAGCGCCTTCTCCATTATACAGTGGTAGCCATGACTGGACCCCAAAACCAATGGTAGCACATACATTTTAAATGAATGGAACTTTGTTTATACTATATATATATATATATATATATATAGAGAGAGAGAGAGAGAGAGAGAGAAAGAGAGATTTATGATGATTTAGTGTTAAATAATAAAAACTAATGATAAAATAAAAATATCTTTTTTTTAATTGAAGGGTGTGTAACCCTAAGTTATAGCTTATTTAGTTTATAAGTAAGTTCAGCACTGGTTTTAACATACTCGCTGGAAAGAATTGTTATAAAAATTAAGTAACTGTATCTTTCATCAAATACTATACAATGTACAGAATCTTGAATATACAATATCTCAATGTGGCATAAATTTAACCATTTAAGACTGGCTCCCACGAGAAATACGTACATATCTGATTTCAGTAACACAGTTCTGACTTCTATAAAAAGGTTTACTAGAACATAATCAATAAACACTTTTATTTATATCAGGAACTGTTCTAGCGTTACCATGGATTACAATGGTTGATTGCAGCTCAGTAGTAGAGTGATGGCCTAGATTTGTACAACTGATTAGCTGTTTGGAGTTCAAATCTTCCCAATGTAATCAATAAAATTTCAAACTAAAAATAACAGCATTTATGAAACCTCAAGTGTTTATTATACACGAATGGTGGATTGGCAGAATTGGTAGAGCGTTGGACAACATGCTTTGTGGCATATAATTGTGGCCTTTTACATTCTTTGCCTTTCATCCTTATGGGGGCGATAAAATAAAGTACCAGTAATGCACTAAGGTTGATTTAATCAACGTTTTCCTCTCCCCAAATTGTTGGCCTTGTGTCGAAAGCAGAAAGCATTTTTGTTAAGGGTGGTAGAATGGAAGAATTGGTAGAGCTTTGGACAACTTGCTTTAAGGCATATAGTTATAGCCTTTTATATTCTGATTTCAAATCTCGCTGAGGTTAACTTTGCCTTTCATCCTTATGGGGTCAATAAAATAAAGTACCAGTAATGCACTGGTATTTTCTCCTCCCCAAAAACTGTTGGCCTACATCACAATCCATTATGTGTAATAAATAGAATGGATCAGATCTGATACGAGTTCCTAATAGATCCAAATAACTTCCCTATACTGATCCCTACTCTGAAAGTTCTTGGTTGCTTAACCCATAGCTCCAGAATTTGGTGCAGGCACTATTTTAACTTTTAACTTTCTATACTGCATGAAACCACATTAGTGAGACATTCTTGAAAAGTATAAGAGAGTCAGCTGAAAAGTTCATAGGCTGACCAAGATACTCTTATGGAATAACCCAATGAGGTTTATTTCACAACATAGTCCCTGGAAAGAAACAATGCAGTTATCAATAAGAAGAGTTGAAATAAATGCATGCAAGATTTCACAGCTCTAGCATCACTCCTTCATAGTCAGCCTTTAAACTTTCCAGCTGACTCTCGTAAAACAACTCTATGACTGCATAACATAAAAAATTAAAGTCTTTACTTTAGTTTACTGAAATCTTTACAATGATCTGTTCAGTAAGAAAGATATTATAAATTTATGAAGTAACAAACACGTTTATTATTTTTAGATATTTTCTGATAAATTATTACAGGATGTTAAAGAGTTCTTCATGCTTTCTTCATGATCAGAGAGGAATGGACGGCGTGCTGTGACCAACGGCGCTGAATGGACGCCTGACAGACTGGTCAGTCAAGGTGATCAAGGTTAAAGAGTTTAGTTAGGGAGCGGTTCTCAAAACACAAGTATTTATCATCAGACAGATATACATGATGGAAAATTCTATGCACACACACACATATATGCACACACTCACACATACACACACACACACATATATGCACACACTCACACATACACACACACACATATATGCACACACTCACAAATACACATACACACACATATGTACATACACATACACACCTATGCACATACACACATATGCACATATGCACATACACACACAGACACATACACACATATATGCACATACACAAACATACACATGCACACATATGCACATACACAAACATATGCATACACACACATATGCACATACACAAACATACACATACACAAACATACACATACATATGCACATACACATACATATGCACATACACAAACATACACACACACAGACACATACACAAACATACATACACACACACACAGACACATACACACACAGACACACAAACATACACATACACACACAGACACATGCACATGCACATAGACAGACTGACACATATACACAGAGACATGTATACACACACACACACACACAGATGCACATACACATACACACACACATGCAACACAGACACATGCACACACAGACACAGACATATTTTATAAATTAATGGTAAAGATTCTCATATATACACTATATATGCACTATATATACACTATATATGCACTCATATGTACACTATATATACACTATATATGCACTATATATGCACTCATATATACACTATATATACACGATATATGGTGGCTGCCAACTCGTTTTCGAGTATGGCCACTACTTTATATCCATGTAGGAGAACCCCTACCGATGCGCTGAACAAGTGTGACTTTTTAATCCAGCCAGCGACTTGAAAACTCTGGTACAAACACTACACTTGTGACAATTACTGACACATAGTGCTGGGCCCATGGTACCATGTGACGACAAGTGCAGAGAGATCTCCAGATATAAAGCAATGCCTGTGCCGTGAAGCTTTTATAGTGAGCAAAGGCACTGCACAAAGCCAGTCCCACTCTCTTAACCAAGATGATATTTACCAAAAGGAAAAACAAGTCAACATCATTGGATACCATCAGGGTTGCAGGTGTTATATCAGAGTTTTCCTTCTCCTAGAATTCTGCCTTGACAAAGGCTAAGGGGTCATCTCTTTCGGTGATTTTGGATGGCTATTGACTCTTAAGAGCTCCTTTTCCCTTTGACAGGTTTTGTTTTTATTCCTGCAGGATGTCCAAAGTCACCCTTGGTGGGGTTGCCAGTTTAGTCGCCAACCACCCGACCATGGGACAGGTTGTACTGGGATATATGTTACCAGTAGCACACGATATATGCACTCATATATATGCACTCATATATACACTCATATATACACTATACATTTTTAAGCACCAATTTGAAATTGAAACTATGAAGAACCATCACCGCTGTCACCAGCTTCTTCTTCTTCTTCTTCATCATCATCATCATCACCATCACCATCACCATCACCACCACCACCACCACCACCACCACCCCCATCATTATTTAACATCCATTTTCCTTGCTAGTAATTCTGTGGGAATTGAATCCCATAATTCTTGCTCACCAGGAAAACATGCTTCTAGTTACACTGACATTAAATTTACATCCTCTTCTCTCATGAAAGACTAAGGTTGGCTGAAAAGTTCATAGACTGACCAAGATACTCTCATGGAATGACCAAATAAGGTTTATTTTTCAACAAAGTCTCTGGGAAGAAACAATGCAGTTATTAATTATAGTACAGTTGAAATTAATTGTTTCTACTTTTGGCACAAGGCCAGCAATTACCCAGTGCATTACTGGTACTTTATTTTATCGACCCCGTAAGGATGAAAGGCAAAGTTAACCTCGGCGGGATTTGAACTCACATCATAAAGGGACGTAACTCTATGCTTCAAAGCATGGTGTCCGACTCTCTAACGATACTGCCAATCCACCAATCAGTACAGTTGAAATTAATGCATGCAGTATTTCACAGCTCTAGTAACACCCTTTCATAGTCAGCCTATGAACTTTTCAGTCGACCCTCCTATATCTATCCATCTTTCTCTCTCTCTCTCTCTCTCTCTCTCTCTCTCTCTCTCTCTCTATATATATATATATATATATATATATATATATATATATATATATATAAAAGCGAAGTAGTTTCAGAAAAGGACTTGAACATCTGAAACTACTTCGCTTTTACTTATTCGATATTTACTCCGTCACTCCTATGTGGAAAAAGTACGTTGAGTGCTTGAATTGAATTGCATCAATGTTTACCCTAATATATATATATATATATATATATATATATATATATAAAACCTTCCAGGGGTCCGGGTAAATTTTCAATACCCGAATTACTTGATCGTTTTTTTTTTGGCTATGCGAAAGATTGCTTAACCATCGTCTCAGTGTGTTTGGCCTTCAACGTTTGTTATAGCTCTGGTTCATCTGAATCATTGAGCACTTGCCGCACATCTCGGAGGTTGTTTTTCGTTATTTCGTGGGCCGAAATGTGAATTTCGATAATTTATGTTTATATATATGCTGTAATGTGGCCGTGTAGGCAACACGGTAAAAACCTCCCAGCCCCACACTGTAAATGTGGTTGGTGTTAGGAAGGGCATCCAGCTGTAGAAAACCCGCCAGACAGTCCACGCTGTAATGTGGCCGTGTAGGCAACACGGTAAAAACCTCCCAGCCCCACACTGTAAATGTGGTTGGTGTTAGGAAGGGCATCCAACTGTAGGAAACCCGCCAGACAGTCCACGCTGTAATGTGGCCGTGTAGGCAACACGGTAAAAACCTCCCAGCCCCACACTGTAAATGTGGTTGGTGTTAGGAAGGGCATCCAGCTGTAGAAAACCCGCCAGACAGTCCACGCTGTAATGTGGCCGTGTAGGCAACACGGTAAAAACCTCCCAGCCCCACACTGTAAATGTGGTTGGTGTTAGGAAGGGCATCCAGCTGTAGAAAACCCGCCAGACAGTCCATGCTGTAATGTGGCCGTGTAGGCAACACGGTAAAAACCTCCCAGCCCCACACTGTAAATGTGGTTGGTGTTAGGAAGGGCATCCAACTGTAGGAAACCCGCCAGACAGTCCACGCTGTAATGTGGCCGTGTAGGCAACACGGTAAAAACCTCCCAGCCCCACACTGTAAATGTGGTTGGTGTTAGGAAGGGCATCCAGCTGTAGAAAACCCGCCAGACAGTCCACGCTGTAATGTGGCCGTGTAGGCAACACGGTAAAAACCTCCCAGCCCCACACTGTAAATGTGGTTGGTGTTAGGAAGGGCATCCAACTGTAGGAAACCCGCCAGACAGTCCACGCTGTAATGTGGCCGTGTAGGCAACACGGTAAAAGCCTCCCAGCCCCACACTGTAAATGTGGTTGGTGTTAGGAAGGGCATCCAGCTGTAGAAAACCCGCCAGACAGTCCACGCTGTAATGTGGCCGTGTAGGCAACACGGTAAAAGCCTCCCAGCCCCACACTGTAAATGTGGTTGGTGTTAGGAAGGGCATCCAACTGTAGGAAACCCGCCAGACAGTCCACGCTGTAATGTGGCCGTGTAGGCAACACGGTAAAAGCCTCCCAGCCCCACACTGTAAATGTGGTTGGTGTTAGGAAGGGCATCCAGCTGTAGAAAACCCGCCAGACAGTCCTATGCGAGCAAGACAACCACTCTTGCCTCAAGTGGGAAAACCCCCGTCCAAACCCATGCAAGCATGGAACACGGACGCTAAACCTGATGATGATGATGATGATGATATATATATATATATACATACACACATATATATATATATATATATATATATATATATATATATATATATATATATATATATATATATATATATAGGAGTAAGTAAGACCCCGACGGCTGAGCTCAAGCCGTTTCGACGGCTAATTCTGTACTGAATTGAGTACTTTGAATTAAGTATTGAGTACTTTGGTATTGAGTACTTTGGTGCATTATGGTCCACCTGGTTCCTTACCACTTTTCCTTCGCTATATATATATAAACATAAATTATCAAAATTATATATATATATATATATATATATATATATATACAAATGGAAGTACAGCATATTTGAAGCCATAGCCTCAGCCAAGCCGACGAATGCGTTCAGCAGTGCAGCCAAGCACTCGACAAGGTATAGGACCTCAGAGTAATAACATACAGTTTAAAGGGCTTTGCAAAATGAAGACAGTGACCAGTAATTTGGCCGGGCTCCGTAGCTACGAAAGAACTGACTCGTGAGAAAGAAATTCATACACATATACATATATCATCATCATCATCATCATCAGGTTTAGCGTCCGTGTTCCATGCTTGCATGGGTTTGGACGGGGGTTTTCCCACTTGAGGCAAGAGTGGTTGTCTTGCTCGCATAGGACTGTCTGGCGGGTTTTCTACAGTTGGATGCCCTTCCTAACACCAACCACATTTACAGTGTGGGGCTGGGAGGTTTTTACCGTGTTGCCTACACGGCCACATTACAGCGTGGACTGTCTGGCGGGTTTTCTACAGTTGGATGCCCTTCCTAACACCAACCACATTTACAGTGTGGGGCTGGGAGGTTTTTACCGTGTTGCCTACACGG
>OZ024752.1:38101324-38126324 GCA_964016885.1 Eledone cirrhosa
ATTTTAATCAAAGTGTGTATACATTTTGGGGGGACACCCTGTATATATATATATATATATATATAAAGAGAGAGAAAGAAAGGGGATCCAGTCAAAACCAGTCAAAAACAGATTGATTGAAATGTTAACTGTCCCTTCATACCAATCACATCTGACTTGCTTACATCCAAATTACTCCACCAAATTGCCCTTTCAAACCCCACCACCATCTTTGTTATTACCTAACCTTTTTGCTTCTCTCTTTCTCTCTCTTTATTTTCTCTTTTTATCCTCCATTTTCTCAAATCCATTTCCTTTTCTCTTCCCTGATTTTCTTCTACAGAAGAGCCTCCTAACTTCCTTCAGTTAGTCACTGGCTGACATATTTCTCCTACATTCACTTGTTCCATTCATAAACTCTTTCTCTATTCTTGAAGCACACATACACACATATGCACACATATATACACACTTATACACACAGACAGACATACACACATACATACACAGACACATACATACATGCACACATACATACATGCACACATACACATTCACACACAAACACTCACACACACATGATGATGATGATGATGATGATGGTGATGATGATGAAGGTGATAGCAATGAAGTTGATAGCGATGATGATGATGATGGTGGTGATCATAGTGATCATGATGATGATGATGGTGGTAATGATTATGATATATAACCTGTTTTCTTTTTTTTTCTTATTTAATCTTTTACATTGATTGGACTGCAATCATACGAAGGCGCAGCCATCGTGGTTTTTAGTTAATCATATTGACAGCACTTTGGGCAACTCTCTTTTACTATAGTCTTGGTTTGATAAATACCTTTTGAATGGAATTTGGTAAAAGAAAACTATGTGATTCAATAAACAGAGATCAATGAAATAGTACCAGATTGAAATAAGTATCGGGGTTAATATAATTAATTAAAGCCCATAAAGGTAGTGGTGCTCCAGAATAGCCAGTGTCCAATTACTGGAATTACTAAAAGTATAGACAAACATACAAGTATAGACATGCTACTGCTATCAAAGTGAATGTCTAAAGTCTGCCTCGAGTCTGGAGGCTTACCAAGCCAGTGCTTAGCTTCGGTTTCCAAGGCATTAAGTGACTGATGGTACAAAACTTCCCCCTAAACAGGAAGCCAGTCCATCGCAGGGTTAAAGTCTGTCTTGAGCTCTGAGGCTTATCAAGGCTGGTGCTTAGCCTTGGTTTCTGTGGCATGAAGTGACTAAGAGTACAAGACTCCCCGCTAGACAGAAAGCCAGTTCATCGCAGGGTTGAATTTGATCACAAACCCGGAGGCTCATCAGGCCGATGCTTATCCTTAGCTTCCATGGCATTAAGCAACTGAGAGGACAAGACTTACCCCTAGACATGACACCAGTCCATTGCAGGATTAAACCCCCAGCTATTGCTGCTGGTTCTCATTTTCAGCTGAGTACACTGGACCAACATAAAATGAAGTGTTTTGCTCAAGAACACAACACACAACACTGTCCAGGAATTGAACCTACAATATTATGATTATAAGTCCAACACACTTACCACTAGGCCATATGCCTACCAATTATGGAGTTTTTATAATATTTTTGGTAAGGATACTATCAAAGTTTCAATAACACAATAGTTTCTACCACTATTTACAATTTGTTTTCAATATTAATTGATAGTTGACTTTGCCTTTCATCCTTACGGGGTCGATAAAATAAAGTACCAGTAATGAACTGGGTATTTGCTGGCCTTGTGCCTAAAGTAGACACAAATATTAATTGATAGTTAAGTCAAATGCCTACAAATAAACATAATTTATGTATTAAAAAAATGTGGAAGAAGACATGGAGACTCAATTGTGTCACAGCTAGGAGTACTGGAGTTTCTCTCTGATAATTTTTGAGGCAAGCCAACACACTTGCAGCATTTCCACAGGTGATGGCGAGGCTAAGATGCTGGAATAACTAAGCACACACACACAGAAACAGATATCCACAAACACAACATGTATACGCATATATATATATATACACAAATGCAAATGCACACATACACACATGAATACCCATGTACACACCCGCAAACGCACACAGAGAAACAGACACTCACAAACACACGTACACACATATACATGCCAATATGCATACACACACATATACACATGCATACACGCATACATACACTCAAACACACACATACACTCTAATGCACATATGCCTCTCTCTCCCTCTCTGGGAGAGCGGGGGAGCGAGCGAGAGAGACAGAGGGGTGGGGAGGGTGGAAGAGAGGGATAGAGAGAGAAAGAGAGAGAGAGGTGGAGAGGGAGAAAGAGGGAAGGCAAGGGGGTGGTGTGAGAGAGAGAGGAAGAGACAGAGACAGTGTGTGTGTGTGAGTATGTATGTATGTATTACTCCTTGATTTGATTTACTAAAACTATTTCAGAATTTCAGAAGAAAGAGAAGCTATTGTGATGGCCATTTTGTCCAGTTGCTATAGTGTGACTGTTTAACTAACAACATAATAAGAGTGTCATGCTTTAGGAAGGCAACACTTCATAGCATGTCATTAAACTGTCCACTGTCTCTTATTATAGATGCTTAATTCTCTTAATGAGCTGATTCAGTAGCTCAAGTATTTTTGGTTAGTGCAAAGCCTAAAAATAAAAAGTGACAACAATAAACTGTACCAGTTGTTATCAAAATACAGTTGGATGTTACAATATTATTGTGAGAGACACAGCCATAATTTCAATGGTGGATTGCCAGTATCTGTAGAGTATTGGACAACATGCTTTGTGGCATATAGTTGTGGTTCTTTATGTTCTGAGTTCAAATCCCTCCGAGCTTATGTTTGCCTTTCATCCTTACCAGGTCGATAAATAAAGCACCAGTATTCACTGGGTTCAATTTAACCCTTTAGCATTTAAACCGGCCATAACTGGCTAGAATTCCCTCACCTCTTTCTGTTCAAACTGGCTGAAACTACCCACTCATACTTAGGTTAAGGTATTGTTGCGATCTGAGTTCAAATCCCGCCGAGGTTGACTTTGCCTTTCATCCTTACGGGGTCGATAAAATAAAGTACCAGTAATGCACTGGGTAATTGCTGGCCTTGTGCCTAAAGTAGAAACAAATATTATGTGAGATATTATGTCAGATAAAGCCTTTACTGAGAAAATACAATAGTATATATAAAGTAATGTCAATGCTAAAGGGTTAATCGACTTTTCCCCTCTCCCCAAATTGCTGGCCTTGTGCCTATAGTAGAATTGTTATATCAATGGAGTGTGATTCACTTGTTATAGTTGATGTTGTTGTTGTTGTTTTTGGATGATCTTACAATATCATTGTGGGATCATGAATGATGTTTCCATCAAATGGTGCAGCCAGTTGTTGGGGTGCCACTCTAGATGTGCCACTGGTACAGCCAGTTGTTGGGTGCCACTGGTGCAGCCAGTTGTTGGGGTGCCACTCTAGATGTGCCACTGGTACAGCCAGTTGTTGGGGTGCCACTCTAGATGTGCCACTGGTACAGCCAGTTGTTGGGGTGCCACTCTAGTTTTGCCACTGGTACAGCCAGTTGTTGGGGTGCTACTCTAGATGTGCCACTGGTACAGCCAGTTGTTGGGGTGCCACTGGTGTAGCCAGTTGTTGGGGTGCCACTCTAGATGTGTCACTGATACAGCCAGTTGTTGGGGTGCCACTCTAGATGTGTCACTGATACAGCCAGTTGTTGGGGTGCCACTCTAGATGTGTCACTGATACAGCCAGTTGTTGGGGTGCCACTCTAGATGTGTCACTGATACAGCCAGTTGTTGGGGTGCCACTCTAGATGTGTCACTGATACAGCCAGTTGTTGGGGTGCCACTCTAGATGTGTCACTGATACAGCCAGTTGTTGGGGTGCCACTCTAGATGTGCCACTGGTACAGCCAGTTGTTGGGGTGCCACTGGTGTAGCCAGTTGTTGGGGTTCCACTCTAGATGTGCCACTGGTGCAGCCAGTTGTTGGGGTGCCACTGGTGTAGCCAGTTGTTGGGGTTCCACTCTAGATGTGCCACTGGTACAGCCAGTTGTTGGGTGCCACTGGTGCAGCCAGTTGTTGGGGTGCCACTCTAGATGTGCCACTGGT
Source organism: Eledone cirrhosa (assembly GCA_964016885.1). Lineage (NCBI taxonomy): Eukaryota > Metazoa > Mollusca > Cephalopoda > Octopoda > Eledonidae > Eledone > Eledone cirrhosa. The sequence continues at coordinate 38,105,459 of OZ024752.1, forward strand.
ACAGCCAGTTGTTGGGGTGCCACTGGTGCAGCCAGTTGTTGGGGTGCCACTCTAGATGTGCCACTGGTACAGCCAGTTGTTGGGGTGCCACTGGTGTAGCCAGTTGTTGGGGTGCCACTCTAGATGTGCCACTGGTACAGCCAGTTATTGGGGTGCCACTGGTGTAGCCAGTTGTTGGGGTGCCACTCTAGATGTGTCACTGATACAGCCAGTTGTTGGGGTGCCACTCTAGATGTGCCACTGGTACAGCCAGTTGTTGGGGTGCCACTCTAGATGTGCCACTGGTACAGCCAGTTATTGGGTGCCACTGGTGTAGCCAGTTGTTGGGGTGCCACTCTAGATGTGCCACTGGTACAGCCAGTTATTGGGTGCCACTGGTGTAGCCAGTTGTTGGGGTGCCACTCTAGATGTGCCACTGGTACAGCCAGTTGTTGGGGTGCCACTGGTGTAGCCAGTTGTTGGGGTGCCACTCTAGATGTGCCACTGGTACAGCCAGTTGTTGGGGTGCCACTGGTGTAGCCAGTTGTTGGGGTGCCACTGGTACAGCCAGTTATTGGGTGCCACTGGTGTAGCCAGTTGTTGGGGTGCCACTCTAGATGTGCCACTGGTACAGCCAGTTATTGGGGTGCCACTCTAGTTTTGCCACTGGTACAGCCAGTTGTTGGGGTGCCACTCTAGTTTTGCCACTGGTACAGCCAGTTATTGGGGTGCCACTCTAGTTTTGCCACTGGTACAGCCAGTTGTTGGGGTGCCACTCTAGTTTTGCCACTGGTACAGCCAGTTGTTGGGGTGCCACTCTAGATGTGCCACTGGTACAGCCAGTTGTTGGGGTGCCACTCTAGATGTTTTCATAGTCAGCCATCACCACTGGTCTCTATTCTACATCATGCATAGAAGGGTCTTGGTGAGAGTCATGTGGACAGAGTCCTCAAACACTCGTTCCAGTGGGCCCTGTCAGAAGCAATCATCTCCAATTGGCCCGGCTGGATTCCAGAAGTGAAACCAGTCAAGCTCATGGATGTTATCCAACCATCTTGCTCGGGGTCTACCTCTGGGTCTCCTGTCAGTTGGTTTTGCTGGTAAAAGCTGTCCAAACCAAAACCATTGGTTTTTAAACAATGTTTTAAATCGTCAAGGAATTGGGAGGATTTAGTAATATAACTAACTTTCTCATTATTAAGCTGATGTTTGGAACAAAGCTTAACAAAGGTACTTACATAAATAAAACTCCAATTGTGACTTTTTAGATAAATTCAGATGGTGGTGGTGGTGGTACTACAAAAAAAAAAATAATAACCTGGTACTTTCTCATTATTAAGCTGATGTTTGGAACAAAGCTTAACAAAGGTACTTACATAAATAAAACTCCAATTGTGACTTTTTAGATAAATTCAGATGGTGGTGGTGGTGGTGGTACTACAAAAAAAAAATAATAACCTGGTACCTGGCATTTGGAAGGTCAACCATCCATAGCAATCATGCCTAAATGGAATGTATGAGCAAAACAAAATCGTCTGATCAGCCAACCAAACATAAACCATTTTAAACTAAAACATATGAGCATGACATAATCGTTTGACCTGATCTGAGTTGTCTAGCCTCAGTGTGACAACCTGTCTACCCAATGCAAGCATGCAAAATAGACATAAAACAGTAGAGGAGGTGGTGGTGATGGTGGTGGTGGAGGTGATGGTGATAGTGGCGGTAGTGGTGATAGTGATGTTGATGGTGGTAGTGGCGGTAGTGATGGTGATGGTGGTAGTGGCGGTAGTGATGGTGATGGTGGTGGTGGTGATGTTAGTAGTGGTGATGGTAGTGGTGGTGGTGGTAGTGGTTTTGGAGAATTGAACTTACAACCTCACGATTGTAAGCCCGACGCTCTAACCGCTAAGCCATGCGCCTTCAAGGGGGGCTATGTTGAAAAATAAACCTCATTTAGTCACATTCCATGAGAGTATCTTGGTCAGCCTATGAACTTTTTTTAGCTGACCCCCTGACCCTTGCATGTAAGTGGTAGAGTATTTAGGTGGCAAACCAAACACAACCACCATTATACATTGGATGCCTTTAGCACACATTACTCTGGACAACACTTATAACAAACCCATCCTATCCCGGACACACACACAACATTGTTTTCTGTAAATACTGACCTTTAGATGATCTGGTTGGGTATCACCTGTCTTATTATTTCTAATGTGGTGGATTGGCAGTATCGGTAGAGAGTCGGACGCCATGCTTTCCAGCATAGTTACGTCCCTTTGCGGTCTGAGTTCAAATCCCGCTGAGGTTAACTTTGCCTTTCATCCTTACAGGGGTCGATAAAATAAAGTACCAGTAATGTACTGGGGTAATTGCTGGCCTTGCGCCCAAAATAGAAACAATTATTTCTAATGTGGTAAGGGGCCTATAAAAACTACTGGTAGAAGGTGAACAGAGAAAACCTAACCACCAGGTAACAAAACAACAAAAGACCCCCAACCAGCATGTCAATGAGGGAGTTTTTTATGTGGTCCATTGACCTACATTAAATAACAACCATATCTCCCTCAAGTCATGCCTGAATGACTTTAGAAGAAGACAATCACTTTTTGAAAATGGAGTTCAGGTTTTGTTCCTCCTCCCATGGATTTCCTATTAAGAAATGTGTATGTTTTTGTGTGCGTGCGTGTGTGGGTGCCTGTGTGTGTATGTTTATGTGTGCGTGTATGTGTGTGTGTGTGTGCTTGTGTGTGTATGTTTACATTTGTGAGAGTGTGCGTGTGTGTGCCTGTGTCTGCGTGTGTATGTTTATTTGTATATGTGTGTGTGTGTATGTTTATGTGCGTGTGTGTGTGCCTGTGTCTGTATATGTGTTTATGTGCGTGTATGTGTGTGTGCCTGTGTCTGGGTGTGTATGTTTATATGTATATGTGCGTGTGTGTGTGTGTGCCTGTGTGTGTATGTTTACATTTGTGAGAGTGTGTGTGTGTGTGTGCCTGTGTCTGGGTGTGTATGTTTATATGTATATGTGTGTGTGTGTGTGTGTATGTTTGTGTGTGTATGTGTGTGTGTGGGGGGGGGTTGTGTCTGTATGTGGATGTGTATGTTTATATGTTTGCGTGTGTGTATGTTTATATTTGTGTGTGTGCCTGTGTCTGGGTGTGTATGTTTATATGTGTGTGTGTGTGTGTATGTTTATGTGTGTATGTGTGTGGGGGGGCTGTGTCTGTATGTGGATGTGTATGTTTATATGTTTGCGTGTGTGTATGTTTATATTTGTGTGTGTGCCTGTGTCTGGGTGTGTATGTTTATATGTATATGTGTGTGTGTGTGTGTATGTTTATGTGTGTATGTGTGTGTATGTGTGAGGGGGGCTGTGTCTGTATGTGGATGTGTATGTTTATATGTTTGCGTGTGTGTATGTTTATATTTGTGTGTGTGCCTGTGTCTGGGTGTGTATGTTTATATGTATATGTGTGTGTGTGTGTATGTTTACGTGTGTATGTGTGAGGGGGGGGGCTGTGTCTGTATGTGGATGTGTATGTTTATATGTTTGCGTGTGTGTATGTTTATATTTGTGTGTGTGCCTGTGTCTGGGTGTGTATGTTTATATGTATATGTGTGTGTGTATGTTTGTGTCGATATTTGTTTGTGTGTGTGTATGTTTATATTTGTGTGTGTGTGTTTGTATTTGTGTGTGTGTGTGGTTTTACTTAAATGAAGATTGTAACTTACATTAATGAGTGTTAAAAAAAGAAGTTTAGTTATTTTAAAAAATTTATTACTATCAAAATTAAAGAAAATAAAAAACAAAGATTTAAAATTAAAACATTCTTTGTATATTAACTTAGTTAATTAGTAAGGCTGAAAAAACGAATTAATTAATGTAATAGAACTTCAATATATTAATCCTTTCATTACCCTATTTCTAATGAAAAACACTGCCTAAGTCATTAACCCTTTCATTACCATATTTCTAATGAAAGACACTGCCTATGTCATTAACCCTTTCATTACCATATTTTTAATGAAAGACTGCCTATGTCATTAACCCTTTCATTACCATATTTCTAAAGAAAGACACTGCCTATGTCGTTAACCCTTTCATTACCATATTTCTAAAGAAAGACACTGCCTATGTCATTAACCCTTTCATTACCATATTTCTAAAGAAAGACACTACCTATGTCATTAACCCTTTCATTTCCATATTTCTAATGAAAGACACTGCCTATGTCATTAACCCTTTCATTACCATATTTCTAATGAAAGACATATTCTGTCATTAACCCTTTCATTACCATATTTCTAAAGAAAGACACTGCCTATGTCGTTAACCCTTTCATTACCATATTTCTAAAGAAAGACACTGCCTATGTCATTAACCCTTTCATTACCATATTTCTAAAGAAAGACACTACCTAAGTCATTAACCCTTTCATTACCATATTTCTAAAGAAAGACACTACCTATGTCATTAACCCTTTCATTTCCATATTTCTAATGAAAGACACTGCCTATGTCATTAACCCTTTCATAACCATATTTCTAATGAAAGACACTGTCTATGTCATTAACCCTTTCATGACCATATTTCTAATGAAAGACACTGCCTATGTCATTAACCCTTTCATTACTATATTTCTAATGAAAGACATATTCTGTCATTAACCCTTTCATTACCATATTTCTAATGTAAGACATTGCTTATAATTTTCAAATCATTTTGAAAATAATCAAGAATTTAGAAGGATTTAGAAATATAAGTAATTTTCCCAATAGTAAGCTGGTGTTTGGAACATAACTTAACAAAGATTCTTATATAAAATTATGATAGTTTTTTTTAGCTTAATATAAACATGTTAAAACAAACAGTTCTGTATCATAAAACCAGGAACAGTTTCAGGGGGTTTGGTATAAAGAAGTTAAATGGAGAAGATTAGGATATTGTGATGAGGTAAATATGAAAAATGAAATAACATTTTGGTTTTACTCATTATTTCATTAGTTTAAATATGTTAGTATGTATATGGTGTGTGTATAAATATGTTAGTATATGTTAAGAAGTGCACTAGCAGCTGAAGTTTACAATAAAGTTATATCTGTATAATTATAGATTATGTAACCGAACTGAGACTGCAACAATGTGCATATATACACATATCTAATATGTAGACATGTAAACATGCCAGAAAATACGAATTTCTCTGTGTATTGAAATAACCTTCTCCAGTGGCAACCTAGTGAATTTGGCTGATGAGACCCAGGTTTCACTGCTCATGAGACCAAAGGAGGCAAACAGTCAAAGTATCAACTGCTCTCTGATAGGTTTATGGATTGAGCCAGTGGCTGTGGAGGCTTCCAATATTCTAGAACCCCTGGACCACATCCCTGCTTTTTGCTATCAGGATGGAGTTGGCTACCAATCATCATCATCATTGTTTAATGTCCATCTTCCATGCTAGCATGGGTAGGATGGACTGTCCCTTTGAGAGGGATCAGGTCGGGGGACTGTGATTCACTCACACAGAACTGATTTTGGCTTTGTTTCTATGGCTGGATGCCCTTCCTAATGCCAACCACATTTACAACATGGACTGGGTGCTTTTTGCCATATCGCCTACACAACCACTTTAGAGCGTGGGCTGGGAGCTTTTTATCGTGACATCTACACGACCACTATACAGTGTGGACTGGGTGCTTTTTGGAGTGACACCTACACGACCACTTTACAGAGTGGACTGGGTGCTTTTTGACGTGACACCTACACAACCACTTTACAGTCCACACAAGTGGAATTGGCTACCCGCAAGTGTGGGCCCCATGCGGTAGAGTGGTTGTTCCAGCACATTTCCCTCACCATCCTCTGGAGCAATATCTTCCTCATCCTGTCTGCCAGGGACGATGGGACCACGAGGCAGACTGACCCTTTTTGTATTGATAGATTTGAATACTCTGCTATTTATAACCCCCCTCCCTTCCCACTCTATCCAATTATGTCTCATGCAGAAAATTATAATCTCATGAACAGTAACTCATCTTAAACATTAATGCATTTTTCTTTAGGAGTTAAATAAAATTTGTTTTTACATGTTTTTAAATCTTAAAATCATAAAAACTAAATAAACAACAGTTAAATAAACATTTGACAGCTTTTTTATTGGCAAACTGTCATTAACAGTAAAACGAAAATTATATACTAGATATATATCATACACTTAGTCACTTTTGTCATTTTTAAAGCTACGTGTGTATGTGTGTGTGTATATATATATATATATACACACACACACCTACATGTATATATATACTATTATACATACATACATACACATATTATGCAGCAAATATCATCATTTATTCTGTTGATTAACATCAGCAAATGATGAAGCCAAGAGCTAGCAATCATTGGTAGACATCTTGAAATACTAGATTAGTTCCTAAAGAACGGGAGGCCAGCTGTTGTTCAGGCCATGTGTAGAGTAAAAATAAAATTACAACGTTCGATAGGATGAATGTGGTAATGCCATATATATATATATATAAATATATGGAAATGGCCATGCTCAGTGTGTAGGAAAGGCGTAGGTAGAAACTCCATTTTATGTCCCAATGCAAAGTATGGGTGCATAAAAGATGTAGTGGGATCATAGGTAAGCTAACTAAGAACATAGATTTTTACATGTGGCCGGTGCTCTGGTGCAATAAGTAGCAGCAAGTGCCCACAAAATACTAGCTCTTTCAATTGCGCAGAGGGTTCTATAGAAATAGTGGACAGCTTCCGTTACCTGGGCGACAAAATCAGCAGTGGGGGAGGGTGCTCTGAAAGTACAGTAGCTAGAGTCAGAACTGGATGGAAAAAGTTCAGAGAGCTTATACCACTATTAGCCGCTAAAGGGTTCTCCCTAAGAATGAAAGGCAGGTTGTATGATGCCTGCATACGAACAGCAATGTTGCATGGCAGTGAGACCTGGGCATTGTGTGCAGAAGATATACGCAGACTAGAGAGGAACGAAGCTTGCATGCTCCGCTGGATGTGTAACAGTAATATACGTGAACGGCAAAGCATAAGTGAACTAAGGAAAAAATTAGAAATAAGATTGTTGTCTACTCGAGAGAAGGCTACGTTGGTATGGTCACGTGATGCGCATGAAAGATGACAGCTGTATAACAAAGTGCAGGGCAATAAAGATAGACGGTAGCTACGGAGTAGGCAGACCCAGAAAAACCTGGGACGAGCTGATAAATTCTGACCTCACACACTTACACCTCTCGAAGACAATGTCACTGGACCGAGACCTTTGGCGGTACTCAGTAATAGAGAAGACCCGCCTTACCTGAAATACAAAGTAAAACCTACTACAGTCAGTAGGCATCTCTAACAAAACACACCCCCGTCCCACCACCCCCACCACATCCACACCGCCCCTTCAATGTAAAGTTATGTTGGTACCACAACATCCAGGCCGAAACAAATGAGATCGTGTAGGTGTCACGACAAAAAACACACAGTTCACGCTGTAATGTGGCCATGTAGGCAACACGGTAAAAACCTCCCAGCCCCACACTGTAAATGTGGTTGGTGTTAGGAAGGGCATCCAGCTGTAGAAAACCCGCCAGACAGTCCTATGCGAGCAAGATAAATCACTCTTGCCTCAAGTGGCGAAAACCCCCGTCCAAACCCATGCAAGCGTGGAACATGGACGTTAAACGTTGATGATGATGATGATGATATATATAATTAGAAAGTGAACAACACAAAATATAACTACTCCATTACCAAAGGTTTCTGGACCCCAGGCAATAATAACATACATCTGGATCGGTCGTCAGACAGAGATTTTTCTAATTAAATAACTCTATTCCAGACATAGAGCACTCTTTTTTCCTTTGCTTTTCCTTCGGAATTACCTTACCCCCCCCCCCCCCCCCCCACTCTCAAGAGCATGAAACTAATAAACCTTTGTTTGTACTACCTCTCTGTTTTTGTTCCCGTTCCAGTTTTCACTATATATATATATATATCATATTTCAATCATATCTCATTTTGTTTGACCCGTTTTAGCTTGTTCGCTTTTTTGGCTATGGTGGTTAATGGCTTCTTAACCATCGTCTCAGCGTGTATAACCATTTTAACTTGTGTTTATAGCTCTGGTATCTTCTTCAGCTCCATGGAGCGCTTGTCAGCACAATATGGAAGTTGCGTTTCACAAATTTCTACCCGCCGAAATGCGATTCTCACTAAATTATATTTGTGTGTGTGTATGTATGTATATATATATATATATATATATATATATATATATACGCAGACTAGAGAGGAACGAAGCTTGCATGCTCCGCTGGATGTGTAACAGTAATATACGTGAACGGCAAAGCATAAACGAACGAAGGAAAAAATTAGAGATAAGAGGGATCAGATGTTGTTTACTCGAGAGAAGGCTGCGTTGGTATGGACACGTGATGCGCATGAAAGTCGATAGCTGTATTACAAAGTGCAGGGCAATAAAGATAGACGGTAGCCACGGAATAGGCAGACCTAGAAAAACATGGGATGAGCTGATAAACTCCGACCTCACACACTTACACCTCTCCAAGACAATGTCACTGGACCGAGACCTTTGGCGGTACTCAGTAACAGAGAAGACCCGCCTTGCCAGTAGGCATCTCTAACAAACTACACCCCGTCCCGCCACCACCCCCACCCCATCCACACCACCCCGTTCTATGTAAAGTTATGTTGGTGCCGCGCCATCCAGGCCGAAACAAATGAGATCGTGTAGGTGTCACGACAAAAAAACACACAGTCCACGCTGTAATGTGGCCGTGTAGGCAACACGGTAAAAACCTCCCAGACCCACACTGTAAATGTGGTTGGTGTTAGGAAGGGCATCCAACTGTAGAAAACCTGCCAGACAGTCCTATGCGAGCAAGACAATCACTCTTGCCTCAAGTGGGACTACCCCCGTCCAAACCCATGCAAGCGTGGAACACGGACGTTAAACGTTGATGATGATGATGATGATGATGATATATATATATATATATATATATATATATATATATATATATATATATATATATATATATATATATATATATATATATATATATATATATATATATATATATATATATATATATATATATATATATATATATATATATATATATATATATATATATATAATGGAGGCACATGGCTTAGTGGTTAGAGTATTGGCCTTGCAATCGAAAGGTTGTGAGTTCAATTCTCAGACCGGGTGATGTGTTGTTTCCTTGAGCAAGACACTTTATTTCACATTGCTCCAGTTTACTCAGCTGTAGAAATGAGATGATAGGGACTGGGGTCCCTATCCTTCCACTGCAAAGTGGTCGTGGAGGTGCCATGGCAAAAAAGCACCCAGTACTCACTGTAAATGAGGTTGGTGTTAGGAAGGGCATCCAGCTGTAGAAATCAAGCCAGAATCAGTTCCCGTCCCACCCTTGCAAGCAGGGAAAAGTGGACGTAAAATGAAATGATGAATGATGATGATATATATGTATATATATATATATGTGTGTGTGTGTGTATTCATGAAACTGTAAGAATCTCAGCACAATGGGGGTTCGGAGCTGTAAACAGTCGATTGCCATGTGCGTAGCAAAAAGTTGGGTTAAAATATAACCACATATTGAGAGGGAGAGGATGGAAGACAGAAGAGAATCATATATATATAAAGTTTTGTCCATCCCATGCCAACTTGAAGAAAATGGATGTTAAAATGATGATGATGATCATCATCATACAGAATACACATATATGGCATAACAATAATAAATAAAACTGTTAGAGTTTTGACAATTTTTCCCTTCAGTTTTCCCTTCCTGACAAATTCTACGTTTTGTAGTCCATGGCATGAACATATCAATATTATATATCTCCTTTTCAAAGTTTTTTCTGTCCATTGTAATACTGTCCTTATCATATACAGATTGTCTGGGACCATTGTGTAATTGGTAATAAGAACTTGAATAATCGTTGAATGTGTTTGGATATTGAATTCGTTTAATCCTTTTGGAACTAAATCCCCCCAAACCACCTTTTGTTCTAAGATACAAAATTGTTTGTTTTAAAAAGTTAATATTTATTAAAGAGATGGTGAATTTGAAGAGTCATTAGAACAGCAGATAGAATGTTTTGCGGTATTCGTTTTGGCTCTCTGCTCTCTGAGCTCAAATCCTATCGAGGTCAACTTTGCCTTTCATCCATTTGTGGTTGATAAAAAAAAGTACTAGTCTAGTACTGGGGTTGATTCTTCCTCTATATATCCTTCTCATTTCAATTCTTTCACTTTTTCTATCCTTCACTGGAAGAAATCTGTTGTATTCAAACCTGGAGAAGAGATAGGCTTCACCAGGTTTTAAAAAAAATGCCCTAGAAATGTCAATACGGTGCTGCCCCTATGACTCCCTCAGAAGTGAAAGGACCATACATACTTTTATCTAAATGCCTTCCATCATAATTTCCTGTAAGAATCTTTATTAAAATATATTTCAAATACCATCTTGGGTATTGAAGGAGTTCATTATATTATATAACATATTACAAAGTCCTTACAAATTCTTGATTATTTTCAAAATGATTTTGAAAATAGTAGGCAGTGTCTTTCAGAAGAAATATGGTAACAAAAGCGTTAATGTAAAACCACTTTCAGAAATTCCTATTCAAGAGAATTAATTTAAATTTTAATGGCAGCCACCACAAGGAATTATCATAAGAGATAATCATAAAAAGAAACTACATTTTATAAATCAATATATTTCACTGATTATGTGTGAGACAACTGTTAAGCTTGCACTAATTTATCATTATTACCTAGCCAATAGTTATTGATTTTTAACTTGATACTAAATGCCTAATTAGACATTTGAAAAAGGTACTTCAATTTGTGGCTTTGTTAAAAAGTTAAAAAAATCAATTTACTCTGAAAACTTTATTTCATGCATCTTAGCTTGGATTAACAGCTTTTCTACCAACCGCTCTTTTTCATTGATCTATAGAAACATTTAAAGAGTTTGGTGTTTAATCAATGACATAGATACATGTCAGTTATTTTATTTCGAATTTTACCGTTTGCTCTCCTTTCAAAGAGATCAAAACAGAAAAAACAAAGAAGAGTTTATTCAGATTTTATCCAGATTTTAAAACAAAGATGTAAAAATTTCTCAAACCAATTGAAACAGAACCTATTGAATCAACGTTTTGTTTTATCTATTGTCTCCCCCCACCCTCCCCCACCCTCACCCTCTCATAATTTACTCATCGGGTCATTAATTCACTAATTGATTTATTCATTGGATATGATTTGTTTTTAGTCGGGTTATTTGTTAGCTAGAGTAATTGATTGATCAATAAGTTTGAATCCTCCCAACATCATAATTGGCTCAGTGAGAATTTGAGACAATGTTTCTGGGATTTGAATAATTAACAGAGCTTATATCATCACCATCATCATCATCATCATCATCATCATCATCATCACCACCACTACCATTTGGCCATGCCGTACCATATATTTACTTATTACTTAGACAGCTGTTCGAATCTATATTCAGCTAAACCAAGTGAATGAATGAATGAAGGACTTGATTAAATTACTATATATACTCAAATATAAGCCGGTCCAAATATAACTCGAGATATGGAGGTACATGGCTTAGTGGTTAGAGCATTGCGCTTGCAATCGAAAGGTTGTGAGTTCAATTCTCAGACCGGGTGATGTGTTGTTTCCTTGAGCAAGACACTTTATTTCACATTGCTCCAGTTTACTCAGCTGTAGAAATGAGATGATGGGGACTGACGTCCCAATCATTCCACTGCAAAGTGGTCGTGGAGGTGCCACGACAAAAAAAAGCACCCAGCACTCACTGTAAATGAGGTTGGTGTTAGGAAGGGCATCCAGCTGTAGAAATCAAGCCAGAATCAGTTCCCGTCACACCCATACAAGCAGGGAAAAAGAGGACGTAAAATGAAATGATATATGTATATATATATATATATATATATATATATAGAGAGAGAGAGAGAGAGAGAAACATACAAAGGTAGATAGAGAGAAATGAAATGAATGATACCCTCCACATACAAGCACCTATTTTATGTCTGAGAAATGGGTAAAAATCCAAACCCCATTTATAAGCTGAGGCAGCTAATCAAGAAATTGTTTAGATTGCATATATAAACTGACATCTCCCGCCATGTTTTATCATCGATTTCACAGCTCTAGTATCACTCCTTCATAGGCTGACCAAGATACTCTCATGGAATGACTAAATAAGGTTTATTTTTCAACATATAAAACAATGGAAAGAAACAATGCAGTTATTAATAAGAAAAGTTGAAATTAAAGCATGCAAGATTTCACAGCTCTAGCGTCACTCCTTCATAGGCTAAAAAGTTCATAGGTTGACCAAGATACTCTCATGAAATGACCAAATGAGGTTTATTTTTCAACAAAGTCTCTGGAAAGAAACAATGCAGTTATTAATAAGAAGAGTTGAAATTAATGCATGCAAGATTTCACAGTTCTTGCATCACTCCTTCATAGTCAGCCTATGAACTTTCCAGCCCACCCTCATAGTAGTGGGTCACATCCAGCAATTGTACATTGGCAGTATTAAAGGCATCAATATAGTTTTGGGTCATATTCCCAACGCAAGCCAGATTTGACCCAGTTTTCCATCTAAGTTATAATACATCAAAGATATTAGTTGAATGTTGGGTCACATTTCTAAAGTAATTTATAACAACATTTGGGAAAAGGGCAAATGGAAACTCATAAAAGAATTCAGAATATTTCCCCTGACATTGTATCTGTATAGTCTTACAATTATATATGTTCATACATTTAATGTTTAGTAATAGATTTCATACAACTGCCTTCATAACTATTCAGAAACTCGGTTTTATATTAAACATTTTTCTCATTCCTTCATATTCTCACTCTTTATCTTTCTATTTTATCTTTTATTTCTCATTCTATCTTCTAATGAATGACTAGTGAGCAAAGCATAATGGCTCTTTTCCTACTATATCAAACATTAACCCTTTAGCATTCACATTACTCTATATATATACTATTATATTTTCATGGTAAAGGCTTTACCTCACATAATTATCTCACATAACATTTACATGACTCTATATATACTATTATATTTTCATGGTAAAGGCTTTACCTCACATAATTATCTCACATAACATTCACATTACTCTATATATACTATTATATTTTCATGGTAAAGGCTTTACCTCACATAATTATCTCACATAACATTCACATTACTCTATATATACTATTATATTTTCATGGTAAAGGCTTTACCTCACATAATTATCTCACATAACATTCACATTACTCTATATATACTATTATATTTTCATGGTAAAGGCTTTACCTCACATAATTATCTCACATAACATTCACATTACTCTATATATACTATTATATTTTCATGGTAAAGGCTTTACCTCACATAATTATCTCATATAATATCGAATCTATGTAATTTTGAAAGTATTTATTTTGAGAACAATACCTTAATGTCAGTTTAAGCAACCAGTTAGAGCCAGTTTCAACAGAAAGAGGTTGAGAATTCTGGCCGGTTTTGGCCAGTTTGTACATTAAAGGGTTAAACTAATATATTTCTTCATTGTACTACTGTGTTGTTTGAATTTACTTTTTGCATGTATATCATCATCATCGTTTAACGTCCGTCTTCCACGCTAGCATGGGTTGGATGGGTTCGTCCCACTTGAGGCAAAATTGGTCGGTGACCGTGTCTCGCTCGTATAGAACTGTTAGGCAGGTTTTCTATGGCTGGATGCCCTTCCTAACGCCAACCACGTTTACTGTGTGGACTGGACTGGGAGCTTTTTACCATGTCTCCTACACGACCACATTACATTTTCATTTGAAGTTTTCCTATCTGTGATGAGCTCATTCCAGGTACCAATATCACCATGACCACCATCACCATCATCATCATCATCAGCATAATGATCATCATTATCGTGGTTTGGCAGTATAGGTAGAGGGTCGGAAAACATGCCTTGCAAGCACAGAGTTACGCCCCTTTCTGATCTGAGTTCAAATCCCGCCGAGGTTAACTTTGCCTTTCATCCTTACGGGGTCGGGGGTCTATAAAATAAAGTACCAGTAATGCACTGGGATAATTGCTGGCCTTGTGCCAAAAGTAGAAACAATTATCATCATCATCATCATCATCATCATCATCATCATCATCATCATCATCATCGTCGCCATTGTCATCATTAAACACCATCGTTGTCGTCGTCAGTGTCACCATCCTCCTCCTCCTCCCCCTTCTCCTCCTCCTCCTTCTTCTCCTCCTCCTTCTTCTCCTCCTCCTTCTTCTCCTCATCAATGTAATTATTTAATGTCCATTTCCCCTGCTAGCAAGGGTTGGACATGTTACCACAGACAAGTCAGTACTGAAGCAGATACTCTGACCTCCTCCAGGTGGGTCGGGAGGGAGGAGGTCCAACATATGATCAAAGCCAGCAATTACCCCAGTGTATTACTGGTACTTTATTTCATCGACCCCCGTAAGGATGAAAGGCAAAGTTAACCTCGGTGGGATTTGAACTCAGAACCTAATGAGACGTAATGCCTCTACTGATGAGGCCATAATTGTTTCTATTTTTGGTACAAGGTCAACAATTACCCCAGTTCATTACTGGTACTTTATTTTATCGACCCCGTAAGCATGAAAGGCAAAGTTAATCTCGGCGGGATTTGCACTCAGACCGCAAAGGGCCGTAACTCTATGCTGGACAGCATGGCATCTGACCCTCTACTCTGCTAATCCGCCAGTGTCATATAATAATTGTTTCTATTTTTGGCACAACGCCAGCAATTATCCCAGTGTATTACTGGTACTTTATTCTATTGACCCTGTAAGGATGAAAGGCAAAGCTAACCTCAGCGGGATTTTAACTCATAACACAAAGGGCCGTAACTCTATGCTGCAAAGCATGGCATCCGACCCTCTACCGATACTGCCAATCCACCAGTGTTATATAATAATTGTTTTACTTTTGGCACAAGGCCAGCAATTATCCCAGTGTATTACTGGTACTTTATTTTATCGACCCCGTAAGGATGAAAGGCAAAGTTAACCTCGGCGGGATTTGAACTCAGAATGGCAAGGGCCGTAACTCTATGCGTCAAAGCATGGCGTCCGACCCTCTACCGATACTGCCAATCCACCATAATAATAAACTTATGTTGTTCTTAATATCCATTGTTGTCTCATTTGACTAAATAAATGGACACACAAAATAACAATACGAGTCATAAACATTGCTTTAATTAGAACAGAGCTATGTATTAGTGTTGTTGTTGTTGTTGTGGTGGTGTTGGTGTTGGTGGTGGTAGTGGTTGTGGTGGTGGTGGTGGGGATGGTGTTGGTGGTGGGGATGGTGTTGGTGTTGTTGTCGTTGGTTGTGGTGGGGATGGTGGTGGTGGTGGTGGTGGTGGTGTTGGTTGTGGTGGTGGTGGCGGGGTGGGCGGGGGGGACTGTTATTGGTTGTTGTTGTTGTTGTTGGTGGTGGTGGTGGTGGTGTTGTTGTTGTTGTTGTTGCTGTTGCTGTTGCTGTTGCTGTTGTTGGTGGTGGTGGGGATGGAGGGGTTGTTATCGGTTGTGGTGTTGTTGTTGTTGTTGGTGGTGATGGTGTTGTTGTTACTGTTGTTGTTGTTGGTGGTGGTGGGTGGTGGTGATGGTAGTGGTGGTGTTGTTGTTATAGTTACTTGTTTGTTGTGGTGGTGGTGTCAGTGTTGTTGTTATTGTTATTAGTGATGGTGATGGTGGGACTTCACTTCTTCACTTCACTTCAAAAGGTAAATAATGTGTTTGGATTGCTGACATTGTAGCATGAGGAGGTCGTCAACACTGTGTGTCACCTCTTAAAGTTTTATTCTGGCATCCTAACTTTACTTAAGGAGTGTGTGTGAGAGAGAGAGAGTGAGAGAGAGAGAGAGAGAGAGAGCAAGAGAGATTACTCACACACATGCTTATATGTGTGCTGACATTATTATATATATATATATATATATAAATAAGTTGAAATAAAATGAAAACGAAATTTCATTTCTCACTCTTAGTAAGGCACTTACTTAAATGTAAGTATGTGTGTATACGTACATACATATATGTATACAGACGTACAGTAGCATGCATATATATATATATATATATATATATATATATATATATATATATGTAAGTATGTGTGTATACGTACATACATATATGTATACAGACGTACAGTAGCATGCATATATATATATATATATATATATATATATATATATATATATATATACATACAGGTACACATACATATATGCCCGTATCAGTTTAGCGGACGCTTATTATAACGCCGCTTTGTTCGTTTGTAAACAAACTGAGCCTGAATTTTTATGCCGTACGGTGTTAAGGCAACCACGTCACCTTTTTGTTCAACACTGACACAGGAACGATGTACTAGTTTCAAGCTTGTTAGCTATCACCAGCACCGTATACCCATCTGCCAGATAGTTGAACGTTCGAAAGTATATGCATGCTACTGTACGTCTGTATACATATATGTATGTACGTATACACACATACTTACATATATATATATATATATATATATATATATATATATATGTGTGTGTGTGTGTGTATAGATATAAGTAGAAGGGATATTTAATTTGTTGGAAATTCAACAAATATATATGTTTATAACTGATTCAGAGCACTCAACTGTTAAGTAAGAGTATTCAACTGATAATTTATGTTTCCTTGGCTATGTCAAAATTTATAAAACACTCTTTGTATTTTATCTGATGAAAGCGTACCAAAGTTTTTGGTACCCTTGAAATATATATAATAGAATAAATATGGTTTTATAAATATAGTTCCCATTTATTTAATATCATCGTAGCCTTGTAATCGAAAGGTTGTGAGTTCAATTCTCGGACCTGGTGATGTGTTGTTTCCTTGAGCAAGACACTTTATTTCATATTGCTCCAGTTTACTCAGCTGTAGAAATGAGATGATAGGACTGGGGTCCCTATCATTCCACTGCAAAGTGGTCGTGGGGGGTGCCACAACAAAAAAGCACCCAGCTCACACTGTAAAGTGGATGTGTGGGCGCCATGGCAAAAAAGGACCCAGCACTCACTGTAAATGAGGTTGGTGTTAGGAAGGGCATCCAGCTGTAGAAATCAAGCCAGCATCAGTTCCCGTCCCACCTTTGCAAGCAGGGAAAAGCGAACGTAAAATGATGATGATGATGATATATATATATAAATATATATATATATATCATCATCATCATCTTCGTTTAATGGCCATCTTCCACACTAGCATGGGTTAGACGGGAGTTGTCCCAATTTGAGGCAAGGTTGGTGGGGTGACTGTGTCTCGCTCATATAGGACTATCTGGCAGGTTTTCTAAGGCTGGATGCCCTTCCTAACACCAACCACATTTACAGTGTGGAACTGGGAACATTTTACCGTGTTTATGAAGGAGTGATGCTGGAGCTGTGAAATCTTGCATGCATTAATTTCAATTCTTCTTATTAATTACTGCATTATTTCTTTCCAGGGACTATGTTGAAAAATAAACCTCATTTGGTCAATCCATGAGAATATCTTGGTCAGCCTGTGGACTTTTCAGTTTACCCTTGTAGAAAGAAAAACTACAGCCTGAAGTTGCAGAGGAGGGGGAGAGAGAAACCATTGAGTTTTGTTTACACCTGGAAATGTCTAGAAATGGTCAAGTGTAATGTCAGAGAGTTACTTGACTTGCATGAGAGTCAAGTAGAAGATGTAGTGATGGTATGTTGTATTTTTTTTTCAATGGTTTAGTCAGAAGAGAGATGTAGCATTCGTGACCTTTTGTAGATAGTCTGAGACAGGGGTTGGGGTGAGGCTGGAGGAAGAAACCTCAAACCAGAGACCTGGTCCCTAATGCTTGCAACAGAGTAGACTAAATGATAAAAACATTTTAAATTTAACCCTTTACTATTTACATTACTCTATATATATTATTGTATTTTTGCAGTAAAGGCTTTACCTCACATAATTATCTCACATAATATTGAATCTATATTTTGATGTTATTTATTTAGGGTGGTGGATTGGCAGTATAATAGAGGGTCGGACGCCATGCTTTGTAGCATAGAGTTCAAATCCCGCCGAGCTTAACTTTGCCTTTCATCCTTAAGGGGTCGATAAAATAAAGTACCAGTAATGCATTGCAATAATTGCTGGCCTTGTGCCAAAAATAGAAACAGTTATTTATTTTGAGAACAATAAACTTAACGTCAGTATGAGTGGTCAGTTACGGCTGGTTTGAACAGAAAGAGGTGAGAGAATTCTGGCCGGATATGACCGGTTTAAATGCTAATGGGTTAGATCAGTAGTATAGATATGATGAAGATGCATGGCCTAGTGGCTCGGGTGTTGGACTTATGACCATAAAGTTGTGTGTCTGGCATATTTACATGTCTACATGTTGAAATATGTGTATATTTATATGCACATTGATGCAGTCTTCGTTACACACTCTGTATATACATATGTGTATGTGTGTGTGTATATATATATATGTATGTCAGGTCACCAGTTGGTGCTACTGGTAACATGTATCCCAGTACAACCTGTCTCATGGTCGGGTCGTTGGCGACTAAACTGGCAACCCCACCAAGGTTTCTTGGTGAGGAGGGTGGCTTTGGACATCCTGCAGGACTAAAAGCAAAACCTGTCAAAGGGCAAAGGAGCTCTTAAGAGTCAATGGTCATCCAAAATCACCGGGAGAGATGACCCCTTAGCCTTTGTCAAGGCAGAATTCTAGGAGAAGGAAAACTCTGATATAACACCTGCAACCCTGATGGTATCCAATGATGTTGACTTGTTCTTCTTTTTGGTAAATATCATCTTGGTTAAGAGAGTGGGACTGGCTTTGTGCAGTGCCTTTGCTCACTATAAAAGCTTCACGGCACAGGCATTGCTTTGTATCTGGAGATCTCTCTGCACTTGTCGTCACATGGTACCATGGGCCCAGCACTGTGTCAATAATTGTCACAAGTATAGTGTTTGTACCAGAGTTTTCAAGTCGCTGGCTGGACTAAAAAGTCACACTCGTTCAGTGCATCGGTAGGGGTTCTCCTACATGGATATAAAGTAGTGGCCGTACTCGAAAACGAGTTGGCAGCCACCATATATATATATATATATATATATAGAAGAGATATTTAATTTGTTGGAAATCCAACAAATGTAGATGTTTATAACTGATTCAGAGCACTCGACAGATTTCTGGAGTAAATATTCAATGATATTAAATAAATGGAAACTATATTTATAAAACCATATTTATTCCATTATATATATTTCAAGGGTACCAAAAAGTTTGGTACACTATCATCAGATAAAATACAAAATGTTTTATAAATATTTGACATGACCAAGGATAATATACCTTAAGGGTTCAAGTTATCCCTGGAAAGTCACTTTCCAGGGATAACTTTCAAGGGTACCAAACTTTTTGGTACCCTTGAAATATATATAATGGAATAAATATGGTTTTATAAATATAGTTTCCATTTATTTAATATCATTGTATATCATCATCATCACCATTTTACGTCTGTTCTTCCACGCTAGCATGGGTTAGACGGGTTGTCCTGTTGTGGGCAGTGTCTGGTCGGCTGACCATGCCTTGCTCATACAGGAACTGATTTGGCTTGATTTCTACAGCTGGATGCCCTTCCTAACACCAACCTCATTTACAGTGAGTGCTGGGTGCTTTTTCCGTGGCGCCTACACGTCCACTTTACAGTGTGGGCTGTATATATATATATGTATATATATATTTGTATGTGTGTGTGTGTATCATCATCATCATCATCATCACCGTTTTGTGTCCATTCTTCCACGCTAGCATGGGTTAGATGAGTTGTTCTGTTGGGTGTAATGCCAGGTCAGGTGACCATGTCTTGCTCATACAGAACTGATTCTGGCTTGATTTCTACAGCTGGATGCCCTTCCTAACACCAACTTCATTTACAGTGAGTGCTGGGTGTTTTTTGTCGTGACACCTCCACGACCACTTTACAGTGGGAGGGGCGTGTGGGGGCATATTGTCTACATGCTTCAGCTTCGGCTTGTATCTGTGGTATATACACACACACATATATATATATATATATATGTGTGTGTGTGGGTGTGTGTGTGTGTGTATACATGAGGAAATATATAAGTAACAGATGTTTATATGTTTACATATATATAAAATTCTGGATTTACATAAACTTTTCTTGCGGCTTCGATTAAAAACCTGTACTGTTTGCACAGACAGGACTTTATGGTACACTGCAGTTGCTTAGTGCACAATTTTATATATAAATATATCATCATCATCATCATCATCATCATCATCATCGTTTAATGTCCATCTTCCACGCTTGCATTGGTTTGGACGGGAATTTTCCCACTTGAGGCAAGATTGGTTGTCCTGCTCGTATAGGACTATCTGGCGGGTTTTCTACGGCTGGATGCCCTTCCTAACACCAACCACGTTTACAGTGTGGACTGGGAGGTTTTTACCGTGTTACCTACACGGCCACATTACAGCGTGGACTGTGTGTTTTTTTTGTCGTGACACCTACACGACCTCATTTATTACGGACTGGATGTTGTGGCACCAACATAGCTTTACATCGAAAGGGGTGGTGTGGATGGGGTGGCGGTAGCGGGACGGGGGTGTATTTTTGTTAAGAGGTGCCTACTGACTGTATATATATATATATATATATATATCATA
>OZ024752.1:38131324-38166324 GCA_964016885.1 Eledone cirrhosa
ATATGTGTGTATATATATATTATATACATTTTTGTCTCTATAGTTGCTCCTTTTTCTTTCTAGCAATTATATTTGTGTGTGTGTGGACGTGCATATTGTGTGTGCATGTTAATGTGTATGTGTGATGTGATGTGTGTATGGCTGTGTATGTCTATATGTGTATGAGTGTGTGTGGGTGAGTGGGGAAAACCCGGTTTGTTGAGTGTATGAGAGTAGAATTATTAAGTCTTATAAGTATAACAATTATAAACAAATAAAGAACTTAACCCTTTAGCGGCATATAGACCAGTTGTATCTGGCCAGAATTCTCACCTTATTCGGTTCAAACCGGCTGTAACCAGCTGCTTGTACCAATGTTAAAGTATTGTTCTCAAAATAAATAATATCAAAATCTTGTAGATTCAATATTATGTGAGATATCAAAAAAAAATAATAATAATAATGAAATTATTATGTACAGTGCTCAGGTGCACTACAACTCATCAAAGGTGCATGTATAGTACATAGAATAATGTACAAATGTCAGGAAAGTGAACAGTGTATGAGTCATGATATACATGTGTGTGTGTGTATGGAGGGGGGATATCAGGTGTAGTGTTGGCGAATTTCAGGAAGTATGGAGGTTTTAAAGTGTTTTAAAGATTTGCAGTGTCTCCGCAGCTAACAACTGATGTGGATTGGCAGTATCGGTAGAGGGTCAGACGCCATGCTTTCCAGCATAGTTACGTCCCTTTACGATCTGAGTTAAAATCCCGCCGAAGTTGACTTTGCCTTTCATCCTTACGGGGTCGATAAAATAAAGTACCAGTAATGTACTGGATAATTGCTGGCCTTGTGCCAAAAGTAGAAACAATTATTATCACATAGAGGAGAGTGGTGAATTGGTAGTATCGGTAGAGGGTTGGATGCCATGCTTTGCAGCATAGAGTTACAGTCCTTTATGATATGAGTTCAAATCCCACCAAGGTTAACTTTGCCTTTCATCCTTACGGAGTCGATAAAATAAAGTACGAGTCACACACTGGGGTTGATTTAATCGACTTTCCCCTCTCCAAAATTTGGCCTTGTGCCTATATGAGAAACCATTATTATTATACGGTCTGAGTTCAAATCGCGTCGAGGTTAACTTTGCCTTTCATCCTTACGGGGTCGATAAAATAAAGTACCAGTAATGTACTGAGTAATTGCTGGCCTTGTGCCAAAAGTAGAAACAATTATTATCGCATAGAGTCTTCCTCAGTTTACAGTTGTTGTTTGATGTAAAAATCCTGTATAACTTATGAGATGTTTTCCAGTTTTTCATTAACATTATCTAAGTAACAAACCATGTCAGATCCATATAATCTCTAGTTCTATAATTTGTTAATTATTTATCTTGTATATCTCAGAATGTTTTATTGACAACAATGACAACAACAACAACAATAGCTAATTCTTAATTGAGCTGAATTAAGTGGGAGACAAACATTGGTTGATGCCTATCTCTGATGTATTTAGTTCAATTAGAATAGACATTTGAGTTATAAATCTAAACCAAACCATTGATTTTATTTGTTGATAATTCACCAATGTGCCATACATCATCATCATCACCATTATCCTCATCCTCACCACCATTACCATCATCACCACCATCACCATTATCATCAAAGGCGGTGGATTGGCAGTATCGGTAGAGAGTCGGACGCCATGCTTTCCAGCATAGTTACGTCCCTTTACGGTCTGAGTTCAAATCCCGCCGAGGTTAACTTTGCCTTTCATCCTTACGGGGGTCGATAAAATAAAGTACCAGTAATGCACTGGGTAATTGCTGGCCTTGTGCCTAAAGTAGAAACAATTATATTATTATATTATTATATTTCAAGGGCAGTGGATTGGCAGTATCGGTAGAGGGTCGGACGTCATGCTTTGCAGCATAGAGTTACGTCCCTTTATGATCTGAGTTCAAATGCCCCCAAGGTTAACTTTACCTTTCATCCTTACGGGGTCGATGAAATAAAGTACCAGTCACGCACTGGGGTCGATTTCATCGACTTACCCCTCCGCCAAATTTGCTGGCCTTGTGCCTATATAAGCAATTATTATTATTATTATTATTATTATTATTATATAGGGCGGTGGATTGGCAGTGTCGGTAGCGGGCCGGACGCCATGCTTTGCAGCATAGAGTTACGGCCCTTTATGATCTGAGTTCAAATCCCGCCGAGGTTAACTTTGCCTTTCATCCTTACGGGGGGGGGGGGGGTCGATAAAATAAAGTACCAGTAATGTACTGGATAATTTGCTGGCCTTGTGCCAAAAGTAGAAACAATTATCATCACCACCACCACCATTACCATCATTATCCTCATCCACACCATCATCCACACCATTACCACCATCACCATCCTCATCACCACCATCATCATCATCATCACCATAATGTACATTATCCCATGCCAGTATAGTTTTAGTTAAGCTATACATAAAATAACAACAGTGTTTTGTTGAACTGTTTGTTGTTTATTGTTTGATAAATATTTACAAAGTGTAAGGAGAAACGATCTGCCCCTAAAGTCCGAGCCTTGTTAGGTGCTTAACCGGAAGTCCCTTCACTTCAATTCAATAACTGGTCGGCAGTGAAGTCCCTTCCAAAACTACAACTTCCACGTGGGACCCCATTTGCTCACTATACAGAGAGATGGGGGCGATGACAGTGGGAGTTCGGACACATTGCACCTGTCATGTGGATCATGGGACAATTTCAGGAGTTTCTAGACACTTTATCTTCATTCTTACATACAGGGCAAGCTATATATATATTTATTTATTCGTGTATATATATATATATACTGTGTGTATATATATATATATACTGTGTGTATATATATATATATATATATATATATATATATATACTGTGCATATATAAACTTGATTCAGTGGAATGATACGTAATGCCCCCCCCCCCCCCACAGCCCCGGCGGACAGAATGGAGAAGGCGTTTCCCCGGAGGAAGGCAAGCTCCCTTTATAAAATGTCTTATAACGTAGGTTTGTAGACGTCTTATTCTTCCTTTCGTAGAGAAGAGATTGATTAAGAGCTATTTACGAGGCTAAAACCTAATTTTTTTTCCATTATCAAAAGAGTAATACAGCTCGTATTTATGTAAAGATTTCTTTTTGTCAAAATAAACACAATTCGTACTTCTAAAAAAACAACCAAGGAGCAAACCTTGATTGTATTCCCCAAAGACTCAAGTATACGGCCTAATATACTGGGAAATATTATAAGAAAGGAAAACATTTTGAATATATATAAACACAGATGAAACATGAAATAAACGCTTTATTCGATTTTAATATATATCAATCAACACTACGAAAATAACAACCAGCACTACAACAATAACAAAAACCAGCACTACGACAATAACAAAAACCAGCACTACGACAATAACAACAACCAACACTACGACAATAACAACAACCAACACTACAACAACAACAACCAGCACTACGACAATAACAACAACCAACACTACAACAATAACAAAAACCAGCACTACGACAATAACAAAAACCAGCACTACGACAATAACAACAACCAACACTACGACAATAACAACAAGCAACACTACAACAACAACAACCAGCACTACGACAATAACAACAACCAACACTACAACAATAACAAAAACCAGCACTACGACAATAACAACAACCAACACTACAACAACAACAACCAGCACTACGACAATAACAACAACCAACACTACAACAACAACCAGCACTACGACAATAACAACAACCAACACTACAACAACAACAACCAGCACTACGACAATAACAACAACCAACACTACAACAACAACAAAAACCAGCACTACGACAATAACAACAACCAACACTACAACAATAACAAAAACCAGCACTACGACAATAACAACAACCAACACTACAACAACAACCAACACTACGACAATAACAACAACCAACACTACAACAACAACAACCAGCACTACGACAATAACAACAACCAACAACAACAAAAACCAGCACTTCAACTTCTAAACAACAACAAGAACAATCATTTCTTTTACTTAGAATATGTTGAAATATTTGAAGTAAAAAACCCTATGAAGAGAAGTGGCTGGTGCAGTGGGTGTTGCTGGCTGTTGTCAGTAGCAATACGTCCAGAGGGCGCAGCTGAGATATACTGTCTAAACACGAGTACAGTATCTGCTCCTCCCTTCCTTTCATTTCATTATTTAATTTTTTTCTCCCCCTTAAAGGAATACCTTTGATCATATATTTGTTCAATCAGATTTGACCTGGGATCAACAACAATCAATCACAGCAATTACGCACAGCTACTGTTTCTATTTCTTTTAGCTGTCAATTGATTATTGAACAGATAATCTAGATCTACAATTGTTCAATTACATCCTTTTCTGCTCACACTATTAATTGATGACATCTATTGTAACTCAATACCATTGTAGCGGTTGTCTCCCTTGTTTTGATTAGGATCTAGACGGGAGGTGGAACCCTTTCTGCAACTTCCGGTCAGAGCCCTATAAAACTAACAACTTTAAGCTTCCTCTCTCTCTTTGCCTTTTCGGCACCAGGACAAGAGCCTCTCATTTGGCTCTGCCATTAATTTGGCCAACAGGCGCCTGGCCTTAGCCAGGCGCCCTCTGCCAGCCGCGTTTGCCTGGCAAGCAAAACGGTAACTACTAACTTTGTTTCATTCTAACATCTATCTTTGACATGTCAAGTATACTATCTACCGTTAATTAAATATTATACACACAAACCATGTCTCATTTTGTTACATTCATACAACCTAGTATCCTCGCTATACCATCATCACCACTTTAATTCTGCTTTCCAGTCTAGAACAGGTTGGATGAATTGTCACAATCAGTGACTAGGTGGGTCTAAAAAAATGTCTAGTCTGTCGCAAGCCTTGAGGCTCTTCAGGCAAGTGCTTATTGCAGTTTCCATGGAGTTAAGCAACAGAGTGTAAATGACACCCCTTTCCCCCGGACAGGACGTCAGTCCATTGCAGAGTTAGACCCAAAGCTATTGCTCCTGTTACTCATTTTCAGCAGAGTAAACAGGAGCAATGTGAAATGAAGAACAAACACAACACACAACCCAGTTCAGGAATAGAACCCATATATATTTGCTCAATCAGTACTGACCTACCAGGGTCAGCTGAAAAGTTCATTAATAACTGCATTTTCTTTCTCGGGACTATGCTGAAAAATAAACCTCATTTGGTCATTCCATGAAAGTATCTTGGTCAGACTATGAACATTTCAGCCGACCCCCATATCTCTAAACAAAAACTTCAATATTTCTATACTTTCATGTTCAAAATATTTTTCCCTCTCGAAGGTGGTTAAGTCCTCCCATCTGACATGAAGATAAAAAACATGCACTTAAGCAAATATTCCAAAGCTTTTGTATCAGTATTTAAAATATGCAGCAGTTTACATTTTTCAAATATTTTTATAGTTTTAAACCAAATATTTTAAGTGTTCACATGGGACAGTTATTCACTTTTCTTGTGTTTAATTAAAACAAACTAGCATGCGTAGCTTTTCTTTCATTTTATTTCTCCTTCCTTTTTCTTCTATTCTTCATTTCTTTATTGCTATATCTCTGTAAATAAATAAATAAATATAATATATATATATATATATATATATATATATATATATATATATATATATATATGTAGGAGGTGAGTTTTATTGTAGTACAATAAAGCAATGCAGATATCGGATAAGAAGCACTCTACAATTTGTAGGACTGGAGTATACATAATATATAAGAGCAAAAGATGGTTAAAAGAGTTCCATGTATTTTATTATGTGCATTTCAAAAACAAATATCATCATGCAATAATTTGTGTTTTCATCAGATAAAATAGGAAGACATGATATGAAGGTTAAAAAACACTTGTGGATAGTGCAGTATAAAATCAACATATGTTGATTTAAAACTGCACTATGGAACTCTTTTAACCATCTTTTGTTCTTATATATATATATATATATATGAGGATAGGCTTGTATTGGAGCCTATGTCAGTGGAGACTTCCTGCGTTCTTGGCCCCCGGGCCACATCCATTCACTTCTATCGGAGCAGAGTTGGTTACGTGCAGGTGCGGACATTACGAAGTGGAACGACAGTTCCATCGCGTCTCGGGGCCACATATTTTCCATCCTGTCGGTCGGGACCACGATGGGAACTGACCCTTAAGTTTCGTTTATGGTAGTTAGGTGTGGGTATGATTTACTCCCATAACGTACATACATACGTACAATACATACATACATACATTTGAGTAAAATTGTTAATATTCTCCTCAACTTTACAATAAAAACAAATAGCTTACTATGACACTTTATAAAATACGTAAGTATATATAAAAAAATATATAAATAAAAAGTAAATTACTTGCCAAACGCGTAAAGCAGAGTTAGTTACGTAACGCTTTATTATGAGTCGTGGAAATATTTGGGATGGATATGTAAAGTTATTTATATATAAATTTGGTTCAATAAGTTCCTGGGGGTGTTGTTGTTATGAGTTTCAGTTAGGATCTTATAGTTTTTTTTATGACAAATATATGAGAAATTGCCGGAAAACATTTCGTTAAGGATGGTCTGTTAAATAAGAAAGTAGGCTGAACAGTTCATAGGCTGACTATGAAGAAGTGATGCTAGCACTGTGAAATCTTGCATGCATTAATTTCAACTCTTCTTATTAATAACTTCATTGTTTCTATTCAGGGACTATGTTGAAAAATAAACCTCATTTGGTCATTTCATGAGAGTATCTTGGTCAGCCTATGAGTGGTCCTCGGCTAGGTTGAAACAACATATCTATAGGTTGAACTTAATCGTTCTACTATAGGCCTACATGAACGAACTGAACTAACATATAGTTATACAACAATAATCAATACAACCAAGATGTTGTAGCCATAATACATACAGTAATGCGAGTACGTATCAAACCGTCTGACATGTTAAGGGCGTCCTACTTTTCAATGAAGCTTACTTAATCGATAAACTCTGTGAAATTCTATCGCGTGTGGTCGGTATTTACATATTCTTAAGTTTGTAGTGAAAGCAGTTATATATACATTTTTTCAAAATAATGATATACTGAACATCATCTGACTAAATCATCTCAACACGCCTGACGTCAAATATTTGTCTTATATACAAGTTGTCCCAAAAATCACTAGACCATTTCAAATTATAATATATATAAAATGATCTAGTGGCTTTTGGGACACCCTGTATTATACAGAAGATTGGTGCTTCTTCAGAATCCCTCGCGACCCTAGCACCACCCGTGATCAATTGATGTAGGTGAGACAATAGTATAGTCCGGGTTGGTTTATTCCAAAGTAGGGTTAATATTGAGTGTTTGTGATTCGGGCTCGCAGTTGGAATTGGGGTTAGTTCAACCAGTTTTCCTGTAATTAATTTACTCCAGATTGACAGCCATAGAAACAGAAATCATGAATTAACCTTAGCCCAGAGCTTCCGTTACAGTTTTGTGATGAGGCGGGGGTATAAGTATATATACTGTATATGTGTATTATTATTATTGGCAGTGTCGATAGAGCGTCGGCCAACTGGCTTTGCAGCTTAGAGTTATGGCCCTTTGCGTTTTGAGTTCAAATTCCGCCGAGGTTAGCTTTGCCTTTCATCCTTACGAGGTCGATGAAATAAAGTACCAAAAGTACCAGTAATGCATTGGCGTCGATTTTATGGACTGTCTCCTCTACCAAAATTGCTGGCCTTGTGCCTAAAGTAGAAATCATTATTATTAGCTCATGTTTTTTTATCACCATTATGAGATTAAAAAAGAAATTAAAAACATGATCATACTAACATATTTAGAGTCAATAGTGTAGTAAAAACCAAAACACAAGTATATTGAAACAAATTATTTGGGGGGGGGGGGGGGGGCTTAAGCCCCCAGAGCCCCTTAGCACCGGAAGACTTATATCCATAGCACTGAACCCAATTTGGAGTAAGTTGTTTGAGACTATATTGTTGCCTTGCTTCTATTAATTTATAGGGGAAGGGTGGCTAGTCTGAAGAAACACTTATAAAGTTTGTATATGTTACAGCAGACCTGCCAACCTCTAAAACCCCGAACGAGGAATACCATGAAAAAAAGTGCCCCAAACGGGGAGAAATGAGGCAAAATAGGGAGATTTTACATAATGAAAGCTATACCCATTTTCACAAGAGAAGACATCACTCACCCACCCCAAAGTGGGTGGGAGATCTCCCCCATCGGACGGGGAGAGTTGACAGGTCTGGTTACAGACACAAAACAAGTTTGAATTTCTTACGAACGTTTAAGATATCAAATTGAGAAAGAAACGC
The DNA here is from genome assembly GCA_964016885.1 of Eledone cirrhosa. Taxonomy (NCBI): domain Eukaryota; kingdom Metazoa; phylum Mollusca; class Cephalopoda; order Octopoda; family Eledonidae; genus Eledone; species Eledone cirrhosa. The sequence goes on from OZ024752.1 coordinate 38,139,732, forward strand.
AATGTATGGTTTCTGAAATATACCCACGTAGATATTATAAGTTAAAGGCCGAAATGTTTGCATGAGGAGAGGGGGTGTTGTTCTTTTCTGAAAAACCTACTGTCCAGCAGAATGTATGTATATAGGTGGTAATCCTTCGGTTGTCCAGCTCCCCTGAGAGTTTCTTACCACTTATATTTTTTCAAGAGATGGGAAGACAACATCCCAGAATGGACAGGATTGAGTCTGGGTGCAACCATGAGGAAGGCGGAGAGGCGAGAGGAATGGAAGGAGCTGGTTGCCAGGTCATCTGTGACGCCCCAACGGTCCACCAGACTACGGGACAGATGAAATGAGAGAGAGAGATACATTTTAGAATGTAAACAGGTAGTAATACCTCCTGCTGTCCAGCTCTCCTAAGAGTTTCTCATCACCTAAATACATTCTAGAATGTAAACAGGTAGTAATACCTCCTGCTGCTCAGCTCTTGTGAGAGTTTCTCACCACTTTAACTTACTCTAAATTATACGTAACTTGTTATTGTTTGTCTCTTCATGGCTGATGTAATGTTTACTTAGTTGCTGTTTTTAAAAGATTTTGTTTTGATCCACTCAGTCGAAGTGACTCTACTCGTTATGGCCCCGTAACTCCTGATAGAGTTGTAGGGGCGCTGTATTGACATACGGCGTTTCTTGGGCATTTTATTTAAGCCTGGCGGAGCCCATCCCTCTCCAGGCTTTGTATGTACCAAGATCCAAACCAACAGATAAATAAGGGAACCCCTATGCTGTCTCTTGACCTGCTAGAAATAGCAGCCTAATTTTCGATATCACACCATAACATCTTAAAATTTAGAAGACGCGTCTGAAACAAAGCAAAACTACAAATAAAAGAGTCTTTGATTATGTGGATCGGACGAAATAATTTCATTTCCTTCATTTGGGATCTATTTTTAATAATAACAGTTTTCGCCAGCAAATAGTAAAATATAAGTGATTTCAAGTCTAAAATCTCTTTCGAGCCCGAGGGTTTATCAGGCTGGTGCTTTTCCCGGTTTCCGTGGTGTTAAGCGACTGAAAGTACAAGACTCCCCATTGAACAGAGCACCATTCTATCACATGGTTAAATCCCCCAAGCCATTGCTGGTACTCATTTTCAGCTGAGTATACTGGAGCAATGTGAGGTAAAGTGTTTTGCTCAAGAACACAACATACAACCCAGTCCAGGAATCGAACCCACGACATTATGATCGTAAGTCCAACACACCATTTATTACCAGTAATAAATTTTAAATTCATGATAATAATATATACATATATTCAGACAGAGCCCTGTGTTCTTATTCTCTCTCGGACGAAGTGTTCCGCACAATTCGGTATGTAAAAGGTTTAACCACCTGCCGAATCCTATTTCTCTAAATCTAACTTCCCTTGCTTCACTAACCAGAATAGCTCGCATGACATAGCAAGTATGTCAAACCTAATACAAACGTATTGTTAAATATATTTCCTTTTTATTGTGTATATTTTGGCTACAGTATCGTGTTTTCAAACTCACGTGTAATGTACCATAGACTGGTTTAAACACGTTAATTGGACATGGATTAGTTTTCAAACTAATAGAGATGTAAATGCCGACTACCCTTGATGTAAGTACAGAAGATCCATTCGATGTGGAAGAGAGATATACTAATTATTTTCTGGGTGTGTACGTTTAGTATGAGGTCAACTTTGCCGTTCATCCATTCGAGATCGATAAAAATGTACCAGCCTAGTACTGGGATCGATTCTTCCTCTACATCCCTTTCTCACTCTCTAGCCTTCTCTGGAAGAAATCTGCTGGGCGATATCCAATTTTAGCGGCCTAAATGCCGCTTACTTGCTGTAGTTGCTGCTTACTTCAATGAGGCTATTCCAACAAATTTACATTCCCCTTTTTTTTAGCCGTTAAAAGAAATATAGATTTATTTATTGTTTTTTTTTTTTGCGATTTATTTGCCACTGGGGCATAGATTTCTTTATTTGCCACGTTTTTGTTTTTTTGCGATTTATTAGCCTTTTGGGGTCACACACCCCCGTAGAAAGTGTGCGCCCTTTCTGCCAGGGAGCACAGAGAGAGGGGGGGTGCTCCCTTCTTCTCTTACCTGTACAAACCATTTGTTGGCCGGCGACATATCCCCACAGTTTCCTCGTTCTGGGAATGTAAATTTGTTGGAATAGCCTCATACATTGAAGTAAGCAGCAACTACAGCAAGTAAGCGGCATTTAGGCCGCTAAAATTGGATATCGCCATCTGCTGTGTTTAGACCTGGAGAGATGGGCTCTGCCAGGTTTTAAAATGCCTTAGAAACACTGTATGTCAATACGGCGCCCCGCCGACTCCCTTAAGAGTTACGGGACCATCTATCCATCCATCCATTCTTAGGATATCTATCAAAACTTAGCTGTTCTTTTATCTCTCTTCACTATCGTTAAGAGTTCAGTGTGCACTCGTTGAACTGGCTGGTCTATTTATTTGTTGTCTAAATCAGTGTCATCTGGCTAAAAAAGATGGTGCATATGACCGTCGAACTAACTCACGACACAGCACAGCACGTTATAACGGAAGTGTTGAATTTCTCTGTTTTCGCCTCATATCATAAGATGTATTCCATTGTTGGGAGTTACCGCAGTGGAATGACTAGAAGAAAATACCTAGACGCCTGCTGCATGAAAAAAAATAATAAAGTGGGCTCTTATATTTTAAATGGAGTGAGTGTTGATATACTAAATGTGATTCACTTTATTTAGTATATTAGCTTCCACTTTACTATGTATATATTGGTACTTTCCTATCATGCCCATCCCCTGGATTGGTAGAATCGTTAGAACGTCGGACAAATGTTTCGCAATTTTTTTATTCCGCTTCTTTACGTTCTGAGTTCAAATCCTGCTGATATCAACTTTGCATTTCATCCTTTCGAGGTCTTCTTTTTCGCCCATTTATTCCCGAGAGGATCGTGGGAGAAGAGTGCTCAAACACTCCTTCCAGCGAGTCAATAAAATAAATTTGTCCCACAGTTTAAACTGTTTGTATTGTCTTTTGCTAACGATAAATGCTTTTTGTCTTTCATCCTTACGGGGTCGATAAAATATAGTACCAGTAATGCACTGGGCAATTGCTGGCCTTGTGCCAAAAGTAGAAACAATTATTTTCAATTACATAGATTGGTAGGAGCGTTGGACAAAATGCTTTGCAGTATAGAGTTACAGCCCTTTGCGTTCTGGATTCAAACCCCGCCGAGGTTATCTTTGCTTTACATCTTTACGGAGTCGATAAAATAAAGTGCCATACAAAAGACAATATAGGCAGCGATAAGTGAATATAAAAATAACATTAAAAAAAAGTCAAATGTTATCATATGTCAATGAGAAACTTAACACTTCACTCTCGTATTCTCACATCTTCGTATTCTCTCACAGATGAAGAGAGCAACAAAAAAATTGTTTTGTTTCAATTATGCGAGTTTTAACAAGTCATAAAGAAAGGAAGGTGGCTAAGAAATTAGTTACTGTTAAGAATGGAAATATTACAGAGCCAAAAAAAAACAACAAAACCTTAATCTTTGGTGGCACAATAAAAAAAAAAAAAAATACAAAATATATTATAATTAAGATTGATTGTTAATAGTCCTGATGAGATTAATATTTTAACTGAAAAACGAACAAGACAAAACATGCTTCAATACATTCTTTGTTTCGTTGTCATTTTTTTACATTTAATGTTAAATTATATAAATTTTAAGTATTCAACAGTTTGATTTTACCTCAACGGAATTAGATAGTTAAAATTCATAGTAATAAATTAGATAGTAACATGTGCTTACGCTGTATTTGACTAAATAAAATTAGTCTGTTAGGGAATGTTTAAAAAAGGACGAGTATTGACGCACACGGAACACGGACTTAGCTAAAACAGTCATTCCCAAATCATAGGTCTGTTCGTTAGATCTGACTTGGGCCTAAACAACAACAACGATATATAGATAAGCTTAACAAAACTTATCATCAACCCTTTGCTGTACTTGAGAACACAGGAAGCTTAGTTGTTGATTTGATAAATTGTAGATCAATTTTCATTGTTGTTAAGTCCAATGTTCGCCTTGACAGTATAGATTTGTGATCAAAGTCGTTCCAGCTCTGATTAAACCAACTTCATTTAGTTAGGAAAGTTAGTTTCTAATCTAAGTAGTATAGTTTTAGTTTCGTTATATACAAAAAGGGTGGCGGATTGGCAGTATCGGTAGGGGGTCGGACGCCATGCTTTCCAGCATAGTTACGTTTCTTTATGATCTGAGTTCAAATCCCGCCGAGGTTAACTTTGCCTTTCATCCTTACGGGGTCGATAAAATAAAGTACCAGTAATGCACTGGAATAATTGCTGGCCTTGTGTCTAAAGTAGAAACAATTATTTATTGTGACAAACATTGACAAATGTAAGAAAGAGTGACCTGCCCCTGAAGTTCAGGTCTTGTTACCTGCCACTCAATCATTTGCTACAATTAGAAATCTTCCAATTCCCAGGCTCTAGGTTCTATTCCTAGAGTTGTCCCTGTCTATCATAATTGTTTCTACTTTTTTGGCGCAAGGCCAGCAATTATCCCAGTGCATCACCGGTGCTTTATTCTATCGACCCCGTAAGGATGAAAGACAAAGTTAACCTCGGCGGGATTTGAACTCATAACTCTATGCTGCAAAGCATGGTTTCTGACGCTCTACCGATACTGCCAATGATGATTTCTCCAAATTTATTTATACATTTAATCTTATGTCATCTGTACATAGATACATACTCAACATTTATATTAGTATATCCTAGAAATAAATTATTACAACATCGTATCAGTAGAGAGTCAGACAGCATGCTTTGCAGCATAGAGTTACGGCCCTTTATTTTCTGAGTTAAATCCCACCGAGGTTAGTTTTGCCTTTCAATCCTTACGGGATCAATAAAATAAAGGGATCAATAAAATAAAGTCGATTAATCAACCCCCCCCCCCCCCCCCCCCCAAAAAAAAGAAAAACTGCTGGCCTTGTACCAAAATGTTGAAACAATTATTTTTAATCACTTCCACGTGTCAATAATCAACATCAAGCATCTACGAGGTTTCGTTGTGCAAACTATTAATTTATCAAAACAGAAATTTCCCAGTTTGTCTGATTATTTCATCTACCCTGCTCTACATGGCACGCATTTCCCGGACACCCAAACATTAAATACATTCAACGCAATTGCCTATTGCCGTCATTATTGAGGACATAGATCCACTGGTAAGTAGTTTCCATGTTTGACATTTTCTTCGACAACAATTAGCATTTGCCTCCTCCTTCATCTCATGTTTTAACTCTCCCCCACCCCTTTCTCTCTCTCTATAAATATATATATATATATGTGTGTGTGTGTGTATGTATGTATGTATATGTGTATGTATGTACCTCTTTCTTTACCTATCTTTCTTTCTCCCCCTCTCTCAATCCAGCTCCCTTCTCTCTCCTGCTCAGTACAACCCCCCCCTCCAACCACCACCACCACCACCACCACCACCATCCATCAACTAACATTCCTTAAGCACAACAGAATCAACAAATAAATAAATAAATAAGTGATCTGTTATTTAGCCATTTATTTATAGAAATGTTTCCAAGAGAATTGCAGGACTTTAATTCACTCTCTAAAAAAAACATTTTTACAGAATAAAAGATAATTGTTTCTACTATTGGCTCAAGGCCGACAATTATCTCAGTACATTACTGGTACCTTATTTTATCGACCCCGACCCCGTAAGGATGAAAGGCAAAGTTAACCTCGGCGGGATTTGAACTCAGATTGTCAAGGGCCGTAACTCTATGCGTCAAAGTATGGCGTCCGACCCTCTACCGATACTGCCAATTCACCAGACGTGTTATCTTGTTGTGGGCAATATATATATTAAAAAACAAATCATACACAAAACGCCAGCACCAACAGTTTTGCAAGAGATGTCAACATGAATGGACCTATTATTTTTATCTAAATACATTTTTTCCAATTCCATCCTGCCCATCTCCTCAATCTATTTTATTACTCATAAAAAGATAATGGTTTCTGATTTAGGCACAAGACCATCAATTTTTGTGGGGGGGGGGGGGGAGTTGATTGAATTAACCCTAGTGTGTTACTGGTACTTTGTTTTATCAGCCCTGTAAATTGATGAAAGGCAAAGTTAACGGTCAGGATTCGAATGTCTTTAATTAAAGGTCTGCTCAATTAGGAGTGACATGGGGTGCTAAACAACAACAACAACTGCCACCACCACCGGCCTTGCTTCCAGGTTTGGAATGTCATCTCTAGTTCAGCTATAGATTCGACTATAAGGGTTAGGTCATCAGCATACAGAAGTTCCCATGGGCAACCAGTCTTAAACTCCTCCGTTAGTTGAGGAAGGTCACTGAATCATAGATATTAATGACTCATAACATCAAGTTAAGGAAAAAAACCTGTTGTTCGATCTAATATAAATAGCTTAGTCAAACAATATATTAGTGACATAGAAACACTGAAGTGATACAAAGCATATCAATGAGTTCATATAAACAGAGGTGTAACTGGGGGAAATAGTGCCTATAGTAGCAGTGAACTTGACCCCTTGCCCAAATTACCTATGGGCTTAACCCTTTAATGTTCAAACCGGCCAGAATTCTCTACCTTTTTCTGTTGTAACTGGCTGTAACTGTTTACTCAAACTGATGTTAAGGTATTGTTCTCAAAATAAATACTTTCAAAATCTCATAGATTCGATATTATGTGAGATAAAGTCTTTACCATGAAAATACAATAGTATATATAGAATATGGGCTTAATCGTGTCTCCTTCGTCATCCTCTGGGGCAATGTCTACTCCATCCTGTTGGCTGGGACCACGGTAGGGGTAGGTGGCACTCTTCAGACGAAAGGGTTAATAGTGATGACACACACACACACACCCACATACACACACACATTTACATACACACATACTCACATACACATACTCACATACACACAAACTCACCTCTCTCTCTCTCTTTCTCTCTCACACACAACAATAATTGAATCTCATTTTGTTGTCTCTATTCTGTTTTGTTTGCTGTTATTGATGCTTCTTGTTCAAAGAAAAGATATAAAATAATTGTTTCTACTTTTGGTACAAGGCCAGCAATTATCCCAGTGTATTACTGGTGTTATATTTTATCGACTCCGTAAGGATGAAAGGCAAAGTTAACCTCGGGATTTGAACTTAGACCTTAAAAGGCCATAGTAGTTTGGTGTCAGTTGTAAAAGAAAGTTAGTTATATTTGTATAAATGATTTAATAATCCAACCACCATTGTGTTTCTCACCCATGATAATCAAAGACAGATCATACATCTTCACGTGACACACATAGCATTTGCCATGCGTGCCATATTCTAGTTACACCTCTGCATATAAAGCAACTTGGTAGACTACATCTCATTAATATAAAGGTGAAAAATCGTTGTTTTTATCCCATTGAAACACAAGCTATAAATAAAACTTTATGAAAGCTCACAACTTGACAATCACCATATATTTAAACAATGGTCTTTATATTTTGGGAAACAAGCAAGGCCATCTTTAGAACTTGGGGCCCAGGGCATTTCAGTTTTGGGGGCCCTAGGGCAGTTCAAGTTTGGGTGGGAGCCTAGGGATGTTCCTAGAGGAGACCCTGTTTAACAAGTGGTGCCCACCACATTTGTCCCCCTCCATCTCTGATGAATCCACCCCTGGATACAAGTTATTTCTTAAGCTGTATCAAAAAAACAAAATGGAGTTGATTGTTAAAATCATTTCATTTCACTAACAGTGTCAATGTACAAGGGTCAGCTGAAAAGTTCATAGGCTAACCAAGATACTCTCATGAAATGACCAAATGAGGTTTATTTTTCAACATAGTCTCTGGAAAGAAACAATGAAGTTATTAATGAGAAGAGTTGAAATTAATGCATGCAAGATTTCACAGCTCTAGCATAACTCCTTCATAGGCTGACCAAGATACTCTCATGGAATGACCAAATAAGGTTCATTTTTCAACATAGTCCCTGGAAAGAAACAATGAAGTTATTGATAAGAAGAGTTGAAATGAATACATGCAATATTTCACAGCTCTAGCATCCCTCCTTCATAGATAGCCTATGAACTTTTCAGCCTACCCTTGTAAATAAAACTATCTCTTTCAAAAGCTTACAACTTGACAATTTCCGTATATTTTAACAATGGTCTTTGAATTTGCAAATACAAGTTATTTCTTAAGCTGTGTCCTAAAAATTTAGTTGATCGTTAAAATCATTTCCTTTTACTAACAGTGTCAATGTAATTTCTTTAGGAAATAGAGTGTTTTTGTCATAGAGTGAGTAACAAACTATTATTGATTCACTAAACAGCCAGTCATTAGATCACTCAAATAAGATCCGTATTCAGAACAATAAGGTGATAATATTAATTTTCTTTTGAGAATTATTCCAATTTTGTTTTTTTCTCACAAATTCGTTGTTTCATCTTGAAATGCATGGATTATCTTTGTCAATACTTAGAAGTATTTTCTTTTGACAATAATACAAATCTATTTACATTGTGACGTATCAAGATCTTTATGACGAAAGCATGACGTCTATATAGAATAAATAATGTATAATAATTCAACAGGAAAATAATAATGATGATAATAATAATAATTGTTTCTACTTTGGGCATAAGACCAGCAATTACCCAGTACATTACTGGTACTTTATTTTATCGACCCTTAAGGATGAAAGGCATAGTTAACCTCGGCAGGATTTGAACTCAGAACGTAAAGGGCTATGACTCTATGGTGCAAAGCATGGCGTCTGATGCTCTATAGTCATTTCAACTATAGTCACAAGGCCACCAAATCTGGGGGAGGGGAAAGTCGATTAAATCAACCCCAGTGTGTTACTGGTACTTTATTCTATCGACTCCGTAAGGATGAAAGACAAAGCTAACCTCGGTGTGATTTGAACACAGAATGTAAAGGGACGTAACTCTATGCTGTGAAGCATGGTGTCCAACGCTCTACCGATAATGCCAACGACACTGTTTTTGTTTTTCTTGTGACGAGATTATCAACATTTTATATCGGACATATTTTAACATTGCCTTTATTGTTTAACTATCACTGAATGAGCCCAATAAGGAATCTCACTTAACTAGGCCAATGTTGAGTGACCACTTCCGTTGTCAAGTATAGTCACTTTATTAATAGCACCGATTTATTTTAAAGTTTTCTCACAAAAAATAATTTATTGGTGAACAGAGTAATTTTGGCAAATCCCAGCGAATCAAGTTCGAATTTCAGTTTCAATATATAAAACAAAATAGAAATACATATATATAATACATATACATAATATATATATATAATCATGGAGGCACATGGCTTAGTGGTTAGAGCATTGGCCTTGCAATTGAAAGGTTGTGAGTTCAATTCTCAGACCGGGTGATGTGTTGTTTCCTTGAGCAAGACACTTTATTTCACATTGCTCCAGTTTACTCAGCTGTAGAAATGAGATGATAGGGACTGGGGTCCCTATCATTCCACTGTAAAGTGGTCGTGTAGGTGCCACGGTAAAAAAGCACCCAGCACTCACTGTAAATGAGGTTGGTGTTAGGAAGGGCATCCAGCTGTAGAAATCAAGCCAGAATCAGTTCCTGTCCCACCCTTGCAAGCAGGGAAAAAGCGGACGTAAAATGAAATGAATGATATATATATATATCATCATCATCATCATCATCAACGTTTAACGTCCGTGTTCCACGCTTGCATGGGTTTGGACGGGGGTAGTCCCACTTGAGGCAAGAGTGATTGTCTTGCTCGCATAGGACTATCTGGCAGGTTTTCTACAGTTGGATGCCCTTCCTAACACCAACCACATTTACAGTGTGGGTCTGGGAGGTTTTTACCGTGTTGCCTACACGGCCACATTACAGCGTGGACTGTGTGTTTTTTTGTCGTGACACCTACACGATCTCATTTGTTTCGGCCTGGATGGCGCGGCACCAACATAACTTTACATAGAACGGGGTGGTGTGGATGGGGTGGGGGTGGTGGTGGTGGGACGGGGTGTATTTTGTTAGAGATGCCTACTGGCTGTAGTAGGTTTTACTATGTATTTAGGTAAGGCGGGTCTTCTCTGTTACTGAGATATATATATATATATATGAAATAGTTCAGTAATCTAAGACTTGTGAATTAACCTAATATTTCTTTCACTGAAAGGTTACCTGACCACAGAACTGATGAAGTTTATATAATTAATGACTTCAGGATTATAAACAGTCCCAGAGCCGTCTGGAAAATATAATACATTAAAACAAGGAAAAGTGGGTGTAAAATGGTGATGGTGATGATGATAATAATGATGATGGTGGTGGTGGTGGTAGTGGTGGTGGGCATGATGATGGTGGTGGTGCTGATGATGATGGTGGTGGTGATGGGCATCATGGTGATGTTGATGATGATGGTAGTGGTGGGCATGGTGGTGGTGGTGATGATGGCGGTGGTGATGGTGGTGGTGCTGTTGTTGGTGGTGGTGGTGATGATGGTGGTGATGGTGGTGGTGGTGGTGATGGTGGTGGTGGTGGTGCTGGTGGTGGTGGTGGTGATGATGATGGTGGTGCTGGTGGTGATGATGGTGGTGGTGGTGGTGGTGATGATGGCGGTGACGGTGGTGATGGTGGTGGTGATGATGGTGGTGCTGGTGGTGGTGGTGGTGATGATGGTGGTGATGGTGGTGGTGGTGATGATGGTGGTGTTGATGGTGGTGGTGATGGTGGTGGTGCTGGTGGTGGTGGTGGTGGTGGTGGTGGTGATGATGGTGGTGCTGGTGGTGGTGGTGCTGGTGGTGGTGGTGGTGATGATGGCGGTGACGGTGGTGGTGGTGGTGGTGATGATGATTACGATGTTGGCGATGATGATGATTGAACCAAATCATTCAACAAGATCTCAGACCTCGGTCAGTTATCGAGTGGGGTGGAACTCATCAAATTAGACTAAAGAGACAATGTTTTTTTCCATTAATCTTTCTATTGGTGATACTATCTGATATATTTATACATATATATATATATCAGATATATATAAATAAAAGGTATAGAAAGTATTGTAGCAAGAAGCCAACAGTATTCCATAATATATAAGTGACTATAGCGTCAAAATGGGAAAATAGTTAACGTAAGATGTGGGAAATATCAGATAACTGGGTTATATAAAGTATGATAATTGTTTCTACTTTTGGCACAAGGCCAGCAATTATCCCAGTGCATTACTGGTACTTTATTTTATCGACCCCGTAAGGATGAAAGGCAAAGTTAACCTCGGCGGGATTTGAAATCAGTGATCATTGAGTAAAGAAATGTCAGCAAATGCCAGAGGAAAGAAGCCGTAGTAGAGATAGACTAATGTGAAAACTAGATACTCATGTTAGTTAGTGTGTGTGTGCACCATAGCAGATGTATGGTATTGTGTGGTGGTGTGTAATATCATCATCATCATCATCATCATCGTTTAATGTCTATCTTCCACACTAGCATGGTTTAGACGGGATTGTCCCACTTGAGACAAGATTGGTCGGGTGACCATGTCTCGCTCATATAGGACTGTATCTGGCAGGTTTTTCTATGGCTGCATGCCCTTTCTAACATCAACCACATTTACAGTGTCGACTGGGAGTCTTTTTACCGTGTCTCCTACACGACCTCTTTACAGTGTGGACTGGGAGGCTTTTTACAGTGTCTCCTACACGACCTTTTTACAGTGTGGACTGGGAGGCTTTTTACCGTGTCTCCTACACAACCTTTTTACAGTGTGGACTGGGAGGCTTTTTACCATGTCTCCTACACAACCTCTTTACAGTGTGGACTGGGAGTCTTTTTACCGTGTCTCCTACACAACCTCTTTACAGTGTGGACTGGGAGGCTTTTACCGTGTCTCCTACACAACCTCTTTACAGTGTGGACTGGGAGTCTTTTTACCGTGTCTCCTACACAACCTTTTTACAGTGTGGACTGGGAGTCTTTTTACCATGTCTCCTACACAACCTCTTTACAGTGTGGACTGGGAGTCTTTTTACCATGTCTCCTACACAACCTTTTTACAGTGTGGACTGGGAGTCTTTTTACCATGTCTCCTACACAACCTCTTTACAGTGTGGACTGGGAGGCTTTTTACCGTGTCTCCTATACAACCTCTTTACAGTGTGGACTGGGGGGCTTTTACCGTGTCTCCTATACGACCACTTTACAGCGTGGTCTGAGTGCTTTTTGTCGTGACACCTACACAACCACTTTACAAGACATTTTAATATTTATTAAGGGTATGGAGTTGAGTAGTATAGTTAGGTTGGGATTGATTGGGTGTGTACTTAATTTTGTCCTTAAAACCGCTCTTTAGGAGTGCTCGGTTGTAGTATGGTGCACCTTATCAAATATCTCCCTAGATTTTTAAAAACTGTGGCAGCAAGGGGTCTTGATACTTTATATATTTCAATTCATTGTTAGGTTTATATGAAGTGGTGGTCTTTAGACTATGAGGAAATGCAGACCCCAAGCCATTGGTAGGTTTAGAAAGGAGCTATTACTTTTTTAAAAGATTTCAGCCTTTCCATTCTAGTGAACACCAACATGTCTGTAGTGAATTTGCTACACACACACACACACACCACACACACACACACACACACACACACACACACACACACACACACACATATATATATAGGCAAAGAAGTAAAAATCAAAAACAATAACAAGGAGTGCAGTTACGAAATATATATATAGGCACATGGCTTAGTGGTTAGAGCATTGGCCTTGCAATCAAAAGGTCGTGAGTTCAATTCTCAGACCGGGTGATGTGTTGTTTCCTTGAGCAAGAGACTTTATTTCACATTGCTCCAGTTTACTCAGCTGTAGAAATGAGATGATAGGGACTGGGGTCCATATCATTCCACTGCAAAGTGGTCGTGGAGGTGCCACGGCAAAAAAGCACCCAGCACTCACTGTAAATGAGGTTGGTGTTAGGAAGGGCATCCAGCTGTAGAAATCAAACCAGAATCATTTCCCGTCCCACCCTTGCAAGCAGGGAAAAGCGGACGTAAAAATGATGTTGATGATGATGATATAGGACTAGAACTGTTTCATTCAAATGAAACAGTTCTAGTCCTGTAGAAGCCATTTCTATATTAAATATTTATACTCTGCTATGTATTGAGTACCTTATTTACTGTGGTTACCCCTGATTGAACCCAGAATACACACACACACACATATATATATATATATGTATGAGAGAGAGAGAGAGAGAGCATAGTGCTGACATGAACTGAAAAAAATCTAGAACTCGACCCCCACCTGCCCTCTCCTTTTTTTTTTTTCTGTTTTACTTAAAATTGTGTTTCATGAACTCTAAATGAATATTTTAGAATGATTTTATCAGATCATAGCATTTGTGTGACAGACAGACAAAAACTCCTATACAATCATTGTAATATAGATTTAACTATTCTCTGTCAGGTTGCACTTGGTTGTAAAATCAATTCCTAGTGTTTTATTTTATATTAGTTTATATGTAGGAAAAGAAACACAAAATCAGCTTTTCATTTCATTGTTTTTCTCAGCTAAACTTTCCATATGCTTTTGTGACAACCTCCCTTTCTCACAACATGCTGTAATATTAGTAGAGTCCTACGGTACATAATTGTAACCACTAATGGAAATGGCTTTTAAGATCTAGGAGTACACTAATGTCCAGGGGGCTGAGGAAGGAAGTGAGGTAGATGCAATAAGCCCACCCCACTCCCGATCCCAACCTCCAGGCCCAATCTCGCCTGCAAATTGAAAAGTAAGGGAATGCTGTCCCCCATTTCCATCACTGATTGTAATAAAGTCTTGTCTTATATTATAATTACATTCACACCTAGGTTGTATTAAAGGTATATATGAAGCTAGCTGAAAAGTTCATAGGCTGACTCTGAAAGAGTGATGCTAGAACTGTGAAATCTTGCATGCATTAATTTCAACTCTTCTTATTAATAACTGCATTGTTTCTTTTCAGAGACTATGTTGAAAAATAAACCTCATTTGGTCATTCCATGAGAGTATCTTGGTCAGCCAATGAACTTTTCAGCCATCCCTCATAAAATAACTGCATTGTTTCTTTCCAGGGACTATGTTGAAAAATAAACCTCATTTTGTCATTCCATGAGAGTATCTTGGTCAGCCAATGAACTTTTCAGCCATCCCTCATAAAATAACTGCATTGTTTCTTTCCAGGGACTATATTGAAAAATAAACCTCATTTGGTCATTCCATGAGAGTATCTTGGTCAGCCAATGAACTTTTCAGCCGACCCTCATAAAATAACTGCATTGTTTCTTTCCAGGGACTATATTGAAAAATAAACCTCATTTGGTCATTCCATGAGAGCATCTTGGTCAGCCAATGAACTTTTCAGCCGACCCTCATATATTAACTCTAGTCCTTCACTGGAACTTCATTTTATTGTTCCTGGAAAGTTCAAAGACAAATTGTCTTCAGTGGGATTTGAACTCAGAAGATGAAGGGCTATAACTAAATGCTCCAGACTGGCCTGTCTGATGCTTTAACAACTGTCAGTTCACTACTTATATTTGGCTATCACTATATTTTATTGATCCTGGAAGTTTTTAATCTATTTTTTTTTCACAAACAACAAACTCTATCAACTAATTGCTTTCACCATCTACATATGTGTGTGTGTGTATGTACGTATGTATGTATGTATGTATGTGTGTATGGGTGTGTGTGTGTATGTATGTAGGTAGGTAGGTATGTGTGTGTGTATATATGTGTATGTGTGCATGTGGGTGTGTATGTGTGTAGGAATGTGGATGTATGGATAGGTGTGTATGTATGTGTGTGTGTGTGTATGTATGCATGCATGTATGGTCCTGTAATTCCTGAGGGAGTCGTAGGGGTGCCATATTGACATTCAGCGTTTCTAGGGCATTTTTTAAACCTGGCAGAGGCCATTTCCTCCCCAGGCCTAAATACAGCAGATTTCTTCCAGAGCAGGATAGAGCGAGTCAGAAAATGGAAGTTTTCTCACGGCGGGACAACTTATCTAATCCATGCTGGCATGGGAAATGGACATTAAATGATGATGATGATGATATATAAATATGCATTGTTTGGTGCATCTGATTATTTCAGTTTCATCCAAAATCGATATATATATATATATATAACTATATGCCTATCATTTTATTATTATACAGTAAATCATTTGTGGAGATACACACACATACCATATGTAGAAATACCATGTAATGATATTACTTCTGGTTAACAAACAAAATGTGTGAAAACACCATATTTTTCACAGTAAGTCATGCATATCATAATTTTAACAACAAATAAGTCATGCATATCATAATTCTAACAATAAGTCATGCATGCCATGCATTCTAATTCTGATTCTTCACTGCAAGAAATGTTTTATCTTGTGTCTTTCAAAATCAATATTTTCATTTAATTTTTTTAAAATTCTTACTCTTTTTTCATTGAAATGGTATCTGAGGTCAACAAGAAAGAGTGGTTACAATCACAGGTGTAACTAAGGTATAGCAAGCATGGCATGTGCCATGGGCACTACGTGGACTAGGAGTATTTTCCACGAAAGTCAGATAGACTATCTGATATTGGAGAGT
The DNA here is from genome assembly GCA_964016885.1 of Eledone cirrhosa. NCBI lineage: Eukaryota > Metazoa > Mollusca > Cephalopoda > Octopoda > Eledonidae > Eledone > Eledone cirrhosa. The sequence goes on from OZ024752.1 coordinate 38,155,485, forward strand.
GATTAAAATAAACTTCTTCAGATATATGATCTGTCTTTGATTATCATGGGTGAGAAGAAGCACTGTGGTGGCTGGATCATTAAGCCATTTATATAAATTGATCCATAGGTATTTGCCCAACTCTTCACCAACTTGTATTTCTTTCTCCAGACCTCAAGAGGCCATCATTAAGATCCCACCCATGATATCTTCTATGGGAGGCCATCATTAAGATCCCACCCATGATATATTCTATGAGAGGCCATCATTAAGATCCCACCCATGATACATTCTATGGGAGGCCATCATGAAGACCTCAACCATGATATATTCTATGGGAGGCCATCATTAAGACCTCAACCATGATATATTCTATGAGAGGCCATCATTAAGATCTCATCCAAGATATATTCTATGAGAGGCTATCATGAAGATCTCAACCATGATATATTCTATGAGAGGCTATCATGAAAATCCCATCCATGGTATATTCTATGGGAAGCCATCATTAAGATCTCATCCAAGATATATTCTATGAGAGCTCATCATTAAGATCTCATCCAAGATATATTCTATGAGAGGCCATCATTAAGATCTCAACCATGATATATTCTATGAGAGGCTATCATGAAGACCTCAACCATGATATATTCTATGAGAGGCTATCATTAAGATCTCATCCATGATATATTCTATGAGAGGCTATCATGAAGATCTCAACCATGATATATTCTATGAGAGGCCATCATTAAGATCTCATCCAAGATATATTCTATGAGAGCCCATCATTAAGATCTCATCCAAGATATATTCTATGAGAGGCTATCATGAAAATCCCATCCATGGTATATTCTATGAGAGGCCATCATTAAGATTTCATCCAAGATATATTCTATGGGAGGCCATCATTAAGACCTGAACCATGATATATTCTATGGCAGTTATCCAATGAATTTCATTGACCGCATTGATTAAACATGACTCAAATGAAACATCTGCTATTTTTTCTCCTTCCATTTCTTTTGTTTCATTATTCAATAACATTAAACAGCTTGTTTCTCTTTCTTCTCTCATGTTCGCCTTCTTCATTTCACCTGTTCTGGTTATGTGGGTGGACAGATGGACGGGCAGACGAGCTGACAGACAGACTGACTGAAGGACAGATAAACATACTGACAGACAGACGGATAGACAGAAAGACAGACAGACAGATAGATGAACAGTTGAACAGGCTGACAAACAGACTGAGAGACAGACTGACATACAGGTGAAAGGACAGACAGACAGATTGATGGACAAATGGACAGGCAGATGGACAGACTGACAGGCAGACGGGTGGACAGGCAGAAGGGTGGACAAGTGGACAGACAGACAGACAGACACATTATACGTCTATGACTGTTTTATAATAAATTATAACTTTTAAATAAAACAATTCACATGAAATGTTGTTGTTTTCTGTTGAGTGTGTGAATGTGTGTGTGTGTGTGTGTGTGTGTGTGTGTGTGTGTGTGAGTGTGTGTGTGTGTGAGTGTGTGTGTGTGAATGTGTGTGTGTGTGAGAGTGTGAGTGTGTGAATGTGTGTGTGTGTGTGAGTGTGTTAATGTGTGTGAATGTGTGTGTGTGTGTGTGTGTGAGTGTGTGTGTGTGAATGTGTGTGTGTGTGAGTGTGAGTGCGTGAATGTGTGTGTGTGTGTGAGTGTGAGTGTGTGAATGTGTGTGTGAGTGTGTGAGTGTGTGAGTGTGTGTGTGTGTGTGAGTGTGAGTGTGTGAATGTGTGTGTGTGTGTGAATGTGTGAGTGTGTGTGTGTGAATGTGTGTGTGAGACTATGTGAGTTTATATGTGTGACACATGCATGTGTGAGTGTGAGTGTGTGCATGTGAACACATATGAATGTGTTTGTGTGTGAGAGTGTGTGTGTATGTGTTTGTGTGAGTGTGTGTATTCTATCTGATAGATATTTGCCTTTCATCCTTTCAAGGTTGATAAAAAAAAGTACCAGTCCAGTGCTGGGGTCAATTCTTCCTCTATAGAAAAACTCGGCTGTGTTGAGACCTGGAGAGGGTTTGGCTCTGCCGGGTTTAAAAGTGCCCTGGTACCTCTACGACTCGAGACGGAGTTATGGGATGTTTATCATATCAAACCCTACTGTCTTTGAAAAAAACAACAGGACACACTGGATAATGTTGTCCTAGATACAATATACATTAAAATCAAAGATGGGATGGTCACAGCTGGAATACCTTTGATCCTATGTCTACTCAATGACAAATTGGCAGAGTCATTAAGACGTCGAATAGAATGCTTTAGGGCAGTGCTTCTCAAACTATCTGATGTGGCAGACCGGCATTTTCTTTATTTCAATGTGCCACGTACCGCTAATATTTCGTAGTAATATTAATTTATACCGGAAACGATATATATAATGAATATAATAATAGTTGACCATTTTTTTATCTTCTATTTATTTTGTAAACAAATAATACAATATCAAAACATAAACATATAAAAAAGTAATAAAAAAATTCCTCAAATGATTCCTTAGCATGGCCTGGACACTGGGCCGCGTACCGGTAGTGATGGCTCGTGTACCGGCACCGGTTCGCGGACCACCACTTTGAGTAGCACTGCTTTAGGGTATTCGTCCCACCTCACTGCACGCTCTGAGTTCAAATCCCGAGTTGGTCAACTTTGCCTTTCATCCTTTGAAGGTTGATAAAAAAAGTGCCAGTCCAGTGCTGGGGTCGATTCTTCCCCTATAGAAAAACTCGGCTGTGTTGAGACCTGGAGAGGGTTTGGCTCCGCCAGGTTTAAAAGTGCCCTAGACACGTCATATGATGGTACCTCTACGACTCGAGACGGAGTTATGGGATGTTTATCCTTATTCTACTCAATGAAGGCTGACCTGGAGCTAAATAACAAACCAAACAAGATATACACTAATGACCTACTACTGTCTGTTAATTCAATAAGTCATTGACCCAGGAACTGCAAACCTCATGAAATTTGGTGGAGCTAAGAAATTATAAAGTCAACAACTTCAATAATTTAATTAAAGAAATATCAGAAAATGAAAGAAATCAACTCATAGATTTACCATTGTTTTTGGGAAAAGTTCCAAAAGAAGGGTGGATTTAAGTAAATTTCTGAAATCTGTGATTTTATTTAAAATTGCTAATATATAAGTTGGCTTTTTGTCAAGAGCTAAATTACTTAATCAGCTGGTAACCTGAATATTTGTCCAATTTTCACATTTGGCATTCAAGGAGTCTTCAGTAAAGACTAAAATCGTCTTTGAAAAAAAGTATATTCTTGTTTTCAGCACAGCATTACCAACATTTTTGTTTTAATATAATTATCAAAGATTAAAACAAACTTTACTGTAGAAACTGGACAATTATTAGATTAAAGATGAAGGCAAGAAAAAAAAAACATTGAAGGACATAATTGTGTTACACTGGCTATTTGATAGAACATCTGTGTAACAGTGGCTATTTGATAGAACAATTGTGTAACATTGGCTATTTAATAGAACAATTGTGTAACATTGGCTGTTTAATAGAACAACTGTGTAACATTGACTATTTAATAGAACAACTGTGTAACATTGGCTGTTTAATAGAACAACTGTGTAACATTGGCTATTTAATAGAACAACTGTGTAACATTGACTATTTAATAGAACAACTGTGTAACATTGGCTATTTAATAGAACAACTGTGTAACATTGGCTATTTAATAGAACAACTGTGTAACATTGGCTATTTAATAGAACAACTGTGTAACATTGGCTATTTAATAGAACAACTGTGTAACATTGGCTGTTTAATAGAACAACTGTGTAACATTGGCTATTTAATAGAACAACTGTGTAACATTGGCTGTTTAATAGAACAACTGTGTAACATTGGCTGTTTAATAGAACAACTGTGTAACATTGGCTGTTTAATAGAACAACTGTGTAACATTGGCTGTTTAATAGAACAACTGTGTAACATTGGCTGTTTAATAGAACAACTGTGTAACATTGGCTGTTTAATAGAACAACTGTGTAACATTGGCTGTTTAATAGAACAACTGTGTAACATTGGCTATTTAATAGAACAACTGTGTAACATTGGCTATTTGCTAGAGAAATTTTATCAGAATTTGATTAAAAATAAACTGAGAGAAGATGAAGGAGAATAATATTAAGTGTGTGATGTACGATGACAGTTTAACTAATTTCCATTGCTCTGACCAACTGTTCTCTACTGAGGTTTGTATTGTCTGAGAGTTGATTGATGAAGGTTTGAGCATCTCCTGTGAGTTGGTTCCCACAATAGTAACTTGTGTATAACTTCCTGCCTACTTCTCCAGCATTGTCCTGCAAATTGTAACTGTCTTTGTCTTGCAAATCGTATAAACTTTCATTTGTAATATGAAATAATAATTGTTTCTACTTTAGGCACAAGGCCAGCAATTACCCAGTGCATTACTGGTACTTTATTTTATCGACCCCGTAAGGATGAAAGGCAAAGTCAACCTCGGCGGGATTTGAACTCAGATCGTAAAGGGACGTAACTATGCTGGAAAGCATGGCGTCCGACCCTCTACCGATACTGCCATTCCACCGCCCTGTAATATGAAATAATAATAATGAAATTATTGTGTACAGTGCTCAAGTGCACTCATCAAAATTCAAAAAGGTGCTCAGGGTTGTTGTTGGTAGGATGGTTAATAAATTTGTGAATGTTTACCAAGTCAGTTACCAGATGTCGGAGCTTTAATATGTTGACACCAGTTTATATTTTGTACAAACCAAAGCATATTAGTGTATGCACCATCTAGTTTCTTCTCAAGTGCTTGTGTCAGGGTCCATGTACCTGATCCATTTAAAACCACTGACTCAACAAAGGTTTTGAAGAATGAAATTTTGATTTGAGGGTCAGATTTATCCAGAAAAAACAAAATAGCATCCCAATGATTATAGTTACTCTAATAGAAACTAAACATATTGTTACTACAATACAAATCACAGCATAACCACAACACAAATTTAATAACTGGTAGCTTACTATAACTGTTATTGCAATTTTATTACAACAAAAATGACTGTAGTATAACTACAACACAAAGGCAAACATTGTTACACCAAGCACAGAAGACTATTATGTACAATATGAAGGTTTTAAGTGTCTATAACTACAGCACAAAGGCAAGCAGTGTTGCACTGATGGAGGCAGAATAAGTACAATAAGAATCTTTTAAGTTAATATAATATGAATGAGGAAAACAATAGGATGGAATATCAAATCTATTAGAGTAATGAAACATGTAATAAATACAACGAATAAGAAATAATTGTTTCTGCTTTTGGCACAAGGCCAGCAATTATCCCAGTGTATTACTGGTACTTTATTTTATTGACCCCGTAAGGATGAAAGGCAAAGTTAACCTCGGTGGGATTTGAACTCAGAACGTAAAGGGACATAACTCTATGCTGCAAAGCATGGCGTCCGACCTTCTACAGACACTGCCAATCCACTGAGTTACGTCCCTTTATGATCTGAGTTCAAATCCCACCGAGGTTAACTTTGCCTTTCATCCTTACGGGGTTGATAAAATAAAGTACCGGTAATGTACTGGGTAATTGCTGGCCTTGTGCCAAAAGTAGAAACAATTAATACAGAACAGTTACAATGTCAACATTAATGGCGGGCAATGACATCACTGTATTATGGTTTATTTCATTATCATTCTTTATTAAGAAGATTAATGCTCATAATCTGTAGCTGTAAAGCTTCATTGTTGCTTTTATACACAAATGCACCAGTAAACGTCATCTCGTGTTATTTTTAACTATATTTTCTTTCATATGAAACAATGTTTGTTGAGTCCTCATCTCAGATAGATTAATCATTACTACTTCAAGGATTAGCAGTTCATATCCAAACACTTGTTCTACTTGGTTGTATATATACTGAGATTATGAGGTGTGTAAAACCCTTTCATCCAAGGCTAGAAGTCATAGGCAGACTTCTAGTCGAAGAAAGACTTCAGTGAAGGAAAGCCAACCAAAGCTATAGGTATGATGGTCGGCTGAAAATTTCATAGGCTGACTATGAAGAAGTGATGCTAGAGCTGTGAAATCTTGCATTCATTAATTTCAACTTTTCTTATTAATAACTGCATTGTTTCCTTCCAGGGATTATGTTGAAAAAGGAACCTTATTTGGTCATTCCATGAGAATATCTTGGTCAGCCTTTGAAGAATTAGTGCTAGGGCTGTGAAATCTTGCATTCATTAATTTCAACTTTTCTTATTAATAACTACATTGTTTCTTTCCAGAGATTATGTTGAAAAATAAACCTTATTTGGTCATTTCATGAGAATATCTTGGTCAGCCTTTGAAGAATTAGTGCTAGAGCTGTGAAATCTTCAATTCATTAATTTCAACTTTTTCTTATTAATAACTGCATTGTTTCTTTCCAGGGATTATGTTGAAAAATGAACCTTATTTGGTCATTCCATGAGAATATCTTGGTCAGCCTTTGAAGAATTAGTGCTAGAGCTGTGAAATCTTGCATTCATTAATTTCAACTTTTCTTATTAATAACTACATTGTTTCTTTCCAGAGATTATGTTGAAAAATAAACCTTATTTGGTCATTTCATGAGAATATCTTGGTCAGCCTTTGAAGAATTAGTGCTAGAGCTGTGAAATCTTCAATTCATTAATTTCAACTTTTTCTTATTAATAACTGCATTGTTTCTTTCCAGGGATTATGTTGAAAAATGAACCTTATTTGGTCATTCCATGAGAATATCTTGGTCAGCCTTTGAAGAATTGGTGCTAGAGCTGTGAAATCTTGCATTCATTAATTTCAACTTTTTCTTATTAATAACTGCATTGTTTCTTTCCAGGGATTATGCTGAAAAATGAACCTTATTTGGTCATTCCATGAGAATATCTTGGTCAGCCTTTGAAGAATTAGTGCTAGAGCTGTGAAATCTTGCATTCATTAATTTCAACTTTTCTTATTAATAACTACATTGTTTCTTTCCAGAGATTATGTTGAAAAATGAAACTTATTTGGTCATTCCATGAGAATATCTTGGTCAACCTTTGAAGAATTAGTGCTAGGGCTGTGAAATCTTGCATTCATTAATTTCAACTTTTCTTATTAATAACTACATTGTTTCTTTCCAGAGATTATGTTGAAAAATGAACCTTATTTGGTCATTTCATGAGAATATCTTGGTCAGCCTTTGAAGAATTAGTGCTAGAGCTGTGAAATCCTCAATTCATTAATTTCAACTTTTTCTTATTAATAACTGCATTGTTTCTTTCCAGGGATTATATTGAAAAATGAAACTTATTTGGTCATTCCATGAGAGTATCTTAGTCATCCTATGAAGGATTTATTTCCAAAATTAATTCAAACACATAGGCAGTGTATTTCATTAATCTAAACAATACATTAGTATATGTAATCAGGAAATAACTAAAACAAGTTGCTAACACGTTTGGTATCACAAATGTATCATAAAACACAAATTTGTAAGATAAAAAACCCAGCACTGCTATTTCTCTTTCTCTTGATTGGAGTTTACCCCTAGATTTCAATATATACAAATGATAACAACAGTTGATTGTAAAAGGCTGGGTGGATTGGCAGTATCGGTAGAGGGTTGGACGCCATGCTTTGAAGCATAGAGTTACCTCCCTTTATGATCTGAGTTCAAATCCCGCCGAGGTTAACTTTGCCTTTCATCCTTACAGGGTTGATAAAATAAAGTACCAGTAATACACTGGGATAATTGCTGGCCTTGTGCCAAAAGTAGAAACAATTATATATGTCATAGTACAAAGACAACACTACCATTCATTGTACATATATCATAGTACAAAGACTAAACCACTACTCATTTTTATATGTTGTAGTACAAAGACTACACTACCACTTACCATATATATATATATGTCATAGTACAATACAAAGACTGAACTACAAGTCATTACACATATGTCATAGTACAAAGACTACACTACTAGTCATTACACATATGTCTTAGTACAAATACTAAACTACCAGTAATTATACATATGTCATAGTACAGAGACTAAACTACCACTTACCATATAAGCATAATTTTTTCCTTTTGATGATATATTTTAGTCTAAAGAAATAAAACAATAAACTACTGTTAAGAAAAAGGTTTTACTTTTTCTAGAAATGTTCTTAAAAGCAAGTTGGCATTCTATAAATTGAAACATTGAACAAAAGCCAAAATTACCTTTATACCTTCAAATTATTTCCAATCAGCGAAAAATTTCTGGTGAAATACGAGTTAGTTCATTAGCCCTTTAACATTTAAACCAGTTGTATGTGGCCAGAATTCTCTCACCTTTTTCTGTTCAAACTGGCTGTAACTTGCCACTCATACTGATTTTAAGGCATTGTTCTCAAAATAAATAATATCGAAATCTCATAGATTCGATATTATGTGAGATAAATCCTTTACCATGAAAATACAATAGTATATATAGAGTAATGTAAATGCTAAAGGGTTAAGGAAGTAACTCGGTGAAACATAATTTAAATCCAAACTGAAATTCATCTAAAATAAGATGGTCAAGAAAACTGGGCCACTAGCAATAGAGTGAGATGAATGAGACATGCTCAATGCAACTGGGAGATAGTATCAGCAATTGACAAGTCCCACACCAAAAGTATGCAAATGAGGTCTGGGATCTTGTCGATCATTCTCCATGATCCAAAGCAATCCAGCTGCTACAATCTTTTATTTTTTTTAGTCTGAAAAAAAATCACACATTATCCAATGTGTTCTTTCTTTTAGAAAGTTAGGTGGGATTTGACAGAAATTTGGCTGTTATTTTTAGCAGTCTGGGTAACCATGTAGAAGCTTCCTTGTTAATATAATACATATCAGCACGGGTGAGGGTGAGGTGGTGCAAATGCAGAATACTGGACCAAATTCTTTCCAGTAGCTAATAAGATGCTTCATAAAGCCGAGTTCATTTTTCATCCCACTAGAAATGATAAATTATTGATAGTTGAGAAAATTCAATCAATCAAATCATTAAAAAAATGTGCTTTGTGCTTAAAAATAGAAAGTATTATGATAATTATTTGCATACCTCATTATACTCCTACTTAAATCCTTGTGAATCCATCAAAATAAAGAAATTTGATCTGGTTAGATCTCATGTTTTTTTTTCCTCTTCTATTTATACTGATTACATGTCTGAACCTATTAATTTATTAAATATCTAACAAGCTAGACTGGTTTATATGAAGCAGTCATTAGAAACTAGACTCTTTTTATGATTTTTATTCGAGCAAGTAAAATAATTTTGTAATATTAAATGGGATTATTTATACATAAAGCAAATGACTAACAATAGTTTTAGTAGATTTAGGTTAACTCTCATACAGAAATATGGAACCATGAAATAAAATATTCAACAGTGTTAAAAAGGCTTGGTATATTTCTATGAGCTATTGAGAGGTGCATCATGAAGGAATTTTTAGAAGGTTACTTGGCATTCTGTAATCGTGACATTCTGGGTTCAGGTCTCACTCCAGGGCTCCTTAGGCAAATGTCTTTTATCATAGCATTGGGTTGACACAGATCTTGTAAGAGAAAGTCAGGACTGGACTTTCATCAACTGAGGCTCTAAGCTATTTGAAATGCGAGGCACTTCTCTAAATAAATTTTTTTAATAATTATACATTAGTATTATTTTTTATATTAATGCTAATGATAAAGAATATATATATATATATATATATAGTAATAATAATAATAATAATAATAATTTTCAAGACTAAAATATATATATATATATTTTAGTCTTGAAAATTATTATTATTACTATATATATACATATATATATATGATCGTCGGCAAATCACTGATGAGGGACTTATTTTATTACATGTTATCCATGTGTAACCAGCAGTATTCTTCTCCCCATTTTTTCACGTATATTTACCTAAACTGCGATTCTGTTTTTTTCTCTCTCTCTCTCTTACTGCTCCCTCGCTCTCTCTGTTTCTCCTACTTTCTTTCGCCCCCTCTGTCATGTCAGTTAACTCTTCCTCACACTTCCACTCACTCACTCACTGTTTCTCCTCTTCTCACTTCACCCCGTTCGCGACGAAATCATTTTCTCTCTTTCTCACATTTGAATTCGCTCCTGAAAGGTCTTTTTTCTAAGCGCTCATATATTCACCTAGCTTATGCTAACAGAATAACTATGAAGCTTGTTCCCTTCCTTCTACGGTTAGCTATCCTCTTTGTTGTTATCTTGTTTCACTCGCTTTACGCGTTTTAATTGTCCTAATAACTTCATTTAGTTATTATTGCACCGACGTGAGGTATATGATTTTTAATGCAATGAAATATCTATGATCGTCGGCAAATCACTGATGAGGGACTTATTTTATTACATGTTATCCATGTGCAACCAGCAGTATTCTTCTCCCCATTTTTTCACATATATATATATATATATATATATATATATATATATATATATATATATATTATATATATATATATATATATATATTATATATATATATATATATATATTATATATATATATATTATATATATATATATATTATATATATATATATATATATATTATATATATATATATATATATATATATATTATATATATATTATATATATATATATATATATATATTACGACAACTACAGGAGAAGTACCTAGCTAAAGGTAAACCCCTCTACTTAGCTTTTGTCGACTTGGAGAAAGCCTTCGACAGAGTCCCCCGCTCCATTATCTGGTGGGCTCTTAGAAAACTAGGCGTTGACGAATG
>OZ024752.1:38171324-38248824 GCA_964016885.1 Eledone cirrhosa
CCGCCATGTTCACCTGACCTGACACCTTGCGTTTTTTTTCTCTGGGGCTACGTGAAGGGCCTGGTCTATGTCCTCCCTCTTCCTGCAAACCTAGAGGAACTCGAGCAGAGAATCACTACCGCACTGGAGACTGTTACCCAAGATATGCTGCAGCTTGTTCGGGAGGAGCTGGATTACTGACTTGACGTGTACCATGTCTCAGGCGGTGCGCATATTGAACATTTGTGAAATCGTTCATGGAATCCACATACCTTTGAATTTCTCATTCAAATTTGGAGGAATAAATCTTATGTTGCCCAACATTAAGCCTGTTTAGTTTCATTTGCTTTGACTATGTCGTTTCTGTGATATTTACATCTCAAATGATATCAAATTTTTTTAAACACCCTGTATATATATCATCATCATCATTTCATTTTACGTCCGCTTTTTCCCTGCTTGCAAGGGTGGGACGGGAATTGATTCTGGCTTGATTTCTACAGCTGGATGCCCTTCCTAACACCAACCTCATTTACAGTGAGTGCTGGGTGCTTTTTTGCCGTGGCACCTCCACGACCACTTTGCAGTGGAATGATAGGGAGCCCAGTCCCTATCATATCATTTCTACAGCTGAGTAAACTGGAGCAATGTGAAATAAAGTGTCTTGCTCAAGGAAACAACACATCACCCGGTCTGAGAATTGAACTCACAACCTTTCGATTGCAAGGCCAATGCTCTAACCACTAAGCCATGTACCTCCACTAAATTATATATATATCATACACACACACACACACACATATAAAGAAAAAGATATATTTTAACCATGACGTCAATAAAACTTAGCAGCCATTTGTAACCACATCTCATTATATTACAGGAAAAATTATAAATACCACACGTTCTTCATGTGTATAATACTACAAAGATCTTTTGTTGTGCAGGTATTTAGAAAGAGTAGCCATTTGTATTTTTGAAAGGTGAAACACATTCTATAGCTGGTTAAGTTTTGTTATATCTCATACATTAGTAAGTATATATATGTGTGTATATGATGGGCTTGTATGTGTATATATACACGCACGCACACACATATATATATATATATATATATATATATATATATATATATATATGTGTGTGTGTGTATATATGTGTGTGTATATATATATATATATATATATATATATATAACAAAGGAATTGTGGTAAGGAACCAGATGGACCATAATGCACCAGAGTATTCAATACTTAGGGTAGTAGAGTGGGAAATAGGAAAAAGTATGACCCCCGACGCCAGAGCTCAAGCCGTTTCGACGGCTATTTCTGGACTCCAGAAATAACCGTCGAAACGGCTTGAGCTCTGCCGTCGGGGTCATACTTTTTCCTATATATATAAATATATATATATATATATATAATATACAATAGAAAAAAACGAGGAAGTTTTGTAACACACGACCGTGACTTCTGGCGTCACGCAGTAATAGAGAGTACCCGACCTCCCATGGGTACAAGCTGAAGCATATAGACAATATGCCCCCACACCCCCCACCGCAAGGTGGTCGTGGCGGTGCCACGGCAAAAAAAGCACCCAGCCCACTCTGTAAAGTGGACGTGTAGGCGCCACGAAAAAGCACCCAGCACTCCCTGTAAATGAGGTTGGTGTTAGGAAGGGCATCCAGCTGTAGAAATCAAGCCAAATCAGTTCCTGTATGAGCAAGGCATGGTCAGCCGACCAGACACTGCCCACAACAGGACAACCCGTCTAACCCATGCTAGCGTGGAAGAACGGACGTAAAACGGTGATGATGATGATGATGATGATAAGAAATATTCATTGTTATTCACTGTTACACACAATTTGCAGAGGATTGGCTTGTATATATGTATGTAATGTATAGTTGGTTAATTTGTGTGATATACTATACATTAGTACTTCACCAACATGCCATCATCATCATCATCATCATCATTTCATTTTACGTCCGCTTTTTCCCTGCTTGCAAGGGTGGGACGGGAACTGATTCTGGCTTGATTTCTACAGCTGGATGCCCTTCCTAACACCAACCTCATTTACAGTGAGTGCTGAGTGCTTTTTTGCCGTGGCACCTCCACGACCACTTTGCAGTGGAATGATAGGAACCCCAGTCCCTATCATCTCATTTCTACAGCTGAGTAAACTGGAGCAATGTGAAATAAAGTCTCTTGCAATCGAAAGGTTGTGAGTTCAATTCTCAGACCGGGTGATGTGTTGTGTCCTTGAGCAAGACACTTTATTTCACATTGCTCCAGTTTACTCAGCTGTAGAAATGAGATGATAGGGACTGGGGTCCCTATCATTCCACTGTAAAGTGGTCGTGCAGGTGCCACGGCAAAAAAGCACCCAGCACTCACTGTAAACACTGTAAATGAGGTTAGTGTTAGGAAGGGCATCCAGCTGTAGAAATCAAGCCAGAATCAGTTCCCGTCCCACCCTTGCAAGCAGGGAAAAGTGGACGTAAACTGAAATGATGATGAATGATGATATATATATCACAATGAAAAGAGAATCAGTGTTGCGACGAATGGAATTTATTGGACATTTACAATCGTTTCTCTGGCGACCAGCTCGAGGCACGATCGATGTGGTGATCGAGCCTGACTCTGAAAATCGCAAGGTCCTCAGATACGTCTTGATTCTACGCTTTAAGCATCCAACACCAATTATATCTCTATATAAGTAAAAGGGATATTTAATTTGTTGGTATTTTATCTGTTTTGGTACCCTTGAAATATATATAATAGAATAAATATAGTTTCCATTTAAAATAATAATAATGAAATTATTGTGTAAAGTGCTCAGGTTCACTACAACTCGTCAAAGGTGTTTTTATAGTACACAGAATAATATATAAATGTCAGGGAAGTGAATAGTGTATGAGTCATGATATACATGTGTGTGTGTGTATGGAGGGGGGATATCAGGTGTAGTGTTGGCGAATCTCGGGAAGCATGGAGGTTTTAAAGGATGCAGTGTCTCGACAGCCAACAACTGATGCAGGCAGTTTGTTCCATACTTCAGCAACTCTGAGAGTGAAAAAATGTTTCCGAAAGTCATGGGAACTGTGCTGTTTTCTGACTTTGTGGGCATTATTTAATATCATCATCATCATCATCGTTTAACGTCCATCTTCCACGCTTGCATGGGTTTGGACGGCTATATATATATATATATATATATATATATAAAAGACGTAAAATAAGAAAATTTTCTTATTTTACGTCTTTTATATTATTGTTCTGCATCCTCCTGCATTGAACCACCTAGGTACTATGACATAACCTGTATATTTGCTGGTATTAGCGTACATCTGTACGCATATGTTAGTAGATATACTAAATTATATATATATATATATATATATATATATATATATACACTCATTAGTTTACACAAGTCACTAAATTTACTTCAGTAAGCCCCAGTCACCACATGCTCACACAATGAGCTAATAAGCTTGCAAGTGAGAAAATGCAAAGAATTGTCAGGATGCTCACTTATAGTTAATCAGTAAGTAAGATGGCAGTGCTTGGGTGATCATACTGGCATATAAATGGTTAAAGTGTTGGGCTTACAATCATGAGGTTGTGAATTTGATTATCGGATCAGGCTTTGCATTGTGTTCTTGAGCAAAACACTTTATTTCACATTGCTCAGCTGTAGAAATGAGTTTACCCAGCTATGGGTTAAATAGCCTCACCAACCGGCAATTGACCAAGTGTGGTGAGTACGGCTAAACCCCTGACATGACCAAAACCAAAACAGAAAACAGTGGAGGTCAATGAGGGAGGGGTTCCTCCAGTAGTAGTGAAAAGGCCCTGGATTGAATATATATATATTGGGTTCTGATTTAGTAGTTTTACAAAGAGGAAGAACCTAGCATTTATAATGGAGCAATTTTATAAGTTGGTTTATACCAGTGGTTTCAAACACATGGCATGTGGACCTTATATAGCCTGCAAACTACTTTTCTATGACCCATGGCAGAACAATTTTCATGACTAATGTTTTCCTAAAAGTTGCTGTCCATTTTAAGAACATCTGTAGTTCAATTTACCCGTGAAATACAATACATTGAAGAAGACGGATTTTATCAGAGCTGAAAACCGAATAAGTAGAATTTACTAAAAGTAAAAACGAAATTAAGGAAAATTTGTTTCCTTACATTTTCTACTAATTACCAAATCCTACTTACTATCATATGTGTATTTATTTTGGTATAAAAAAAAAAAAAAAAATATCAGCCTATCAATTGTATTGCAGATTTTTAGTATTATAGCTGGTGGAAATAACATTCCACCCTCATGTCACTTTTGGCTGACTGTGCCTCTCCACACCCAGGATGCAATGGTCCTTCTTGAGTCCTTGAGTTTGAGACTCCAGATTTATTCATTTTCTTATAACATAGCTACGATGTTTCAGCAAAGCAAGTGTTTGCTAAGCTTTTGAGTACATAAGAAAGCAGAATGAAGGGAAGGGCTTGAAACTCTGTACATATGAATAATCTATTTACCGTATATACTCAAATATAAGCTGAGTGATATGTGACCAAAATAATTGATGGTAAAATGGAGGGGGGCTTATATATGCCATCTAAACAACGAGTTGATTAGCTGCCTTGACTTATAAATGGCATTTAGATTTTTGCCTACTTCTCAGACATAAAATAGTGGGAGGGGCGGGGTCCACCTTATATTCAAGTATATACAATAATATTGTAATAGTTACTGGTTTCTTACAACGCTATATGTCTTGAGAATAAAGACCCCTCCACACACAAAAAAACCCTACTAAAAAACTCAAGACTTCTAATGATCTGGATATGTAAAATGTTAAATATATATGTTACATAGCAACTAAGATAAGGATTAGTCAACCAACATCTAAATCCAAGGAGTTATCACACAATATTAGTTTAATACAACTATAAGTTATGATAAACTGATCAGATATGATAATAATGAAATTATTGTGTAAAGTGCTCAGGTGCACTACAACTCGTCAATATAGTACATAGAATAATACACAAATGTCAGGGAAATACATGTGTGTATGTGTTAGCTGTAGTGTTGGCGGATCTCGGGAAGCATGGAGGCCTTAAAGGATGCAGTGTCTCGACAGCTAACAACTGATGCAGGTAGTTTGTTCCATATGATAGGAAAGTGTAGGTTTGTCTAAATGTAAGAGCTAAAAATAATATATTAGATAAAGGAAGTGACATAATATGTTCATTAAGGCCAGTAAGATTTTATACCTGTGTTTAGGACAACAGGTGCAGCTAGCTGAATCATTATTGTACAGGAATTGGCAGAGTCGTTAGAACGTCGGATAGAATGTTTTGTAGTGTCTATATTCATTTTGGCTCTCTGCTCCCTGAGTTCAAATCCCACCATGGCCTTTCATCCATTCAAGGTAAAAAAAAAAAAAAAAAAAAAATGTACCAGTCAAGTACTGGGGTCGATTATTCCTCTATATCTCTTTCTCACTTCCTGTCTCACACTCTGTCTATCCTTCTCTGTAAGAAATTGACTGTATTCAGGCCTGGAGAGGAAATGGGCTCCGCCAGGTTTTAAAAATGCCCTAGAAACGCTGTATGTCAATATGGTGACGTCCCTACGACTCCCTCAGGAGGTCCATACCCTACCATATCAGCCCAGACTGTGTGAGCTATGAATGAATGATGCTTAGCAGTGACCATTTCATTTTATATTCAGAATAGTCTATCTCGGACTACATTATTCGATGTGTTCATTTCCTTCCTTTTTAGTCTTAAGTCAATCCAGACTGTGTGAGTTACTTGGCCGTAACTATCTAATTATTCAGACAGTGTATCTCGAACTACATTATTCAATGCTACGAGTATGCTAATTTGCCCAATATATATATATATATATATGGAAAAAATATGTACGTATACATACTTATATATATATATATATAGTTTTTCGAATATTAATAATTGTTTCTACTTTTGGCACAAGGCCAGCAATTATTTCAGTGTATTACTGGTACTTTATTTTATCGACCCCGTAAGGATGAAAGGCAAAGTTAACCTCGGCGGGATTTGAACTCAAACCATAAAGGGTCGTAACTCTTTGCTGCAAAGCATGGCGTCCGACCCTCTAACATTCAATTCGTTTCCAATTTTGCAAACAAGCCTCACTTTTATAGCAATGTCAGTAGAATGAACACTTCATTCTTGCTCTTGTGTTGGCATGTGTGCGGTTTCTGTTTGCATGCCAACACAAGAGCAAGAATGAAGTGTTCATTCTACTGACATGGCAATAAAATTGAGGCTTGTTTGCAAAATTGCAACCGAATCGAAGAAAAACTCAGATCACATTTATTGTATTCAGCCATGTAGAACGAAATTTTCTTTGCTTATTTCGTCTTAGGATCCAAGAGGAGTAAGCCCACCTGACACCAGTTAATAAACGAGAAAAATTAATGTCAGGGTGCTCTCCCTTGGTTATTAAAAACAGTAGTGGTATAATCACTGCTTTTTAAAATAGCTAGGCTACGAAAATGATTATTTACACGAACATTTCGTATATGATTCAATATGCATGAAATGTCAGAACATCACTACCTCTCATATATATATATATATATATATATATATATATATATATATATATATATATATATATAGGATAATGTTTAACCCCGACGACAGAGCTCAAGCCGTTTCGGCGGCTATTTCTGGACCATAAATAGCCGTCGAAACGGCTTGAGCTCTGCCGTCGGAGTTAAACATTTTCTTATTACCCACTCTACTACCCTAAGTATTGAGTACTCTGGGGTGTTATGGTCCATCTGGTTCCTTACCACACTTCCTTCGTTATATATATATATATATATATATATATATATTTAGTGATGCTCAAGATGAAAGCTAACCTCAGTGGGATTTGAACTTAGAACGTAAAGGGGCGTAACTTTATGCCGCAAAGTATGTCCGACCGCTGTACCGATTACTGTCAATCGGTCATGATTTAATCCCCAAACAATAATATACCTAAGTAATTACGTTAAAATGTTTCATCAAAAGTTCAATTGTTTTTGTCAAAAAAATTCTTTTTAAAATGTTGGTGATGTTAACGGACTTTTATTTTATTTTTATGTGCCAAATAAAAGACGTTATTGGGACAAAATATAGAAATCTTTATAATATTGGAGGATTGTTTTAAAAGTTAGCGAGTTATTTCCCTTCGCTAATTAACATTTATTTACGGTTTTAGCCGGTGTTATATATTTCATAAAAGTTTTTTTTTTCTTAATTTCAATATAAATTTGAAAATGTAACGCCTGTTTATATAAGGATTAACCTTTTGATTGAAAAAATATAAAAGTATTATTTAAAAAAATATTTCCCATAATTCAATTCAGCTAATTGGAAGACGGTGGAAAGATGGCTGAGTATCTAGCTTCAATTTTCGGCACAGAAAAGGACAAGTAATATATTTTATACAAATATTTTACATCTTATAGTTTCATTCTTATGTATTTTTCTGTTATTTATACCAGTTTCTATTTCTTATTGATTTAGAGTAGCGGAAAGTGTTGTTTTATTACTATTTTCTTCATCTCATTTTGTGTGTCGGCTTACCGCTTCCTTTTATCAAATTCATTTTCTGTCGAGAAACATTTTCAAGGGAAAAAAATATTTTCTTAGTTTTATAAATATGGAATGAAATTTATGATTTATATTATTTTTAAAAGAATTATATTTTAGTCTTAAACTTGTTAAACCTATTTTATCTCTCGTAATCATTGTAGGAAAACAATCGATAATGATGGTTTCTGATTTAGGCACAAGGGCAACATAATTATGAATAAATTATGTCAGCTTTTATCGATTTCTTTTACATTAGATAGTCACAAGGAACACAACAGCTTAACACATTCAGTTTTAAAGCTATGATGAATATAATGAAATGACTTTATTAAAATCTGTATTGAATTTTTAAGAATATCTTATATTTAAAAAAATGTTAATTTACTATTTTACGTTCGTAAACTAAAACGATTCCCGAATGTCAATAAAAAAAAAAAAAACTTTATTAAAATTAATACAAATTACTGATAACAATTGAAAATGCTGCAAGTTATCAGTAATTTGTATTCATTTTAATAAAGTTTTTTTTTTTTTTTATTGATATTTTTATAATCGTTTTAACTTACGAACGTAAAATAGTAAATTACCCCAAAAATATATATTAGAAAAAAAAAAAAATCATATTTCAATGATTATATGTTTTATGAAAAATATATTTGTAACTAATTTATTAATTGTTAATATTAGACATAGACATAAAAAAACACAAATTCCTGATCCGCTTTCAATTATGTATATTTGTATATTAATAATTGTTTCTACTTTTGGCACAAGGCCAGCAATAACTCAGGGTATTACTGGTACTTTATTTTATCAACCCCGTAAGGATGAAAGGCAAAGTTAACCTTTCATCCTTACGGGGTCGATGAAATAAAGTATATTAATAATGTAATTGATCTTTATTACGTTTTTAATAACGATATTTTTTATTCATAGTTGCACAAACAACATTACAAATAGTTTGCAATTCCTTCAGAATGAAAATATAAACAAGAGCATATAAATAAATTTACAGTAGTATAACATTACAAATGCTTAGATAACACTATAAAGGATGTGATACAATGAAAGATATATTCTTTTAATGTTAGATGGCGGTTTAGCCCTTCCTGTCACCATTTAGCAGAATATATATTTTTAAATCATCTTTGTGAGATAATCTTTAAGGTTTTGTGTCAATGGACTGTAGTCATGCTGGGCTATCGATTAAACTAATAAATAATAAATTATAAATTATAAAATGTCATTTTTACACATTCAAATATTAGAAGCAGAAAAATAAAAGAGAGCAGTTTTGTTAGTTGAAAATGATAAAATGTGATAGATCTTAAAATTTTATAAATGCGGTTCTTGAATTAAAATATCCTTTCTTCTTTAATCGAAACTAGTGACTTAGAATTAACTGTTCAATATGAACGTAAATTGTATTTATTGAACTCAACCGGGTCACTGGCGAAGAACCATTCGTTCGGCTATTTCTTCCAGACCAAACCCTTACAAAATATGTTTTTAAATCTTCAGAGAACCATTTCGTAGACAACGAACGTGTTGAGACTGCTTCGGGGTTTCTCTTGTTTATAAACTACTTACAGCCATTAATACCTTAAATAATTGTTTCTACTTTTGGCACAAGGCCAGCAGTTAACCAAGTGTATTACTGGTACTTTATTTTATTGACCCCCCCCCCCCCCGTAAGGATGAAAGGCAAAGTTAACCTCGGCGGGATTTGAACTCAGATCATAAAGCGCCGTAACTCTATGCTGCAAAGCATGGCGTCCGACCTTCTACCGATACTGCAAATTTGTTTCTACTTTTGGCACAAGGCCAGCAACTACTCAGTGTATTACTGGTACTTTATTTTATCGACCCCGTAAGGATAATGATTGTTAAAATTAGAATAAAATTTAAAAGATTAATAATTTACAAAAATAAATGGACAATAGCAATAACAAATATGTCGAAAAGTCAAACATACTAAAACAAAGAATTATGTTGATTTGTTTAATATTTTTCAAGTTACATAAAATGCTTAACTATTTACCTGCTTAAGCGAATTTTTTTTAGTTAATACGGTTTATAAATTGCCTCCTAAAAATGAAATAATTCATTTTTAGTAAATCCCTCCAAATCCGTTATTAATTGATTGAAATAGAGTGTTTTATTAGAAATATGGTCATGAAAGGGCTAAAAACATGAAGACTTATCAAGCTATAATCGTTCATTAATCTTATGGCTTCAACAAAATAACAATATTATTATTTCAAATGATATAGCCCCTTGTCTTGTGGTACAGTTCCAATAATAAGCTTGTATGACGTTTTTCATCATAATATGAAATTGGTTGGCTATTTTAATAGTACAAGCTTGTGTATAAATGTTTTTGATAAAATTAGCTTCATGGTGAGTGATTTTTGCCATCATATTTCTAACGAAAAAATCTGCCTAGTTTTGAAAACAGTAAAGAATTTGTTGATGTTTAGAACAAAGATTCTTGCATGGAATTATGATGGAAGGTTTTTAAATAAATGTAAACACATTAGAATAAACAGCTTAGTATCATAGAACCAGGGGTGGTTTCAGTCACTTAGGTAGGTATCAACAGGGTTAAATGTTTTCTTCAAATCCTTTTCATTCTTATTGAAGGAACCCCTCACAGGTTGACCTCCATCACTTCCTATCTCTAGCCATGTGGGGGCTGAAGTATCGAGTCAGATCATAGCAAGATGATGCTATGATCTGACTCGATACTTCATCTTGCCTTTGGCTACCCTCTGGTTCTTCTCCACTGCCTTGGTGTCCATTCTGTCACTCTAATAGTCCACTTGTTATCTCTGAGACGAGAGACGTGGCTATCTGGCCTTTGGTCACCCTCTAGTTCTTCTCCACTTGCCTTGGTGTCCAGCATGTCATTCTAATAGTCCACCTGTTGTCTCTGAGATAGGAGATGTGGCCAACCCATCTATGGTTGCTCTTCTTGATGGTCCCAATTATGTTCTTCTCTGCTAATTTATAAATTGCTATGTATTTCTTTTATTCTACATATAATTTCATTTTCAATGTATTTACTAGTGTTTAATTCTCTTTAAGGGTCAATTGTTCCTTTTACTTCAAAATTGGAGCTTGTAGACACGGAGAAAGATGTTCTCGTCTTCACAACAAACCCACTTTCAGTCAGGTATATTAATTTGTTTTATTTTCTCGTTTTCCTCCTGTTTCTGTTGACTGCAGTCGTTCAACACGAGCAGAACAACTTTTGTTGAAGCATTGTTGAGTTTCATTTTTTTAATCTTATGAAATGCTGTGGAATTATTGAAATAAGTAATATTTAGTTTCTTCACCAAACTTTAACAAAGCTATGTTTGTAGATATATATATATATATATATATATATATATATATATATATATGTATAAAGTAGTATAGGAAGGCTACAACAATGCAAAATGGATGATAGATTTTGGAATAAATTGGAGGCTCAAGCCAGTTTCTCATGATAGTCTTCTGACAAAGGGTTTTTAGACCCGAAATGTTAGGACAGGTAAATAAAATAACAGGTGACACACACATTTTCGTTGCCTCTGATTTATTCCCAAATCTACTGCCAATTTTCTATTGTCTAACACAATGCTTCAAACAAACTACACACACACAAACACATATATAAAATATATCATCAAGCAAAAAAAAATTGTTAAAGATTTGTTTTATAAATAATTAATTATAACCATCCTTATAGCATTTGAGTGTCTATTATTGTTGTTATCTTTATCTAGACGGTACTGCTACAAAATCTGTATCTAAACCCTCAAAATGCTGCCCTGACAGCTGATGGCTCTCATAGTAAGTATTGATGATAATTAAACTTTTTTTTTTTTATTTTTTTTTTTTATTTTTTTTTTTATGATTGGGAAGAGAGTAATTATGAAGTTATTTCTCTTGTGGTATTTTTATAATTCTGCTTTCGCAATACTAAAAGTTTGTTAATTATAGAGAAAATGTTTTCGGATTTAGGTTAAAAATAGCCCCCAGTTCATAGTATTCTTTCAACTTCAATTGTAAAATTTATATCATCCTTTAATGCCTGTTTTTCCAACTAACAAGTTCTGAACTGGTCGTCACAGACCAAGTTAATACTTAACTGGAGTCACTTAATCTGGGGCCTGCATCTCATTTACGTGTGTTCCCTGCTAATAAGGTTTTAATGGGTTGTCACAGACCAAGTTGGTACTTAACCAAAGCCATTTACTTACCTCTTAGACAGGCCAGGGGTTTGTATCTCACACACGTTCCCTGCCATCTAGAGATTCAATTGCAGCACACCACTAGGGAGGTTGACATGTCTTTAACACAACTGTTAAGTCCTCTTGGCCCTTTGTTTGGCAATTTTTCTATGACTATGCCATTCCTATCAACCAATTGCTTTACAGAGTGTATCGGTTGTGTTCATTGTATCACCAACATTAGCAAGGTTATTGTGCCCTTGACACAACTGAAGAGTCCTCTCAACTCATTTTGACATGGTTTCTACAACTGGATGTCCACCTTACAGGATGTATTGAGTGCATTTTTCATGGCACCAGTACTAGAGATGCTGCCAGACATAGACTTGACTGAAGGGCCCCTCTTTAATCTGTGGAGAGGGGTACATTATATTAAATATTGCATCATTTCTATGTAAGAAATTGTAATTGCAAATACTTCATATAATGGATTGTTTTTTTTTGACTTTTGCAGTTCCTGGTAAGTCATTCATCAACCTATCCTGGAAGCCTGTGGAAGTTTGTGCCAATTAGTAATACATTTTTTTTCTTTAATTTGACAAGCACAATTATTATAATTACTATCATTTTACAGGGGCTTAGTAGACCTAACTAGATATATTTCTATGAATTAACAATCCTTAAGTATGTCAAATTAGGTTTCTTTCTGTCTTAAACTTATTTTTAAACTAATATTTGATTTGTATAATTTTTTTCTTCCTGTTTATGACTACAATTTATTTATTTCCCTTAAAATGTAGCATTAGTTGGATCATAAATGAATGCAGTATGTTAGTTTTACAAATCTAAAATGTTATTGAAATAATTAATTACATAGCAATCAAATTTTGAAAACAGAGTGTTGATTTAAAAAAAAAAAAATAGTGTTTTAAACTTATTTTCTATAGGAAATTATTTTACATAGCATATTTGATAACATCTCAAAAATTAGAAACACAAGTTTAAATCTTTTCAAACCATTTAAAAGAAAATTACTTTTCTATAAACTCATCTAAATATTTTACTCGTTAGTACTAGAAGTTCAGAAAAGTTCTGAGTCAGGTAATTATTTCTTAGTTTTGGCAGAATGTGTTAGGATAATATGTAGTCTGTAACTAGGTGCACTTCTAGTTTGTGGTGTTGAGTCTAACCAAAACACTAGGAGAGTTAAATACAGTTCACAATTGGACATTTACTGAGGAGCCAACAGATTGATTATTTAATAATGCACTACACAATATTTTGGACAATTTAAAATGTATACTTTATTATTACAAATTAATATATGATAAACACTAATACAAGTATATATGATGATGATGATGAAGTGTTTGTGTTGCAAATGACCAAGTTAGCTAGATTGAAAAATACTAATTAATTATTATTACCTTTTTTTATTCTAAGTATGTAATTTTAGCCTTGCTGTGAAAAGTAAACAAATTGGTTTACACTAAGTATATGTTTTCTATCTTTCTCTGGACTAATATTGAAATTAATCTGATTGGTTTTGTAGTTTTACCTTCATCACGGAAAATATACCCATCTTATGTCTGTGGAAAATTAGTTGCTTGTAGCTATTTATAGTGTATATACAAACTAGGATTGTTTCCATGTACAGATTTTTCCCTAAGCATGTAAATTATTGTTTTTGTGAAATTCATTTTTAATTTCTTGCAATTATCTCGTTCTCCCTGAGTGTTAGGTTTAATATATATCGCCACTAGGTTTAACATTTATATTTTACAATACAGATATGGAGGCACATGGCTTAGTGGTTAGAGCATTGGCCTTGCAATCGAAAGGTTGTGAGTTCAATTCTCAGACTGGGTGATGTGTTGTTTCCTTGAGCAAGACACTTTATTTCACATTGCTCCAGTTTACTCAACTGTAGAAATGAGATGATAGGGACTGGGTTCCCTATCATTCCACTGCAAAGTGGTCGTGGAGGTGCCACGGCAAAAAAGCACCCAGCACTCACTGTAAATGAGGTTGGTGTTAGGAAGGGCATCCAGCTGTAGAAATCAAGCCAGAATCAGTTCCCGTCCCACCCTTGCAAGCAGGGAAAAGGGGACGTAAAAAAAAAATGATGAATGATGATGAAACGTCATAGAGTACATCCCCCCTTATATATTTCCACTTATAAGATGGGAATTTTTCCATCAGACTGGGGTTCTAAACACTTCAGCCCCCCTAAAATAGTTTGTTGCCGAGTGTTGCAAGGCAGGGATGAAAATCAGTGTTGTGAAGACTGAGGCATTTGTCCTCTCAAGGAAGTCTGCACAGTGCACTCTACAAGTAAAAGGGGTTCAACTGAAGCAGGTGGAGAAGTATAGTATCTCAAGGCCATGTTCATAAGTGATGGCAGGCAGGAGACTAATTTAAGTACAAGAATTACCTATGATCATGAGTCTTGGGTAATGACCGAAAGAATATGATCACGAATACAAGTGGCTGAAATGGGGTTCCTCCAAAGATAAAGTATGTAGTTTGGTAATCAAAGAATTGAGAAATCACAGCTCTGATACTATAGACGTGTTAGAATGTCTCAGGGAGAGAATTGAATTGCTGGACAGATTTTACAGGCAAAACCAATCGGCAGAAGATCTAGGGTTAGTCCTCGAGCAAGATGGTTGGATAACGTACAAGAGTTCAGATGGTCTCACTTGGTGATGTAGTCGGATCAATTGGTGACGGTTGCTTCTGACAAAACTCGTTCGGGGACATTTTCTCCCCGACAATCCTCCCAAGGATAAGTGGGCGAAGAAGAAGACTATGACACAATAGAAACTGATCTGATGTAATGAATTTTAGCACTTCATTTCAGT
This sequence comes from Eledone cirrhosa, assembly GCA_964016885.1. NCBI lineage: Eukaryota > Metazoa > Mollusca > Cephalopoda > Octopoda > Eledonidae > Eledone > Eledone cirrhosa. The sequence continues at coordinate 38,186,048 of OZ024752.1, forward strand.
AGCTACATTGTTGTTACATGTGCCACTGTTCATCTTGAAGCTAAGGATCTGAGAATTTAAAGAGTTAAACAGCTGGTGTACTGACATGATTTCTAATTCTGACTTCAGATGGTCAAAACAAAATAGCACAGATTAACCCTTTAACATTTACATTACTTCATATTTACTATTGTATTTTTGTGGTAAAGGCTATATTTTACATAATTATCTCACATAATATCAGATCTATAAGATTTTGATATTTATTTTGAGAACACTATCTTAACATCAGTATGAGTGGCCGGTTTGAACAGGAAGAGGTGAAAAAATTCTGGCCAGATATGGCCGGTTTAAATGCTAAAGAGTTAAGAGAATGAAAAAGGGGGCTGATCTAATTAGCAGATAGTCTTATATTCAGGAATATATGATACTTGTCTCAAGTTTTACAGCATTTTAGTTTATTCTTAAAGAGTCGCTAAATTAGTAAATTTATGTAATGTCAGTCTTATGTGACTATATTAAAGGATTTTTCCTTTTTTTTTTTAAGTTGTTAAAATTTTAGTGCTTCAAGTAAGAATTTGTGTATTTGATTTTTTTTTTCTTAGCAATTTTTTAATTCTGTAACTTCTAGCAATTATTTAGTGTTATAGGATCAGAAGAATACTTAATAATAAAAAAAATATTCATTTTTAGAAGTTAATTACTTGAAACAAGTATTTGTAATTAAAATGGAGTATTACTTAATTTATAATATTATATTTAGTTCAAATAATGTTCAAATAACTCAAAGCTAAATATTTTTTCTCCTTCTATTTAATAATTACAAAACCTTTTGTTATAAAACCATAATATATATTTACATGATCCTGATTTAAAAAAAAAAATGGTATACTTTAAAAAGAGCTAATTATTATTTTCTATTTACTAATTTCAATATATATATTTAGCATATATTACTTAAAGTATTTCTAAGCTCCTGTTCTTTCTAAATACTAGGTATTGTATTTACTTAGATAAGCTAACACCTATTTTTCTCTAGTTAAACTACGGTTTATTTCGACAAATTGTTTACTCTTTTCCATGCTTACATATAAAGTATCTATGCTATTTTTTTATTATAACAATTTTCTCTTTGATTTCTTCACAATTCATCCAAGGCATTACACAGGATTGTGTTTTATGTTTTTTTTTATGATGTAACTTTTGAGGGATTTTTCATTGGTTTCTATTTTAGTTTGCAATATTGTCTTGCATGCTGTGTTTATATTTCTTAGATAATTTTATATGATATGGGTGTGTAAATATAACACACAAACACACATATATATTGTATACATATATATGTATATATATATATTGTATACATATATATGTGTACATATATACTGTAATGGTTTGAATAACCAAAGGTGTGGAGAGAACTCAGTCTTGTGTGAAAAGTTATATGTCTTTATATAACACTAGGTTTACCAAAACTTTACATGTTTCAAGGATGGTCAAGACCAAGTTTCTGTTGGATTTTACATTGACAAATGTCTAATCTGATGAAAGGTTAGACTTGACCAACTCTGAAACATATGTAGCATTTTTGTAGTAAGCCTAGTACTGTATGAAGACATATTATATATATATATATATATAATACATACCCACTGTGATAAATGAGAAATATATTTTATATTGAAGATTTTACATAACAAAAACACGATTACAGACTATAATTACTAAAATACTTTTTATTTAAACATCGTAATCTTTAATGATAAACTTATGTTTTTGTAAGTTATACTTTAGTCATACAAAATGTACCATTAATAACTAGGTATAAATTTGTTAATCTATAAAACAGTTGATGGAGTTTTGAGAAATCTTAGTTGTAAATGTATAGATAGGCTTCAGATTACTGAAATATTTTAAGTAATGATTTAACAAAACGATTTTTTAAGCACAACTAAATAACCAGATACATATAATTCTAACAATAGTAAGAGCAAGTCTAACTTCACCTCTAGCATCTATAAGTTGGGTATTGGTTAGACTTGAAGATGATGCTGAGTGTTGTCTACAGACAGCAGTCCTACTAAATCTTAATAGCTTTTCTAACAGATTTCACTATCTGATGTGAGATGTATTTGTTACCATACTCTCCTTAGATTACTATTAGTTGTACACTGGTGGAGATTGGTGAACATCCTAAGGGAAAGATAACATTTTTCAGGGGATAGCATCCAGAGAAAGTACACATGCTGCTGTAGCTTCTTCATCCAGGTTACTGGATCATATGAATTTCACTGATGAGGATGCCAAGGAATGTGTGTTCATATGCCAGTTATTATTATGTAGCAGGGTGATAGAAATTCTAAAGAATCAAATAAAATCCCTTACATCACTTAATGTTTTGAGTCTGAATCTTGTCAAATTCAACTTAATCTTTCGTCTTCCCTGATTGGAAGTCAATTCCTTTTTTACTTTAATTTGGCTGTATTAGGATTAATTAGTATTATATATAGTGTATTTGGATGTAACATTTAGTTACTGATGGCTCGCGAGTTTGAACACTTAATGATGATATTCGGTATTTGGGTCCAGCTACTGATATGGGATTTTATGTTTGGTATTTCATCATAGTCTGTATCTATAAGAAGCAGAGAATCCACAATTCTGGTTGGCTATTGGTTCCAGAGTCGAGCCCAATCACTACTGATTGTATCTTGAGCAGATCAATTGTGAAACACCCGTCATGGGTGAATAAACATAAAACATAATGATGTTATATTGATACATCATTACTGCTCATTATTATTATTATATATATTTATATTTATTTCTAATGGACTCCCCCCCCCCCCCCGATTTTGAAAGGTCTTAACTTATATAATGTGTTAAAACATATAACTACTTGTAGGAGAGTATTAATAGTTATAATTCAGTTTATTAAAAAGTTCCTACTAATTAAAATGTTTTAGATATTTTGTTTTCAAAGTTTTCTTATAATATATATCTCATTTAAGTCACAGTATAATTACTAGTAGTCCTTTTGAATGTTTTTTATAAGTGACAAAACAATATACCAACATATATTTGACATTATTTTAACTTAGGTAATCCATTTGGCAAAAAAAAAAAAAAAAATTTCAATCTTAAATTATCGAAATGTCAAAAATTAACTCCCCCGTTTATAATTATTTCTTAGATTAACGGCCAATAATTCGATCACTGCATAAAAATTTTTGTATATTGATTTGTCACACTTATTGTTGTAATTTAATTTGTTTAAACTGTATTTTGTGTCTATTTTTTTGTTTTCCTGTTTATTTCCATTTGTTAGTTGATCTCTCCAATTTCTCTTTCCACATGTTCTATGTATATTAATGGCTTCTCACTTTTGAAGCTGTGTCTTTGTGTTTTATTAGTTGTTGTAACCATTTCAACACTTTAACACAGCTTCTTTGTCTCCAAGTCTTTGGATCTGTCACTTTCTATTTGTTATTCTTCTTCGCTGTTGTATTTGTCCACATGGTGTGTGTGTTTTTTTTTATCTTTAGCTTTATTCTTTTTATTGCTTTAGCAGTGTTCACAAAAGTTTGGCAATCATTCTATTTGCTTTTTAAACTATATGTTCAAAACTACTCACTAAAAATCACATTAATGTCCAAAACCTTTTAAAGTTTATATATACATTTATAACTAAAACTTAATGACAAATGATATGAGTTCTGTGTCTATCTCATTATTGAAAATTGGAATGTTGTTCTTTAAAGAAAAGTACCAACTGGTTTTTAATCAAGTTGAATAGATGTAATGATATTGGTAAAATTGATTGCTCCATTTTTGTTCTTAGTCAAATCTTAAGATTGCCATACTATTGTGAAATCGTATTACATATAATCCTTATATTATTTGCTTCTTGTATTTTGTTAATTTTTATGCTTTCCTTTTTTTATTTATTTTAAAAATAGTACAATTGTCCATAATCCAATGTTTTCATTTTTTGTATTAAAAAATCATCAATTTGTCATTTTTCTTTGTATGCTTAACTTGCTCAGTGATTGACAGCAAGGTAAATGTTTACTGCTCCAGAAAGCAGCTTTTCTTCTGGTATTTTATCAACTTAGCTTAGCTGTCTCCTTAACTTAAGATTTCTTCACTATTGTATTCCTTGAACACATTTAGCTCTGAAGTTAGCTCTGGGGCAACAAGAATAATTTATCTTGCAGCCAGTAGCACTTACTTATGTTAGCAGCTTGTTATCATCAATGGAATATTGAAATACTTGGTACAGACAAGATTACCTTGATTTAAAACCCCTGATTTAAAGGCAAACTTTTATTATATATATATATATATTTATATATTATATGACTCTCCAACTATTTGGGTCCTCTTAAATGAAAGCATTTAAATATTTGAGACTATTTTCTAATCTTCATTAACTTGTTTGACAAGTTTTGTCTATGTGACAATACAAAGTAGGCTGTTGATTTCTATTTTCTTTAAGAAACTCACTTCAATGTCTATGAATAACTCCTAAACCTCATCAATGAGTTTTGTTCATTTTCATTTTATTACTTTTTATCATGCAACGATGTGGATTAAAAAATATTGTAAAAGAATTAATTGTACTAAACATATTTCTACTTATTTAAAACCCACAATGTGTTTGGCAATGTATATAGTTGAAGTGCATGTTTATAAACTAAGGTATTATAAAATCTAGAAAGATCTTTTAGTGGCTTACTATTTTTGTACTATCATTACTCTCTATATATCTCTCTTATTGAGCACTACATAGGAATCGAAATTGACTTAGTATTTTAACTGGATTTAAGATTTTGTGATAAATACCTTCCTATTTCCATTCTGTATAAATACATATTCCATTAATGCTGCACAGTGGATCACTTTGATTAATTTGATAATCTGTAATTCCTTAACGCTGCTTGGATCTTGAGTTAATTAAATTCTGTGCACTAAAATGACGCTGCAAGGATTGTATATAAAAGAGGGGAAATCTTCATAAGTCACAAGTTATCCTCCTGTTATTACTCTAGCCACTCTTTAATTCAACTGCAAGCTTCTTGTCCCATTATTCTATCTAAATCTTAAACGCTACACTATGACATTCCTTCCCTGTTGTGCCATGAAGGAATATCTTCATGTTTGTTACTTCTTTTCAGTGACAATGGATGATGTTGAAGCGCAACAGGATTTTGATGATTTTTTCGAGGAGGTATTTTGTGAAATAGAGGACAAGGTAACCCTCCTTTCTTGCTTTCCTTTCAGCGCTAGCACAGGACAAACAAACAATTATTTTGCAATGATTTTTTTTTTACTCCCCATTGTTCCTGCTCCCCAAATATTTCAGTCCTAAAATTTATGTCATGGAAACAAGGTTTAACCCTCACTTCCTTTCCCTGTTGTTTCGATGCTGTAAATTTTGGGATTTTTATTGTCACAGATTGATGGTTCTTAGTACTACCTTTGGCTAATACAAAAGAAAGATTCTTTTAAATTCTTTGTTTTATACTTTTATTAATATCCTTTGAAATCAAATTTAACAACTTATATAGCCTATAACTAATTTCCATCATTCTTTGAACAAAAAATATTTTACAAATAACTAATTTTTTAATTTTCATTTGCAGGTAAATTTTGGATCATTTTAGCAGTTTGAGTGGAAATAGTATTCTTATTTTAAATTTTCTAAGGATTACAATGAATAAAGTGCTGGTTTTTACAGTATTTTATATTTTACAATCTTACTTAAACTATTATTTCATAATACTGTTTCCACTCACTCTGTCAAATTTCAACTTCAACTAATACACTTCATTTTTCAGGTTTTCTTTCCTTCATCTTAATTATTACCTTTCAGTTTTTTCTTTTTATAATTTGAAGCTGTTAAACTAGTTGTTTTGTACTCTAATTCCTAGTGTAGTGCTCCTCCTAGCCAGTTGGTTATAGGTATTCTAACTTTTATCCCACTCTTCTATATCTGCTGGTGCTCTGTTTTCGTTTAGTCCAAATGGGAGAGCTTGAGATCCAACAGCACTATGATGAATTCTTTGAAGAGGTTTATGTAGAAATGGAAAAGGTAACCTTGTTTTTCTGTTGCAATATTAAGCTTTGATGTTGCTGCCACAAACAATAATAACTACTAATAAATTTAAGTTTCTTTACAAATTTAATAACAAAAAAAAAAATACTATTCTATATTTGGTTTTGATCTTGACTAACCTTTGATGCTGATGACTAACTAATACTAACAGATTGATTAAAACTCCTTTAATTCATGTGAAACTAAGCCCTAGTTTATATGCTCTTTCTTTTAGACTGGTTTGTATTTATCTGTGTAAAGTTGTGTGGATGTTTTTCTTTTTCTTAAGTATCTGCCATTTCTATGGAAAACAAAAAAAAATCGATAATTGTGAAGCACTTCCAAACCTTATTTCAGCCATCATGTTGTGTCCCTGTGGAAGGAACATAAATCTATGTGCTTCAACTTGGCTGTAAAACTCCACTTTTGTTTTATTAAGAATAACACCTAGCTGTATAAGAATGTGCAAATGTCCAAATTTTATAAAATCATGTTAAAGTGGATGTTAAAATTTAAACAAGAGAAATTTGACTATAATTTACAGTTAATGAACTAAAGACTAAATATGTTGAGAATTTGGTCATGGCTGTGTGTGTCTTAATATATATAAACAGAAATAAAAACAAAATATTGAAAGCCCAATTGGGGTTCAACACCCACCAAATTGTATGTTTTTATTACTGTTTCTGTATATTCTTTGAAAAATTCTTCCTTCATTAATATTTAGTGTTAATACTAAATTTATCTTTTTCTTTTATCAGTATATATTTTTGTGTTTTTTGATCTTCACTTCTTTTGATTTAGTTTTTTAATGTACTTCTAGGGAAATGCATGTTATTTTACTCAATGATCACAATATCTTCCTGCATTTCTAAAACATAACTGTCTCTAACCTTACTTTATAAGCTGCTACAAATTGAGAACATGATATTGTCTCTAACATTAGTTTACAAGCTGCTGGTACTGTTACTATAGGTGACAACATAACATTGTCTCTAGTGTTAGTTTATAAAATACTATTACTACAGGTGACAATATAATTCAATTTCTGTTTGAAATGTAAAGTTAGATTTCAATATATACTACACTGCTTTTCCTGAATGGTAAATTAGATAACTTTTGTTTATTTGGAAATTTAATATTAAACTATTTTGTAATTGAATCTATTAGACCTCATTAGTTGACTGATTGGAGTGGAACTCATCAAATCAGACCAAGGAAACAATATTTCCATTGGTCTTTTCATTGCTGATACTATCTACTGTTTCCAACATAAAATAAAGTGTCTTGCTCTAGGACATATTATGTCACCTAGTTTGGGAAGCGAACTTGCAACTTCACAATTAAGAAACCTATTCTAACCACTATCCTAAATGTTGGTTATCTGAATTTTTACTTCATTATTTTTTAAGCAGTATTATTTATTTATTTAGTATATATGAATATATCATTGTGTGTTTGTCTAAGTGCCTGTTAAAATGAAAAGCATCTTACCACAGAAGTTAATAGAATCAAAAGCATGTCAATTTAATTAGAGTATCAGTTGTCTTAAAAATCTAACTTTCTGTTAGCTTATTTTGAATAGTGTCACTAAAACTAATCGGTAGGTTTGACATTGAATAATTCTAGTAACACAATTCTTGCACCTCAGATTGAGAACAACTAACTAAGAATGATGGCATAAAAATTTTGTTCAAAGTCAAAGTAGCATTTAAATATTTCAGAAACTGTTTTGATTTTAAAACATGCTTTTGGTATATTTTAATGACAAAATAGCATTAAAAAGGCATGCTTTTGATATATTTTAACTTGAAAATAATGTTTAAAAGGAACCATGCTTCAGCTATATTTTAAGTATAAAGTAATATTAAAAAAGCATCTTGCTTTTGGTATATTTTAACTATAAAATAGTTTCATTAACTAATGTTATATTGAGAGAATCTAATTTTCTATTGCTTCATTTCTGCTTATATCAAAAATAAAAGACCTGAAATACTGTTGGACGAGGGCTTTGCATATTCTTATCTCATTTTCTGCTACTTTTCTCTCTATAGCTGATATATCAACTAAATATTTTCACCATTGTATATGTTTATTTCAATTATTATAAGTTAATTCAGAAATTTACTGCATCTTTGAGTAATTACAGAGTGATCTAAGATAATTTTGTTTTCATATGAAAACTTTTCTTTGCTGATGACTTTGTGAAAGGTTTATAACTGTTGAATGTAACCAAAAGCTAGCTGGACTATTCTTGCTTGTATCTGCTAGACATGTAAAAAAAAAAAAAAAAAAAAAAAAAAATCAATGTTTTGTTATAGTTGATAATGAAAAGATCCTATAACTAATTTATATTTTCCTCATGACATAACTTGTTAAAAGTGGGCTTTGTTCACTTACTGCCATTTTATTGATTCTTTGTCAATCATACTGCAGTAACAGACAGGATTAGTCCTATTCTCTCTGTCCTTGTCAAACATTATCAATTAATTTTCTCTTTTGCTAATTTTTGCCATTCTGTTACCTGATAAGTGCCTTTCTGTTTCGAAGCACTATTGTTCACTTCGAATCGATTTCCAGTTCATAATTTCCCCAATGTTCTTCCAAACTGTTTATATTGAACATTTTTTATATCTGAGGGAACTTTAAATGCCAATTTCTCATGATTTTATAATTCAGTATTGAAGTATCTAAAAGTTCTTGGCTTCAGTAACTAACGTTTTTACTAAAATTGATCTCTAATATAAAGTTAACTATTGTCTTTAGAACCATTTCTATTCATTGAAATATCTTGCATAAGTCTATCATGTTTAGGATTGTGAACAAGATGTAAATTTGTCCTTCAATATATAGGACCTTCAGAAAATATAATTTCAAATATAAAGTATGTCATTTTATTGATCCATGTCTGGATCAATAAAATATATAGAAAGCAGTGTCTTAATCCATTGACTGAAACCAGGGAAAAATATTCTGATTTTGTATCTTTGAATATTTACATTACAGAATCCTTTAGTTCATGCATTTGGGTGTTTTGATTTTGAGGTGGTTTCTATATTTTCAAAGCCAAACTAAGCTGTACTCCAGCCTGGCCTGAGCTCTGATGTCTAAAACTACCAATATCAATCATCCATTATAAAACATTTACTATTTGCATTAATTAGGCCCTTGTGGCCAATAAAGAAATTTTTAATTAGGTTATTCAAAACTTTCAGAGTTGTTGAATATTAGTATTAACCATAAGCATTCATATTTTGGAAAGTACAATTATGAATTTCTGTGAGCAACAACTCTTAACCCACTATTGTATTTTCACAGTAAACACTTTATTTCACATACTGAATCTAGGAGATTGAGAACAATGCCTTAAACGTCATTATGAGCAGCTGCTTATGGCCGGTTTAAATGCTAAAGAGTTAAGTAGTAAGAAGTGGGGTTTTCTTAAAATCAAGACCGAACGGTGAAAGATATGTTGTAATTAGGACTAAAACATGCTTTACAGGATTGAGCTTCTTTCAATTAGTTAGAGATAAGTTTACCAAAACTGATGAGGGCACGTTTCTGCCATCGATATAGATTGCTTTATTAATCCTTCCATGACCAAATTTGTTCAATTATTGCAAATAATTAGCTGCAATTGATAAAAATGGAATGCTATAGTTTAGTCTATTGACATCAGCTTGATCAGTCAACATAAATTTATTAATATCTATATTGGCATTATTGTTCCTTCTTGTTTGTTTTATATATATATACAGGGTGCAGAGGATATTTGTTCACAAGATTACTGTCTAGGAAAAAGTAACACAGATTTATTTATCAAACTTGGGTCAGTTTGTCTTCATGACTTGTTCTTTCGATCTCACTCGATAAACCCGCTTTTGGCTTTGATGACGGCCTCGGAACCGGCTACAGGCCTTCGTCTTTCGTATTGCAGCTAGATCTGTTGGTGTCTCGTTCCACTGCGCCCCACACAAAGAAGTCGAGGGGGTTGCAGTCAGGCGAGCTAGGAGGTGAAGTGTGGTCGACGAAGTTCTGACAGCCAGGCTTGGGTCTTTTGGACGGTATGGCAGGGCGCTGAGCCTTGCTGCCACACGTACAGCCTACTTGCAGCTACCTGGTCGATCCAGGGCTTTACTACTTCGCTCAAAACGCAGATGTAGCCATCGGTGTTCAACTTGAGGCCCTCGGGGAAGAAGTGAGGTGGCATGACGACACCTAAGACCAATGTTGTCTCTGGGCACGTCTTTGGATGAGACAGCGAGCCACCTGTTCTGGGAGATGATCTTCTGGTCTTATTTGTCCTCCCGGCGCAGATTGCAAGAAGAACTCCGTGTCTCTTCCACAAATTTGGAGATTCAAAATTATTCATAATCAATTATTCTGAAAATAAATAATGGAAATATAGTCACTGTTTTTATGAAGACAAGAGTGACAACGGAAGTAAAAAAAAATTTGCATAAAATTAGCAATTGAAAATTGCGAACAAATATCGTCCGCACCCTGTATATCCATTTGTATTCTAAAGTAACTGTATGCAACCAACCATTTAACTATTCTCAAAGAAATCATGGCTAACTGTTTAAGTTAATTTGGAATTATCTCCACCCTTGAATGTTTTGATGCATAGAACCATAATTTATATACAACATTCCAAAGTTGTTTTTTTGCAGTGTGGAGGGGAGTCTTAAGAGACTGTATTAATAAAAAGTTTTGTTGGTTTCATACAGTTCATTTTTTTAAATGTATTTAAGTTGTTGGTTATAATGTAATGTCTACATTCACATTTATTGATGAAAAAATATTTACCTCCCCCCCTTTTTTTTTTATTATAGTATGGTGAGATAGAAGAGATGAATGTTTGCGATAATCTGGGTGATCATCTTGTTGGCAATGTATATGTTAAGGTAAGTTTTGGTTTATTTACACACTTTCATACCTCTTAGTATAACCCATAACTGGTCAGAAAGTGTCAATTTTATACACACATTCTTACAAAACATGTTAATTCTCTCTGGGTCAAATTACATGTAATGTTTCAACCAAACAATCTCTGTGCAACCTAACATTTTAAGGGCTCATATCTGACATAAGGAGTATTCTACTGCCTAAGTAAATTATACAAATACGGCTACATTTGATGTCCCACACACTCTCATTGTCAGTTGGGGCCAAGGAATAAAGAGTTTAACTCTTTCTTGGTATTGACATTAAAATTCAGAGTTGAATTCCAACTGTCCCCTTTCAAATAATTATGGTGGTGGTCTGTACCAAATCAAGACATGTATTTCTTGAAAGCTTAACTACACATATTTCAATTACCAAAGGCAAACTTCCAACTGTGTTGAGAGTTAAAGAAAAATGTTTCTGCTCATTTTATATTTCATTAAATAAACTTATTTTGCAATATCTTCACTCAAAATTTCATGTTACTTTTAAACTGAGCATGTTAAATCATCATCATCATCATCACCGTTTTACGTCCGTTCTTCCACGCTAGCATGGGTTAGACGGGTTGTCCTGTTGTGGGCAGTGTCTGGTCGGCTGACCATGCCTTGCTCATACAGGAACTGATCTGGCTTGATTTCTACAGCTGGATGCCCTTCCTAACACCAACCTCATTTACAGTGAGTGCTGGGTGCTTTTTCGTGGCGCCTACACGTCCACTTTACAGTGTGGGCTGGGTGCTTTTTTGCCGTGGCACCTCCACGACCACCTTGCGGTGGGGGGGGGGGGGCATATTGTTTATATGCTTCAGCATGTACCCATGGGAGGTCGGGTACCCTGTATTACTGCGTGAAGTATCAAAATTGTTGAGAGAGAGGGAAAGAAAGTTAAATTATATATAGGATCAGCCACCAATATTTAAACATTTTTGTTCATCTAATGGTAAGACTTAAAAACATCAAGTTAGCATTTGAGATGTTAAATACCAAACTTTTTATCTTGTTCCTCACATACTAGTGGTATTTAATTTTGTGCTAGCAGATACAAAATGTGTTGGAACACTTAAAATATTGCATGTCACAACTCCCTAAAATATAAGACTTGTAATATCCATAAAACTGTTTGAATTCCGTTCGTTAGATTACTTGAAAGAAACCCAGTACTAGTTCTATGATGAATTTAATTTGGAAGATTTTTTTTTTTTTTGGCTCTACAAAGAAATTCTGAACAAGGGTTAGCAAGTTTGCTATTAAGACTTATTAAATCTAGTTGAAACGTGCACAAATTAAGTAGTTCCATTCTCATGAATAAAATTTGGAGTTCAACTTAATTGGATAACCATATTCCCTACTTCCTCACAATTGAACCAACAATCTTAGTTGGCATTAATTAGGAAATATATCAAAACACTAGATATAAGCACACTGAAACTGCTCTAATCTGATTAACCAATTTACAATTTCAGTTTCGTTATGAAGAAGATGCTGAAAAGGCTGTTAAAGATTTAAATAATCGTTGGTTTAATGGCCGCCCTATTCATGCAGAGTTATCACCTGTCACTGACTTCAGGGAAGCTTGTTGCCGTCAATATGAAATGGGGTAAGAATACATTATATATTTTAAATACCTTTATTTAAGATTGTGTCTTCTCTACCAAATAAGCTATATTTTAATGTGGTTGTGTTCTTTTTCAGAGAGTGTACTCGTGGGGGATTTTGCAACTTTATGCATTTGAAGCCCATTTCTCGTGAACTTCGCAGAGAATTATATGGTAGAACTCGTCGCCGACGAAAGTAAGTTAAAGTTTTAATGGGTTTTGTTGTTTAAATGTGGTTAACACTTAGTTTGTATGCTAATATATTTCTGGTGTATTTATCACAGGTCAAGATCCCGTTCACCTCCAACACGCCGTAGTAGGAGTCGTAGCCGGAGCCAAGAGCAACCACGTCGTGGTAACAGAAGCCGCAGTCGTGAAAGAAGGAGGTCCCGGTCAAGGAGTAGAGAAAGGAATCAGAGGCGATCACGATCTAGAGAGAGGGAAGGTCGAAGCGGGCGTTTTTAAATGTTTCCTTATTGCTCAAAGTGTAAAATGTTTCTATTTTCATCATTCTCATTGAATACAATAAAATACATTCATAAATTCAATTTATTTATTAATCTTCAAATATTTTTCAAGAAAACTGTCATTTTACCAATAAAATATAATATCAAGTTTTAAGGTAAATCCGGTTGAAGTCCACACAACATATTAGCAGGTAATGCTTTGTCTGAAATGAAAACAAACAAGACTAAATATGAAGCTATATTTAACAAATTTTATGTAGAGCAATTAATTTTAAATTACGTGCTCTTAGCATTGTTTACTCAGTTTTTAAAAGATATTACTTTGACATTATACCAGATAAATTTTCAGTATTGTTCCCAACAATTATAATTTAATGTTAAATTATGTTTGTGCTTTTAACATTGTAAATGTCAGTTTTTAAGAGAAATTACTTTTTCATAACATTATCCTAATGATTTAATGTTATTGTAATAGAAAAGCAGGCAGCTTACCAATTTGACTTGGGTAAGGTAGTTTGAGATTAGCCATAATTTTCAGAAATTCTTCTTTTGGTTTTCCTAACCGGGGGTTGAAGAGTTTTTCTTCCGTAATAGTGCTAGCTAAATTTCCTGTAAAATAAGTTAATTTGACATTCTAAGACTCTCACTTAAGGTGTATTTTATATAATGGTATATTTTTAGTCATCACCATTTTCAAGGCTTCTGAGATTGGGGTGGGGCTGAATGGTCAATGCTTGCAACAGAATATACTCTGCTAAAGATACTCACAGACTAGGTGGCAGTGTTAAACTAGATGAATCCACAGTGAGATTTAAACTAACAAATACTCCAATATATCTGATCCTATGTAACTTCTATTGAACAAATGCTATGAAATAAGACAGGGTTTTAACACTAGGATTTAAACTGGCCAAAATTCTCTTGCCTCTGTTCAAACCAGCAATAACTGGCCACTGATAAGGTATTCTCAAAATAAATAATTGTTTCTACTTTAGGCACAAGGCCAGCAATTACCAGTGCATTACTGGTACTTTATTTTATTGACCCCGTAAGGATGAAAGGCAAAGTCAACCTTAAATAATATCAATGTTAGATTTGATATGTGAGAAAGCTTTTACTGCATAAATACTATAGTATCTCGTTTAAAGTCCATCTTCCATGCTAGGATGGGTTGGTTGGGTGACCATGTCTCGCTTGTATAGAACTGTTTCTGGCTGAATGCCCTTCCTAATGCCAACCACATTTACAGTGTGGACTATGTTCTGTGGTACCAACAATTTTACAGAGGGGGGGGGGGGGGGGGTATATTGGGTTTAGAGGTGCCTACAAACTAGGTTTATGTTCATAGGTATATAAATATAGATATAAATATATACATAGACACCAAGACGGAAGCAAAGGATAAAAAATTCAAGGATGTTTTGCAACGTGAGGACAAGAAATAGGTGTTCAAGATTGAGAGAGTTGTGATGTCATTGGAGAGAAGTGTATCCGGAATGATAAAGGTGAGCTTGCCCTCACAAGCTGAGAAGAAAGATGCATGGAAGAGTCATTATGATAGATTACTAAATGAGAATGCATGGGAAGAAGAGACCCTATAGAGGGGCCAGCAGCAATGTAGTAAGTAAGGCAATCAAAGATATGAAGATGGGGAAGGCAACCGGTTCATCGGGTATAGCTGCCAAGATGCTGAAGGCATCTGTGTCTGTAGGTCACACTATTGTTAACCAGGTAATACTAGGTGTCATACCAAAAGATTGGTGCAGTAGCATCATTGTCAACTGCTACAAAGGTAAAGGTGATGCACTAGATAGAGGAAACTATAGAGGTATAAAGCTGATGGACCAGGTCATGAAAGTAACAAAGAGTTATAGCACAGTTAATTAGGGACCAGGTGAAAATAGACGAGATGCAATTTGGGTTTTTACCAGGCACCACTGATGTCCTCTTCCTTGTGAGGCAGCTACAGGAAAAGTACCTAGCTAAAAGTAAGCCACTCTACTTGGCATTTGTCAACCTTGAGAAAGCCTTTGACAGAGTTCCACGTGCTGTAATCTGGTGGGCTCTTAGAAAACTAGGAGTAGATGAAAGCGGTACAAGCCATGTATAGGGAAGCAGTCAGCAAAGTTCGGAATAGCAATGAGTTTAGCGTACAGGTTGGTGTCCACCAGGGCTCTGTTCATCATAGTCCTGCAGGCAATAACGGAGTTTAAGACCGGATGCCCATGGGAACTCCTGTATGCTGATGACCTCGCACTTATAGCTGAATCTATGGTAGAACTAGAGAATAAATTCCAAACTTGGAAGCATGGACTAGAAAGAAAGGGTCTCAAAGTCAACATGACAAAGACTAAGGTCCTTGTAAGTAGACGAGAAAACAGAACCCAGATCCCCTCAGGGAAATGGCCTTGCTCAGTATGTAGGAAAGGTGTAGGTAGGAACTCCATTCTCTGCCCCAAATGCAAGAGATGTAGCGGGATTTCAGGAAGCTTAATTAAGAATGTAGGCTTCACATGCAGCAGCTGTGCTGGGACAGCAAGCAGCAAACAGCCACAGGAAACAAGTACCACCAATCTTTGGGAGGGCCCTGTAGAAACAGTAGACAGCTTCTGCTACCTAGGTGACCGAATTAGCAGCGGAGGTGGGTGTTCGGAAAGTACAATAACTAGGGTAAGAACGGGATGGAAGAAGTTCAGGGAGCTACTGCCACTGCTAGCTGCAAAAAGCTTTTCCCTCAAAATGAAAGGCAGACTGTATGATGCGTGTATACGAACAGCAATGTTACATGGTAGTGAGACCTGGGCACTGTCTGTGGAAGACTTGCGTAGATTAGAAAGAAACGAAGCCTGCATGCTCCGATGGATGTGTAATAGTAATATACACGAACGGCAAAGCATAAATGAATTGACAGAGACTGAGCATAAGAAGAATCAAATGCTGTGTGCAGGAGAGGCGGTTGCGCTGGTATGGACATGTGATGCGTATGAAGGATGACAGCTGCATAAAAAGGTGCAGAGCACTAGAAGTCGATGGAAACCGCGGAGTGGGGAGACCCAAGATGACCTGGGATGAGGTGATAAAAGCCGACCTTACCCAATTACACCTCTCAAAGGCAATGACACACGACCGTGATCTCTGGCGTCACGCAGTAATACAGAGTACCCGACCTCCCATGGGTACAAGCTGAAGCATATAGACAATATGCCCCCACACACCCCACCGCAAGGTGGTCGTGGAGGTGTCACGGCAAAAAAGCACCCAGCCCACACTGTAAAGTGGACGTGTATGCGCCACGAAAAAGCACCCAGCACTCACTGTAAATGAGGTTGGTGTTAGGAAGGGCATCCAGCTGTAGAAATCAAGCCAAATCAGTTCCTGTATGAGCAAGGCATGGTCAGACAACCAGACACTGCCCACAACAGGACAACCCGTCTAACCCATGCTAGCATGGAAGAACGGATATAAAACGGTGATGATGATGATGATATAGAGTAATGTAAATGCTAAAGGTGTAAAGGATTATGAAGAAACTTACCTGTGTAATCATGTGCTGGATAGATTCGGTAATGACCTGGAAGACTGAATATTTCTCTGTGTACCGACTCAAAAAGTTTTGTTGAATCACCTAAATAAAACCCAAAGGTTATAGTATAAACTTTTTGCTTACAAAAGTAAAAAGTATTTACAACATTTTGCCCTGTAAACCCTATACTAAGCTTCATAGTCGTCATAAGGCACCTGAGGCAATGTTTTATGACCAAAAGCCCTTCCTGGCAACATTCCTTTTAGTCATGTCTTAAGACAGATACAGTAGCTATTCTAAACCAGATACACAGGCCATTGCCTATAGAAAGCCCTCAATGTTATAAGTTCCAATAAACTAAAAAATTTTCATTTGAAACATCTGTTGGATTTGATTAAAAAAGAAATAATCTGACATTAACAGGTTTAAAATAGATACATGTATACCCGTGTCGAAAGAGGCTGAATAAAACATCTAACATTGATTCTGGTATCAATATACCAACCAATGTTTAGTTACACCTCTTTACATTCTAGTTTTGGATCCCGCCAAAGTCAACTTTGCCTTTCATCCATCAAGAGTTTATGTGAAAGTCATTTGGGGGTCTTGAGCCAGTGTTAAAATCAATATTACATCAAGCGTTTATATAGTAGCAGACATTTAAAGCCTGTGTTATAAATCAATCTTCTACATCCAACAAACTTTCCTCACTAGTTCTTTCATGTCCCAAATCCTTGCAACCTGTTACCATGTTGCACCCCACTTTTTATGGTCTTTCTTAAAAAGAAGGAACATCTTGTTAAGAAATATAAGTCCATGGGTCTTTGCGAATTAACCATAGTTATATAACAGAAGTGACACTTAAATTGGTAGATAAACACATTCACAGTCTTTCTTTTTCACTACCAGCTCAGGAAAATTTGGCAGGATTTGAACTCAAAACAAATACTCTGGTGATCTTATATCCACCATTGACATTAAATATCAGTGTTTTCTGGTGATCCTGTATTGCTGTTTGGCTTTTAACTGAAGGTGCCCTGAGTAAGTTACCATATTTCCCAGCACTGAAGATGCACCCTAATTTTGACAACCAAAAATTTGAAAAAAATTAAACAACCTTTGGCCTCCAGGACGCATGGTAGGTTTTTTTTAGACGTATTTTAGGAAAAAAAGTAGCGTCTTCAATGCCAGGAAATACAGTAATTTGTTTTAACCCTTTAACATTTACTATTATATTTTCACTGTAAAGGCTTTACCTCAATTATCTCACAATATTGAATCTATGAGATTGATATTTATTTTGAGAACAATACCTTAACATCAGTATGAGTAACCAGTTACAGCCAATTTTAATAGAAAGAGATTGGAGAATTCTAGCCAGATATGGCCAGTTTAGATGCTAATGGGTTAAAGTGTCATCAGATCAGTGTGACATGTTTAGAAAGGTTTCAGTAGGTGTGGTTTGAAGGAGATCCGATTGTTACGACTTAAGTAACTATATAGAGGCTTCTTTGCAGTTCACTATTGTGATAACCTCTTTCCTAAATAGACAGCCAGAGTCTTCTATTTTGATAAACAACAGTTCTTACAGGCTTGCTTTAGTCTCATACTAAATATAAAATAATTATTGCTGTAATTGGAGGCATCCTTCAGAAGAAAGATGACACTAAACAAACAACTAGATATGTCAAAACAATTTCCACCTTCATTTTATCGAGGTCATTGTAACGTTAGGACATCTACACTGCAATTTGTATATAATAGCTATTACTGTGTCTAGAATAGCTGCGTTACCTTGTTGGAAGTCTGTTCGTCCACAACCACGGATTAAGACAGCGTCACCTGTAAATACCATACTGTTTTCATGCCACACAAATGAGTAACATCCTACAATATATGTATATAGATAGATAGATAGATTTCTTTATTTACCATAAAGGCATAAAAAGAAGGGACAAATACAAAGGGGGAGTTTACATATAATCGAGTAAAAAGGGTGTAACATGAAAATAATCGAAAATAACCTCAAAAGGGAGGGGACGTGATGGGGGTTGCACACACCCTGTATATAGATAGATAGATAGATATATTGAGAGAGAGAATATTTATAAATAAAAGTAGAAATATTTGTAGACGTAAGTTTAAAATAATGTTAATATTCCATATTTTCCATGTTAGCATGTGTGTACATACATACATACATACGTATGTATGTATGTACATGTATAGTTCAAAGTTTATTCAATCCTTTGTTATTGGACGTGTGTCACCACAGGCACTAAAAAAAATATTCATGCTAGCAGGGAAACCAGATATTAAATAATTGTTTCTACTTTTGGCACAAGGCCAGCAATAACCCAGTGTATTACTGGTACTTTATTTTATCAACCCCCGTAAGGATGAAAGGCAAAGTTAACCTAGGCGGGATTTGAACTCAGAATGGCAAGGGCCATAACTATGCGTCAAAGCATGGCGTCCGACCCTCTACCGATACTGCCAATCCACTGCCCTTTATTACCACCCACATATTAAATAATTGTTTCTACTTTAGGCACAAGGCCAGCAAGTACCCAGTGCGTTACTGGTACTTTATTTTATCGACCCCGTAAGGATGAAAGGCAAAGTCAACCTCGGCGGGATTTGAACTCAGATCGTAAAGGGACGTAACTATGCTGGAAAGCATGGCGTCCGACCCTCTACCAATACTGCCAATCCACAATGATATGTGGGTGTGTGTGTATGTATATATATGTATTTACACCTCTCCAAGACAATGTCACTGGACCGAGACCTTTGGCGGTACTCAGTAACAGAGAAGACCCACCTTACCTAAATATATAGTAAAACCTACTTCAGCCAGTAGGCATCGCTAACAAAATACACCCCGTCCCACCACCACCACCCCCACCCCATCCACACCACCCCGTTCTATGTAAAGTTATGTTGGTGCCGCGCCACCCAGGCCGAAACAAATGAGATCGTGTAGGTGTCACGACAAAAAAACACACAGTCCACGCTGTAATGTGGCCGTGTAGGCAACACGGTAAAAACCTCCCAGACCCACACTGTAAATGTGGTTGGTGTTAGGAAGGGCATCCAACTGTAGAAAACCTGCCAGACAGTCCTATGCGAGCAAGACAATCACTCTTGCCTCAAGTGGGACTACCCCCGTCCAAACCCATGCAAGCGTGGAACACGGACGTTAAACGTTGATGATGATGATGATGATGATGATGCATATATGGATGAATACACAGGCATGGGTATTAAGGAGTTGGTATGTCAGTTTGATAAAAGATTGGTAAAATATCTACATGTGTGCATATATGAGTATATCCATAGGTGTGTATGTGCATGCACATTTCTTTACATATAAATGTACACATGTATGTATATACATGTGTATAAAAAAAGCACTCAGCCCACACTGTAAAGTGGTTGTGTAGGCGCCATGGTAAAAAAACACCAAGTACTCACTGAATGAAGTTGGTGTTAGGAAGGGCATCCAGCATTAGAAATCAAGCCAAAATCAGTTCCCGTATGACCAAGACAAGGTCACTAGACCTGGCACTGCCCACAACAGGACAACCTGTCTAACCCATGCTAGCGTGGAAGAATGGCAGTAAAATGGTGATGATAATTTATATATAATATATATATATAAATTATGTATGTATTTTTTCTCGCGAGTCAGTTCTTTTGTTGCTACGGACCCCGTGCCTGAATTACCGGTTGCTATCTTCAATTTGCAAAGCCCTTTAAACTGTATGTTATTACTCTGAGGTTTTATACCTTATCGAGTGCTTGGCTGCACTGCTGAAAGCATTCGTCGGCTTAGCTGCAGCTTGAGCTTCGAATATGCTGTACTTTCATATATATATGTATATATATATATATATATATATATGGTGGCTGCCAACTCGTTTTTGAGTATGGCCACTACTTTATATCCATGTAGAAGAACCCCTACCGATGCACTGAACGAGTGTGACTTTTTAGTCCAGCCAGCGACTTGAAAACTCTGGTACAAACACTACACCTGTGACAATTATTGACACATAGTGCTAGGCCCACGGTACCATGTGACGACAAGCGCAGAGAGATCTCCAGATACGAAGCAATACCTGTGCCGTGAAGCTTTTATAGTGAGTAAAGGCACTGCACAAAGCCAGTCCCACTCTCTTAACCAAGATGATATTTACCAAAAAGAAGAACAAGTCAACATCATTGGATACCATCAGGGTTGCAGGTGTTATATCAGAGTTTTCCTTCTCCTAGAATTCTGCCTTGACAAAGGCTAAGGGGTCATCTCTCCCGGTGATTTTGGATGGCCATTGACTCTTAAGAGCTCCTTTGCCTTTTGACAGGTTTTGTTTTTAGTCCTGCAGGATGTGCAAAGTCACCCTCCTCACCAAGAAACCTTGGTGGGGTTGCCAGTTTAGTCGCCAACGACCCGACCATGAGACAGGTTGTACTGGGATACATGTTACCAGTAGCACCAACTGGTGACCTGACATACATACATACATACACACATACACTGTAGCATAAGTTTGGGAGAAATATTGAAGGGTAAGAGCACCCAGTCTATAGGACAAGTTAAATATAATTAGTTACAACATTGACCTATATAGGTACTTTATATAACAGGCTGAATGAGTCAGTGGTGTATAACCCAACTAAACTCCAGTACCTGTATAAGTCAATGTTACCAAGACAGAGAGGCAAAATATTAGAACTCTGCTAAATATGACTCAACATTACCATTCGTGTGTCCTGGGGTACTACGGCATTCAATAGCATATTTTCCAAATTTTAAATAGTCGCCATGATCAAACATTTGGTCAGCTACAGCACCAGACTGAACAGATATATAGCTTTGACAGTTGGGTAAATTTTGTTTCAGAATACCTGAGCCAGTTACATGATCAGCGTGGACATGAGTATTCACTGAAAAATATAATTTAATTTAACAAAACTAGATCTGGTTCTACAAAATAAAGTCACCCATTTTAAAGGGTGACTTTTTAAATTAAAATCTTTCAACATTATATTAGCATTTACATTACTCTATATATACTATTATATTTTCATGGTAATGGCTTTACCTCGCATAATTATCTCACATAATATCGAATCTGAGATTTTGAAAGTATTTATTTCGAGAACAATACTTTAACATCAGTTTGAGTAACCAGTTACAGCCAGTTTCAACAGAAAGAGGTAGAGAATTCTGGCTGGTTTGAACATTAAAGTGTTAAGTTACTATCTTAGTAATGAAATAATTTTAGTAAATCCCTCTAAATTATTCATTAATTGAAAGTGTATTTCATTAGAAATACATTCATGAAAGAGTTAAACTACAGTTCTTGCTATATTAGAACAATGAAGTGGCTATAAATGATTGCAGTAGCTTTTATTTACATACTAATAATAACTAAAGAGAAAAATATAAAAATACCCTCCTTTCTGAAACAGTACAGAGAAGTACGGAATACCTCTGCCTGGGGATGGTGTCTACATTTTGTGCTTATAAAAAAAATGTCGTAGATTACCAGGGGTTTAAGTTAATTGGGTGCCTGAGAGTAAAATGTTCAACCCACTAAAGCCAAGACGATAGGGTTAAGTAAAAAGGCATTTGACAAACCGAACATGTATTTGTTGTGCTATGGTACAATGAAAGTTACAGAGCAGTAAGCATGTGGTACTGCAGTGGTGGAGAGCATGAAGGAATTTAGTTGGATACTTTTAAAGTTACAAAAATCTACCCAAATCTGATATAGACCGAACTGTTATATCGGATGTCGAACACTTCAGAGTTACTATTGGGGCCACCATCAACAATTTCAAGCGATGTACGTTTAAGTAGGGATAATATAGTCTATAAAGAGTTGTCTCTCTTGAACATTGTAGACAAAATTGCCGAACTGACAAAAAGGGCTTAAAATTTTAGTGGAAAAAAAACGCCTTTAACAACAGAAAATTGAAAAATAAAAGTTGCAGTTAATATCTTTAGACTGCAAGGAATATATAAATGCAAGTTTGAAGTCAATCGAAGTAGAAATGTGGATTTGTATAGACTTTTCAAAATTAGGAGACACACACACACACACAGACAGTTTTATATAGACATATATATATGTATAGATAACTGCAGAAAGGAAATAGAGCATAGTAAAAGGACTAGTAATGCATTTATAGACACATACACACAAGCATTAGGAGGATAATGAAATCAGCAATGTGAAACTTTATACCTGTATAAGCATGTTAATAGTTAAATACTTGTCTAGACAAATAAGTGAAATATTATCCTGCTGTAAATTATAATTTAACATTTTCTTGAAACTAAGATTAATTCCCATACCTGTATCCACAACAAAGAACTAACCCTCCATCACGCACGCACGCACGCGCACACGCACACACACACACACACACACACACACACACACTTTAGTAACTTACCAACAATTTTAAGATGAATTCCCAAGTCTTTTAGGATTTGAACGTCTCTGTTGACATTATCAATAACCGGATCAATAAGAAGTCCTTCCTTGCTCTCAACATCAGCAAGGAGATAGGTGTATGTATAAGAACGGTAGTCAAGAAACTGGAAGACAAGAAGATAAAAAGACATGATACTAATTGTTAAACCATCTGAAAAGAAATTCTTAGAAATACATTTTTGGTAAAAGGATTACTGGAAGAAAAATACATCAAGCTCAATCCTTGCCAACAGGAGGAGCCACTAAATGGTCAAACAACTTGCTAGAAATAGCAGCCAAATCTCCCTAAAATCAAACCACAACCATCTTAAATAGGGCAAGAATACATTTAGTAATGTAATCCTACATATTCAAAGATGGAATTTTCACATCACAGTTTGAATGGCCTTTAATCAGACCTTAACATTGTTGATACCAACCTACCAAATCTAACTTAGAATCACAGCTTGCTACTGTTAAAGGAAGGACATCAGATAATGTAGCCCAGAAGACCTGCTGTTCAGCTTTCCCGAGAGTTTCTTAAAAAAAAAAAAATAATGAAATTATTGTGTACAGTGCTCAGGTGCACTACAACTCATCAAAGGTACATGTATAGTACAAAGAATAATGTACAAATGTCAGAAAAGTGAACAGTGTAAGAGTCGTGATATACATGTGTGCATGTGTAATGGAGGGGGATTTCAGGTATAGTGTTAGCGAATTTCAGGAAGCATGGAGGTTTTAAAGGATGCAGTGCATCGACAGCTAACAACTGATGCAGGTAGTTTGTTCTATGCTTCAGCAACTGAGCATGAAAAAATGTTTCCGAAAGTCATGGGAGCTGTGCTGTTTTCTGACTTTGTAGGCATGCCCATGTGTGTTAGACACATGGAATTCAAAAAGGTGCTCAGGGTTGTTGTTGGTAAGATGGTTAATAATTTTGTGGGTGTTTACCAAGTCAGTTGCCAGACATAGGAACTTCAATGTATCCATACCCAGGGAAGCAAGGCGTTCAGAGTATGGTAGTTGCCTGATGGAGGGTATTCGCTTGGTTGCACGTCTCTGAACAGTTTCCAGGCGGTCAATGTTCTGAGCAAGATAGGGGTACCAGACTGGTGATCTTACCACTATGGTTGAGAAAAATATAGGATGTTCAAGGTTGGAACATCCTTGAATATAAATCTGCTCAGTTTTGATCGATTTGGAGCTAAACAGTGACAACTATCAACGAGATAAAAAGGACAGATCTTGAACACAATGCAACAATGCATCACAGACTGGCAACTCAAGTTGGCTGTGGACAAGTGTACCACCATGCATTTTGGGAGCAAAAACCCAGCGTCAACATACTCCCTCCACAACACTAATATCAAGAAGTCTTCTTGTGAACATGACCTAGAGTCAGCAGCAATTTGCGTTGGATGAAGCACGTCTCTAAAATTGTCAAGAAGGTCGAGGGTGTCTTAGCATCACTCAGCGAGACTTTTGTCAGCCGCTCTCCAGCTATCTATTTAAAGCTGTATATAGCTACGGTGCAGCTACACTTAGAATTTGCATCACCAGTCTGGAACCCCTATCTTGCTCAGAACATTGACCGCCTGGAAACTGTTCAGAGACGTGCAACCAAGCGAATACCCTCCATCAGGCATCTACCATACTCTGAACGCCTTGCTTCCCTGGGCATGGATACATTGAAGCTCCGACGTCTGGCAACTGACTTGGTAAACACCCACAAAATTATTAACCATCTTGCCAACAACAACCCTGAGTACCTTTTTGATTTCCATGTGTCTAATACACGTGGGCATGCCAACAAAGTCAGAAAACAGCACAGCTCCCATGACTTTCGGAAACATTTTTTCACGCTCAGAGTTGCTGAAGCATGGAACAAACTACCTGCATCAGTTATTAGCTGCCGAGACACTGCATCCTTTAAAACCTCCATGTTTCCTGAGATTCACCAACACTATACCTGATGTCCCCCCCTCCATACACACGCACACATGTATTTCATGACTCGTACACTGTTCATTTTTCTGACATTTGTACATTATTCTATGTACTATACATGCACCTTTGATGAGTTGTAGTGCACCTGAGCACTGTACACAATAATTTCACTATTATTTTTATATACATTAAGCAATCATCATAATTGATCAGGGGCTAAACAGTCACACCCATCAACATCAGAAGTCTGATTAATGA
Source organism: Eledone cirrhosa (assembly GCA_964016885.1). NCBI lineage: Eukaryota > Metazoa > Mollusca > Cephalopoda > Octopoda > Eledonidae > Eledone > Eledone cirrhosa. Next base: position 38,211,354 of record OZ024752.1, read on the forward strand.
CGAATGATCTGGAGCTAAAACAATGACAACTATCAGCATAAGTGATCAATTATGATTGGTTTGGGACTAAACAGTTACACCTAGCAATACCATTTCAAAAGATCCACCTCTTCAATATATATTAATTGTTTCTACTTTAGGCACAAGGCCAGCAATTACCCAGTGCATTACTGGTACTTTATTTTATCGACCCCGTAAGGATGAAAGGCAAAGTCAACCTCGGCGGGATTTGAACTCGGATCGTAAAGGGACGTAACTGTGCTGGAAAGCATGGCGTCCGACCCTCTACCGATAGTGCCAATCCACCGCCCCTAAATATTAGCCATTCATCAATATATATTAATGAATGGCTAATATTTAGCTGCTGCAGTTAAGGTTGAATCAACCATTAACTTTTCATGGCAACCATTATCAAACAAGCTACAATCAATTATTACTAAGATATACTGGTTATATCTATTCATTTGTAAGAGGGTATGTTTGCAGTGTAAGCAAATATGATTACTGGGTTGAGTGATGTAAACAACATTAGCCTTGTAAGTTAATAATTAGTGTTTACATAGTGCAGTGCTTTGAAATATGTCTCACACACATGGGTTAAATTATTCAGCAGTGCAAAATAAGTTGTATAGTAAATGTTTGCTTAGTGCAGCACTGTAAAATGATACATACTCCCAAGCTTATTAGCAGTGTAAAATAAGGCACATGCTTGCATAAAGAGCAGGCTTTAAAATCTGACACACACACTTGAATTTTTCACAAGCTTAGTCGTGTAAAATAAGTTACATAAGGCTTGCATAGTGCAGGCTTTCAAATCTTTCTCTTTCACACCACCATCACCAAAGTGTAATATAAGTTCCATAGTGCAGGCTTTCAAATCTTTCTCTTTTACACCACCATCACCACAGTGTAATATAAGTTCCATAGTGCAGGCTTTCAAATCTTTCTCTTTCACATCACCATCACCACAGTGTAATATAAGTTCCATAGTGCAGGCTTTCAAATCTTTCTCTTTCACACCACCATCACCACAGTATAATATAAGTTCCATAGTGCAGGCTTTAAAAATCACGATTTCTATTATCCACCTTCTTTAACACTTTTGTTACCACATTTCTAATTAAAGACACTGAAACCAGCAAAAGAATATGTCAAATTTCCATAACTGGTGCAGCTTGTCATTTCTCTACTTGTCCCACACAACAATCAAATTAGGACCCACCCCTGAAGAGATAGCATTTGGAAATAGCTGAAAATGAACAAATAATTTGGTTATCCACTCACCATTGAATTTGCATCAGCTCAGCCATTGGGCACTATCTATTTACAATATAAGGGAATAAGAGGATTAATGATCCCATGTTGAAATTGTGATAAGTCTACCTCAGCACAGCTTCACTTATAACCCTTCAGAGTTAGATGACATACACAAGACTTCATCATCATCATCATCATCATCATTGTTTAATGTCCATTTTTTCATGCCAGCATGGGTTAGATGAGTTGTCCTATTTGAGATGAGTCAGATCAGATGTCCATGTCTTGCTCATACAGAACCGTTTCTGACTTGGTTTCTATGGCTGGATGTCCTTCCGAACTCCAACCACATTTACAGTGTGGACACTTTTTGTTGTGTCACCCACATGACCACTTTACAGAGAGAACTGAGCATTTTTTGCCATGTCACCTACATGACCATTTTACAGAGTGGATTCGGTGCTTTTTGTTGCAACACCCACATGACCACTTTACAGCGTGGACTGGGTGCTTTTCGTTGCAACACCCACATGACCACTTTACAGAGTGGACTGGGTGCTTTTTGTTGCAACACCCACATGACCACTTTACAGAGTGGACTGGGTGCTTTTTGTTGCAACACCCACATGACCACTTTACAGAGTGGACTGGGTGCTTTTCGTTGCAACACCCACATGACCACTTTACAGAGTGGACTAGGTGCTTTTTGTTGCAACACCCACATGACCACTTTACAGAGTGGACTGGGTGCTTTTTGTTGCAACACCCACATGACCACTTTACAGAATGGACTAGGTGCCTTTTGTTGCAACACCCACATGACCACTTTACAGAATGGACTAGGTGCCTTTTGTTGCAACACCCACATGACCACTTTACAGAATGGACTAGGTGTTTTTTGTTGCAACACCCACATGACCACTTTACAGAATGGACTAGGTGCCTTTTGTTGCAACACCCACATGACCACTTTACAGAGTGGACTGGGTGCTTTTTGTTGCAACACCCACATGACCACTTTACAGAGTGGACTGGGTGCTTTTTGTTGCAACACCCACATGACCACTTTACAGAATGGACTAGGTGCCTTTTGTTGCAACACCAACATGACCACTTTACAGAATGGACTAGGTGCTTTTTGTTGCAACACCCACATGACCACTTTACAGAATGGACTAGGTGCCTTTTGTTGCAACACCCACATGACCACTTTACAGAGTGGACTGGGTGCTTTTTGTTGCAACACCCACATGACCACTTTACAGAATGGACTAGGTGCCTTTTGTTGCAACACCCACATGACCACTTTACAGAATGGACTAGGTGCCTTTTGTTGCAACACCCACATGACCACTTTACAGAATGGACTAGGTGCCTTTTGTTGCAACACCCACATGACCACTTTACAGAATGAACTAGGTGCCTTTCGTTGCAACACCCACATGACCACTTTACAGAATGCACTAGGTGCCTTTCGTTGCAACACCCACATGACCACTTTACAGAATGGACTAGGTGCCTTTCGTTGCAACACCCACATGACCACTTTACAGAATGGACTAGGTGCCTTTTGTTGCAACACCCACATGACCACTTTACAGAATGGACTAGGTGCCTTTTGTTGCAACACCCACATGACCACTTTACAGAATGGACTAGGTGCCTTTTGTTGCAACACCCACATGACCCCTTTACAGAATGGACTAGGTGCTTTTTGTTGCAACACCCACATGACCCCTTTACAGAATGGACTAGGTGCTTTTTGTTGCAACACCCACATGACCCCTTTACAGAATGGACTAGGTGCTTTTTGTTGCAACACCCACATGACCCCTTTACAGAATGGACTAGGTGCTTTTTGTTGCAACACCTACATGACCACTTTACAGAATGGACTAGGTGCCTTTTGTTGCAACACCCACATGACCACTTTACAGAGTGGACTGGGTGCTTTTTGTTGCAACACCTACATGACCACTTTACAGAATGGACTAGGTGCTTTTTGTTGCAACACCTACATGACCACTTTACAGAATGGACTAGGTGCTTTTTGTTGCAACACCTACATGACCACTTTACAGAGTGGACTGGGTGCTTTTTGTTGCAACACCTACATGACCACTTTACAGAATGGACTAGGTGCCTTTTGTTGCAACACCCACATGACCACTTTACAGAATGGACCAGGTGCTTTTTGTTGCAACACCTACATGACCACTTTACAGAATGGACTAGGTGCTTTTTGTTGCAACACCTACATGACCACTTTACAGAGTGGACTGGGTGCTTTTTGTTGCAACACCTACATGACCACTTTACAGAATGGACTAGGTGCTTTTTGTTGCAACACCTACATGACCACTTTACAGAATGGACTAGGTGCCTTTTGTTGCAACACCCACATGACCACTTTACAGAATGGACTAGGTGCTTTTTGTTGCAACACCCACATGACCACTTTACAGAATGGACTAGGTGCTTTTTGTTGCAACACCTACATGACCACTTTACAGAATGGACTAGGTGTTTTTTGTTGCAACACCCACATGACCACTTTACAGAATGGACTAGGTGCTTTTTGTTGCAACACCTACATGACCACTTTACAGAATGGACTAGGTGCCTTTTGTTGCAACACCCACATGACCACTTTACAGAGTGGACTGGGTGCTTTTTGTTGCAACACCCACATGACCACTTTACAGAGTGGACTGGGTGCTTTTTGTTGCAACACCTACATGACCACTTTACAGAATGGACTAGGTGCCTTTTGTTGCAACACCCACATGACCACTTTACAGAGTGGACTGGGTGCTTTTTGTTGCAACACCCACATGACCACTTTACAGAGTGGACTCGGTGCTTTTTGTTGCAACACCTACATGACCACTTTACAGAGTGGACTCGGTGCTTTTTGTTGCAACACCTACATGACCACTTTACAGAGTGGACTCGGTGCTTTTTGTTGCAACACCTACATGACCACTTTACAGAATGGACTAGGTGCCTTTTGTTGCAACACCCACATGACCACTTTACAGAATGGACTAGGTGCTTTTTGTTGCAACACCCACATGACCCCTTTACAGAATGGACTAGGTGCTTTTTGTTGCAACACCCACATGACCATTTTACAGAGTGGACTCGGTGCCTTTCGTTGCAACACCCACATGACCACTTTACAGAGTGGACTCGGTGCTTTTTGTTGCAACACCTACATGACCACTTTACAGAGTGGACTCGGTGCTTTTTGTTGCAACACCTACATGACCACTTTACAGAATGGACTAGGTGCTTTTCGTTGCAACACCCACATGACCCCTTTACAGAATGGACTAGGTGCCTTTTGTTGCAACACCCACATGACCACTTTACAGAATGGACTAGGTGCTTTTTGTTGCAACACCCACATGACCCCTTTACAGAATGGACTAGGTGCTTTTTGTTGCAACACCTACATGACCACTTTACAGAGTGGACTGGGTGCTTTTCGTTGCAACACCCACATGACCACTTTACAGAGTGGACTAGGTGCTTTTTGTTGCAACACCCACATGACCACTTTACAGAGTGGACTGGGTGCTTTTTAAAAGATAATGGATTAAAATGTAAAATTGTTGAAATTAAGTTTGTTCAATAACAATTATTAACAGCCAGAATCCTTCTAAGTTGTTTATATTTCAGATATTCTCATTCTAGTTCTACATTGATTAAACACAGATATTCCCCTCATACATTGAATAAACTAACCTATGTGGTAAATGCTTTAATGTTGTTTACTTATGAGTAGACACTAGAATGATAGAGATAAGGCAAGTAATGAGGACAAATAAATAAAATTAAATGGACCTTAAAATGGAATTTAAACCATGTCAAAACTTTAATAAATATTATCTAGTATAGCCCTTAAAGGGCGGTGGATTGGCAGTATCGGCAGAGGGTTGGACGCCATGCTTTCCAGCATAGTTACGTCCCTTTACGATCTGAGTTCAAATCTCGCCGAGGTTGACTTTGCCCTTCATCCTTACGGGGTCGATAAAATAAAGTACCAGTAATGCACTGGGTAATTGCTGGCCTTGTGCCTAAAGTAGAAACAATTATCTAGTATAGCCCTTAAAATTGGAAATTAAACTATGTCGAATAAAACTTCAATAGATATTATCTAGTATAGCCCTTAAAATGGAACTTAAACCCTCTCAAATTAAACTTTAATAGGTATTATCTAGTATAACCCTTAAAATTGGAAATTAAACTATGTCAATTAAAACTAATAAGTATTGACTAGTATATGTGATCACATACACTAAAATCTGTAATATGCTTAAAGTATTTACCACCATGTGTGCTTTTTATAGATTTAAAAAAAAATTCCTCTCAACCAAGGGCTGGGAGGACTCCGCAGTTGTGTCAAGGACATAATGGCCACCCCCAACTACTAGTGTTGGTGATCAACATAAATGCATCCAGTACTGTAAAATGAAAAGGAAGGGCATCCAGCCATAGAAAGCTTCCCAAACAAGAGGTTGAGAGGACCCTTTAGTTTGTGTCAAAAGACACGACAACTGTGTACTAGGTAAAACACAAGACCATACATAAGCGAGATTCAGATCCCTGGTCTGTCTGGGAGGTCAGTAGCCCCACTTCAGTACTGACAGTCTACGTAGGCCCATCTAACCCTTTGCTAGCAGAGAAAGAGGATGTTAAAATGACAATGATCATAACATCCCAAATTATTTCCCATACTTGCCCGGAAAAATATAATTACTTATTGACTAATGTATTTCTCTCACAGATTGATGCTACCTTAAGTTTTAATAGCCTAATAACTAAATATAGTTAACCACTACTTAACAGCTTGTCATAGCTTTGACAGTTGATTTATACATGTCAGTCGAGCTTCTAGAATCTAAGATAATTAGCATTTATATTGTTTCTGTGTATCTGCAGACGATTTTTAAAATTATTTTTATTTAATTCAATCTTAGTTTACCATTAAATAGAAAAAATTGTAAATTTAATTACTGAAACCATAAGAAAAATACATGCTAAAAAAAAAAAGAAATGAACAGCATAAACTTCATAGTGCTGGTGCCATGATAGAATGCACCCAGTACACCCGGTAAAGTGTGGAACTGTACGTAAGCAAGATTCAGCCCACAGCCCAGCTGAGAGGTCAGTTACACTGAAGATTTAAGATACGTTTTTTTTTTTTTTTTTTTTTTTTAATTAGCAATCTCGCTGTGGAAAGAATCATGTAAACACTTACTATTAACTGTACATATGAGATTTATTCCATCACTCGAAGATAACTACAGATGGGTCTTTATAGCTGTTGCACTTTATGTCAATCAGGATGGAGAACATGTAGCAAGAGTTGCCTCGCTTGTTATGACAATCACATCACCGCTCTCTAGACAGGAAGTAGATGGAGTTACTTCTCGTTGGAGTGGCAGAACCCTTTTTGTCACTTTCGTTCTGGACCCTATAAAAGGGATAGCTCAGGGCGATCTCACTCTCTTCTACCTGCCTGGCCCTACTCGCTGGCCTCTTGACTCTTCCAGGTCAACGCACTCTCAACATCGACCATCAACTTTGGCTGTTATTTCTAGCACTTTGCGCAACTCATTTTTTTTTTCTGGGAAACTTTGTACGGTGAATTTAAACATCGAATATGCTCACTCCGCGAGACAACAACATCAACAACAACAACACAGCTTCATCAATAACCAAAACCAGCAGAACAAACCAGAGAATTTATTTTTGCAGCACTCTTCCTGTGAGAAAATCCCACCGAATTTCACGTTGTACCACAGTCTAGAGACCACCAGCATACATTCTCTGGAGGACACACTTTCTTTCCTGCTGTCATGTGATTGCACACCGGTGAACTGTATTTTGAACTTTGACCTCTCCTTTTAATTTGATTACATTGTATCTTTGGGTGATGGATAGATAGATGTCCAGTCGTTCTCTAGCCAAGAGCGGTTGGCTACCTTGATATCTATCATTGATTTTTGCATGCATATATTTTGCTGTTTTCCTTTGATTGCAAACATTTTTTTCGTAACTTTGGTGTTACATGCTCGCCATCTTACTCTATACATGGTTCATTCGATTTTTATATTTTAAAAATCTGGCGGGGGATAATGTAGCAAGAGTTGCCTCCCTGTTATGACAATCACATCACCGCTCTCTAGACAGGAAGTAGCTGGAGTTACTTCCCGTTGGGGTGGCAGAACCCTTTTTGTCACTTCCGTTCTGGGACCCTATAAAAGGGATAGCCCAGGGCGATCTCACTCTTCTACCTGCCTGGCCGAAGAGCCAGGCGTCTTCGGCCAGGCGCGTTCGCCGAGGCTCTACTCACTTCAAAACGGTAACAAATAACTTTACTTCATTCTTTCATCTACTCTTGACTTGTCAATCATTCTGTTCTACATAACTTCGACTTGTTAATTAAACTGTATACACACAACCGAGCATCTTTGTTATATTCATACACACCAGTGTTTTGTTATAAACATAACTGAAATAATTAGTCTAATTTGAAAAATTCACAATATTAGATAAATATTTATGCAGAATACAGTATATATTAGTATATTTAACAAATTTAACGTATAACTGCCACATCACGAATATACAGTTTGTTAGCATGATATACGTTCAAACCATATCTCATTGTTTTGTTTTGTTTCTTCTGATCCCGCCCAGCCCGTCCCTTCAATCTTTCTAATTTCTCATTCTTTCTTCTGATGAAAGACTAGCGTCCGAAATGTTAAGACCCTCTTCCTGCTCTTCCAAGTGTTAAACTAATATATTCCTTCCATATACTCTACCGATTGTTATTTCTGTTTACATATATATATATATATATATATATATGGGGGGGGAGAGGGGGGTTATCATTTGCAAATGGATTTTTAAAACTGTTCTCCAATTTATAGTATAAAATACACAAACAGGGATTCTCCCCCTCCCAAGCTTTGTTATATTATTTTCCGTTTGTATTTGTAAAGAAATTTTCTTCATTAAATTTAAACCGAAAAAGCATTTAAAATTTTCAGAAAGTGAAACAACCAGTGCCTCCACATATATACTTTCGTGTTTATGTAAAAATATTCGTGGGTGGGGAGAGGATGTAAAAATACCAGTTTATATTAAAAAAAAAGGAGTGTATGGAAGGGTGGGTAAAACACGTTTATATTAAAAAACAAACAAACAAGAAAAAAACAATTGAGGGCTGGTTTTAGAAAGTCACGCTAAAACTTATTCGTTTCGGTAATTTATCCTCCTGTTACCTTTTTATATATTCCTATTATTACAGGTTCACTTTTAATTACGCAGCTTTTCACCAATTTTACAGTACTCGTATATCACAGAGGTGACTTTTACAAAACTAAATCCGTTTCATTCGGTATTAGGATTTCTGATGATTTCATCACCGAATGAAACAAAAACAAGTACTTTCAAAATCACCTCTTAAATAAATAAGTAATGCCCATGTGATATATTGAGACTTTCTCAATATATCACATAGGCATTACTTGTTTTGGTTGTTGTTACCCCCCGACCTTTAACAGAACACCATATATATATATATATATATATATATATATATAAGCAAGGAGATATTTAATTTGTTAGTAATTCAACAAATATATTTATAACAGGTTCGAAGCATATTTATAACAGGTTCGAAGCACTCGACAAGTTTTCTGGAGTATAATATCAATGATATTAATAAATGGAGACTATGTTTATAAAACCATATTTATTCTATTATATATATATTTCAAGGGTACCAAAACTTTGGTATGCTCTCATCAGATAATATACAAAATTTGTTTTATAAATAGTGACATACCCAGGAATCAAACTTTAACGGTTCAGGAACTTGAACATATATAATAAACAAGGTTTTATAAATATAGTCTCCATTTATTAATATCATTGATATATGTTTATCCCGGGTTCAATCGGGGGTAACCACAGTAAGTAAGGTACTCAATACAAAGAGCATAAATATTTTATATTGAAAGGCTTCTACAGGACTAGAACCGTTTCATTCCGGAGAAATCACCCGATTTCTCCGGAATGAAACAGTTCTAGTCCTGTAAAAGCCTTTTTATATTATAAATATAACCCATGTGCTGCCATCTATTACAATTAACGTATACAGTGTCACTCTGAGCTACACGTTTGTGTGGTCGCACGTTCAAATCTTGTATCTCTCAGTGATGAATGGAGCGGCCGAGGTTATTCGGAACCTTCTGATATTTACATTATATATATATATATATATATGTATTGAAGTTTCCGTCGAAAATTGAAAAAGTCATAGGAGTGAAGAGTGCTCTATGTAAGTACCAGAGCTAAATTTAGGAAATTGCCTTGTCCGATGATCGAATGAGGACGTTTTTCGTATTCGTCTTATTCGGGAAACCTCTGGTAATGAGGTAATTATATTGTATTGTTTATTATACATTATATATATACATATATATATATCCGTATGTAGTTGACGGCCGAGAGAAAAGTACTCAATACCGAAGTAGAGATTAGACATTCATTTTATTAAGGCTAAATAGTGAGTCTTGTTCCTCTGGAGACTCACTATTTAGCCTTAATAATAATAATAAATAAATAAATATCGCAAACATCCCGTCCAAACATTGCATCTAAGACTACATTATCCAACATTCCTCTCCTATGGTAGGGTGCGATTTTAATAAAATTGACTGCTATTTCTAGCTGGTCCAGGCTCACATTCACATGTAAACTCTTATCACAACCTACTGATGTCATTGGCTTTAGATTGCAATGAATAAATAAGAAAAATAAAGACATTTTTGATGGAGTAATACGTGTGGTTAGTGCTTTTTGAAACATCTGCTAATTTTTAATAGTGACCCTTCACGTAATGTAATTCAGGCACAGAAATTGTCAACAACGAGAAGTTGTTTAGATACAAGCCAGCCTTAACGGAGTAAACATATCGTCAAAGGTAGCCCTCCTGTAACTATACTGACACAACAAGACCTTTTTATGTTTATATATATATATATAAACAAACCGAGCATTATAATAAATGTTCGGTAAACCGATACATACATATATATATGTGTGTGCACGTATGTATATATATATACATACTACTGTACGTCTGTATACATATGTATGTACGTTTATTTACATGTATGTATGTACGTATATTTACATTTAAGTACCAGCCGTACTAAGAGTGAGAAATGAAATTTCGTTTCATTCTCTTCCATATATATATATATATCTATATATAAAGTAAAACGTGGTGGTTGATCAAACAATCGACTGACTAAGTGTTAAAGAGACGCAAGCACTCAACGACGCGGGTACGTTAAGGTATTATCTATAAGGTATCAGACGGAATGTCAACATTATGTTTAAAAAATAAATAAAAGGAGACTGTATCACGTAAATATCCACATTAATAAACAAGATATATACGTGATGCCGTCTCACTCTCTCTATATATATATCCATTTTTTTAAAGCGATAGTGTGTGTGATTTGGGGATGATTTGACTTCTATTTCTGACAGCTCCAGCTACAAATGTTGTTGCGGTTTAACGCCAGGTCATCCCTGACAGGACCGGACTTTTGCATGCTGAGGCCCCTTAGCTATATGAAATATGGGGCCCTTCTTATAAAAGGGAACTGTCTATATTGGACAGAATAATATCTTTCTCACAGAAGAAAAAAAAAAAAAAAAAGAACAGAGGAGGGTGAACACATGTTTTGTATAAGTACGAGGATCGGTTGACAAGTTCATAGGCTGACTATGAAAGAGTGATGCTAGAGCTGCGAAATTTTGAATGCATTAATTCGAACTCTTTTTATTAATAATAACTGCATTGTTTCTTTCCAGGGACTATGTTGAAAAATAAACCTCATTTGGTCATTCCATGAGAGTCTCTTGGTCAGCCTACGAATGTTTCAGCTGACCCTCGGACAGCAATTAAAAAATAAAATAAAAAAGAACTGTTGTTGAAACCTCCTTCATAAAACAAATACATCTGTTAGTAGTTTAAAAGGGGATGGTTTACAAACCTGTCTAAAAATAACTTCTTGGTCGGTTAATTGTTGAAATTTCTTGGTAGAGGCTGCAGTAAAAAAGCGCTGTTGTTTACATATATTCCCAAACCCCGGAAACGAAAGACAGTGGTGTTTGGGAGAGCTTGAAAGGTTGCTGTAATATTGTTTGTTCGCTAAATTTACTTTCGGAATCAAAGCATTACGAGTGAGCGACAAACGTAGCAACAGTACAGAGCGAGAAATCAACATCCTGATGGTATGAGAATGAACAACAGCCGAGTGTAACTAACAAGAAGCCCTTCTAACAGCTGCACTAAACGTACGGATGTTCATTGGCGAGTTAAATATACCGACTGATCGATTGGCTAGAAGGGTTGTTTATTTTCATGAATTATTGCATAAAACTAATTTGAATACGATGCAACACTTATGTGTGCGCACGATTATAATGTTTACTCTATTTATGAACTTTAGAAATTTTACATAATAGAATATGAATATAATTGTTTCTACTTTAGGCACAAGGCCAGCAATGACCCAGTGCATTACTGGTACTTTATTTTATCGACCCCGACCCCGTAAGGATGAAAGGCAAAGTTAACCTCGGCGGAATTTGAACTCAGATCGTAAAGGGACGTAACTATGCTGGAAAGCATGGCGTCCGACCCTCTACCGATACTAAAATGCTGTTTGCAGTGGCAGCTTAAAAAACTGTTCGAATCAGTTCAGCGATAAGGCCCTATGCCGCCCGTGGGCGTTATATTTATTCATATTCTTCGCGAATAATTTCAAAACCTCCTACACATTTTTCCGGATTTGTTTTATTTGCGGACAAAAGGGCAGATGATTCGGTTCACTCTCCCAATATTTGAATGACATACAAGGGTCGGTTGAAAAGTTCATAGGCTGACCAAGATACTCTCAAGGAATGAACAAATGAGGTCTATTTGGAAAGAAACAATGCAGTTATAAATAAGAAGAGTTGAAATTAATGCATGCAAGATTTCACAGCGCTAGCATCACTCCTTCATAGTCAGCCTATGACATGTGCAGCCCACCTTCGTACAGATACATAAAAAAAAAAGAATATAAGAACCATGGGTTCTGATTTAGACACAATGCCAAGAATTTTATGGGGTGGGGAAGTCAATTAAATCGACCTCAGTACATTACTGGTACTTTATTTTATCGACTCCCACAAGGATGAAAGGCAAAGCTAACCTCAGCGGGATTTGAACTAAGAACGTAAAGGGGCGGGCTTAAATGACCGCAAGGCATTCTGTTCGACGCTCAAATGATCTTGTTGATCTGCTGTCCATATAATAATAATAATAATAATTGTTTCTACTTTAGGCACAAGGCCAGCAATCACCCAGTGCATTACTGGTACTTTATTTTATCGACTCGTAAGGATGAAAGGCAAAGTTAATAATAATGGTTTCTTATATAGGCACAAGGTTAGCAATTTTTTGGGGAAGGGGAAAGTCGATTAAATCGACCTCAGTACGTTACTGGTGCTTTAATTTATCGACCCCATAAGGGCGAAAGGCAAAGTTGACCTCGACGGGATTTGAACTCAGACCGTAAAGGACCGTAACTCTATGCTGCGAAGCAGGGTGTCCGACTCTCTAACATAGACACAAGGCCAGAAATTGGGGGTTAGGGGTAAGTCGATCCAGGTATTGGTAAAAAATATTTGACAAGATATAAATTTATTAATACATTGATGAACATCCGTAGTAAATGCGTAGCTACTGCAATAACTAGAGATAATTCGTATATAGAAGAAGGGAGAGAATATCTATGTTGTTGATAGATATGCTAAAAATGGCAGTCTAGTATCGGGAAAATCACGTCCTACAGTTGTAGATAAAGAAAGGACACAATAGATAAAGCAGAACTATATACTTTCTCCCCTCCCCACCAAAAAGACTCTAGGCGGTAACAGCTGAATTGCATTTGATCATATATCTGCTTGGTCATGGTTAATCTGCGGGTCAAAAATAGCAGCAAACAAGTATTAGATTTTATAGGTTTATATAAAAATATGCAGCTGCAGTGAACGAAGTTATTTTCAAATGCCTCCATAAACGCTATAACAAACAACACGTAATATTGTATATATGAGGGTGGGCTGAAAAGTTCATAGACTGATTATGAAGGAGTGATGATAGAGCTGTGAAATCTTGCTCGCATTAATTTCAACTCTACTTATTTATGTTTCCTTCCAGGGACTATGTTAAAAAATAAACCTCATGAGAGTTTCTTGCTCAGCCTATGAACTTTTCGACCGACCTTCGTATTTTCCAACAACATTCCACTTCATGTTTTTTTCTCATTTATCTCTACAATTTTCTAAGCTACCTTGCTATCTTAACGTGTCTTTCTATTTCTTCAATCTTTTCGTTACCATATTTCTAATGAAACTACGCTGTATCTGAATTAATTAATTAATTGTTTCTACTTTTGGTACAGGCAAGTAATTACCTCAGTGCATTACTTGTGTTTTATTTTATCGACCTCGTAAGCATGAAAGGCAAAGTTAACCTCGGCGGGATTTGAACTCAGAACGCAATAAATAAAGCATATTGTCCGACGCTCTATCGATACTGCCAATTAGGGGTTTATCAAAATGCACTGGGTATTTGCTGGCCTTGTGCCTAACGTAGAAACAATTATTACGATACTAACTTAACAGATTTCATAGAACGAGATGTGGTTTTTGGACGGGTTGGTATCAACTGGACTAAAGATCCCTTTGACCGCTGGCGTTGTATTTCAAATCCCATCTTGTGATGTGTGACCAATTGACGCACTTAGTCTTGAATTGATGAGATTTTTTTCTCTCTCGCTTGTTTATATATTTTGAAATTAAATCACTATATTTTAGTCAAAATTCCAGTTAAAACCACTCCATTTAAACCTTTAATCTAAAGGAGATAAATATAAAAAGCCTTACGCTGTTTATGCAGTGAAATATTTATTAACGTGACCATGAAAATATAGGCTCTACGTGAAAATGTTTTTCTCTTTTACAGTCATTTAAAAAAAAATTATTTTGTCAGACGAGGAGGAAAAGCAACAATGCCGTGGTCTTTGTAAACTGACTGATTATGCACATGTGATGGAAGTTTGAATATGCCAAAAAAGAATGTGGACAGGGTGGTAATTCCTGAGTGCTGTAGCTAACTGTTTGCAGCAACGAATGAAAGAATGTTTAGACCAGATTTTCGGAGATGATAAGAGGCTGAGAAGAATGAGGAGTTGAAATGGTGGGGCGATATGGGTTTATAAACTGTACCAAGGTGAAGGTTGTGGCAGCATAGTCCTAAAATACTTAAGCTGCTGTAATAGATATAAAAGAGAAAGAAGAAAAGACTGCTTATTTCTGAACTGTGATTGCAGTATGTTAGTTTGATATAAACACAATACACTTTCATGGATTACATCGCCTGCAAAGTCTACCGATTCCTAAATTGCAGTCGGTCCTCTGGTCCCAGGGCCGGACAGTCGCCTACTGAGGCCCTAAGCTATATGGAATTTGAGGCCCTTTTTATGTGGCCCCTAATCTATAGCTTATTTAGATTATAGCGAAGTCCTGCTCTGATATTTGTACCTCGTCAAAAGGATATATCTAGCAATTTTGTGGAACCTTTCTACCAGAGGTGTCTCTAGGGTATGACAAGCATGGCAGGTGCCACGGGCGTCACTTGGACTAGGAGCACTGTCTATTAAAGTCAGATAAGCCTTGTCAGCGAGTGAAAAAAGAAACTTCTTCAGATCTATGATCTGTCTTTGATTATCATGGATGAGAAGCACTATGGTGGCTGGATCATTGAACCATTTATATAAATTATTAGGCATTCTTAGGTAAAAATACAGTGCTAGGTAGGGGTGCAATTTAACTGCTTGCCTTAGGCGCTGTTTTCTCTAGTTATGCTTCTGCTTTCTACTTACTACTCTTCAACTATCATAGCTCCACAAATAATGTTATTGGTGGTCGCTCCTCCCAGGACGGTTTTAACTTGACAGTTAGTTTCACTTATTTCAAGTGTGTTGATCATTGGTTTCACACCACCTTTCATCAGAATTTTCTTTCGTTCAGCTGGGGGTGCCATGTGAAATAGCCACCACCAACGCCGCCAAGAGGACATTTACGAACACGAAAAACTCAATCTCAAGAACGGTTTCAATTCTACCATGTGTGATGTCATATTCAGCTCAGCGAAGATGGAGGCCCCAGAGCTCTGCCACTTTGCTTCGCAGGCTTATCGAGAGCTCTCCCATTTATTATTTGGTTACCAATACATTCTCTTTGCTCCAGGAGTTGATCAAAGCCCCTAACAACGAGGTGGTGCTAACGAGGATGCTATTCCAACGCCTTATCTTCATTAGTGGATTGGCAGTATCGGTAGAGGGTCGGACGCCATGCTTTCCAGCATAGTTACGTCCCTTTACGATCTGAGTTCAAATCCCGCCGAGGTTGACTTTGCCTTTCATCCTTACGGGGTCGATAAAATAAAGTACCAGTAATGCACTGCGTAATTGCTGGCCTTGTGTCTAAAGTAGAAACAATTATTATCCGAGATAATGTCACGAAAATCTTGGCTTGCCTCAAAACGTTTTTAAAGCAAACTCCAACGCCCCACAATTATAGCGTGTAATTCTGTGTAGACTGAAAGGTTCATAGGCTGACAATGAAGGAGTGATGCTAGAGCTGTGAAATCTTGCATGTATTCATTTCAACTCTTATTAATAACTACATTGTCTCTTTCCAGAGACTATGTTGAAAAATAAACCTCATTTGGTCATTCCATGAGAGTATCTTGGTCAGCCTATGAAGGAGAGATGGTAGAGCTGTGAAATCTTGCATGTATTCATTTCAACTCTTCTTATTAATAACTACATTGTTTCTTTCCAGGGACTATGTTAAAAAATAAACCTCATGTGGTCATTCCATGAGAGTATCTTGGTCAGTCTATGAAGGAGAGATGGTAGAGCTGTGAAATCTTGCATGTATTCATTTCAACTCTTCTTATTAATAACTACATTGTTTCTTTCCAGGGACTATGTTGAAAAATAAACCTCATGTGGTCATTCCATGAGAGTATCTTGGTCAGTCTATGAAGGAGAGATGGTAGAGCTGTGAAATCTTGCATGTATTCATTTCAACTCTTCTTATTAATAACTACATTGTTTCTTTTCAGGGACTATGTTGAAAAATAAACCTCATGTGGTCATTCCATGAGAGTATCTTGGTCAGTCTATGAAGGAGAGATGCTAGAGCTGTGAAATCTTGCATACATTAATTTCAACTCTTCTTATTAATAACTGCATTGTTTCTTTTCAGGGACTATGTTGAAAAATAAACCTCATTTGGTCATTCCATGAGAGTATCTTAGTCAGCCTATGAAGGAGTGATGCTAGAGCTGTGAAATCTTGCATGTATTCATTTCAACTCTTCTTATTAATAACTACATTGTCTCTTTCCAGGGACTATGTTAAAAAATAAACCCCATTTAGTCATTCCATGAGAGTATCTTAGTCAGCCTATGAAGGAGTGATGCTTGAGCTGTGAAATCTTGAATGTATTCATTTCAACTTTTCTTATTAATAACTACATTGTTTCTTTCCAGAGACTATGTTAAAAAATAAACCCCATTTAGTCATTCCATGGCCCGAACGTGTCTTTTCTCGGTTTTGGGTTTTTTTATTTTTTATTTCTTTAGATTTGCTTCTTTCTTTTGTAAACGATATTCGCCTTTTCTATAAACATAACTTACATTAAAGACAATATTTTTATTTGTTTCTTCAGCATTCGTTAATCCCTCTGATCACCTGTTGCTTGTAAAAGTTGAGCTTCTTTGAGCTGTAATCACTCCTTGAACTCCTTCGACATATTCAGGAAGAATCATGCTTGTGTGTGTGTGTGTGTGTGTGTGTGTGTGTGTGTGTGTGTGTGTGTGTGTGTGTGTGTGTGTGTGTGTGCGCAAGTATGTATGTATGTATGTCAGATAATGGAAAGGTCGAGAGGGAACCCCGTTATTGGTTGCTATGCAGTTGGCTTCATTTAGTTTTCAATCCTGCAATTGAATAATCAAACTCTTCTTCTTCTTCTTCTTCTTCCTGGGAGGGTCGTGGAGACAGAGTCCTCAAATACACCTTCTAGCAAGTTCTGTCAGAATGACAATGATGAAAAAGAAAGGCTTCACTTAGCATAATTATTGGTGTGAACTTTGGAAAAAAAAAACTTGAACGATGAAGAAAACGATGAAAAAAAAAGGCAATGGTTCATCGAAAATAAATGTTCCTGTTGAAATGTTTTAAAAAAAATATCAAATTTCTTTTTTTTTGTTGTTTTGAAAGTGTTCGTTGTAAGAAACGAGAAACATATATATATATCGTGAAATGCGACAGTTAGTTGATGCGTGAGAGAAAAAGTCTGTCTGAACGCGAATTTCACATGTGCGTGGTGTGTTCGTTTCTTTGACAGTATTTTCATAGTTTGTCAATAAATTTGCTGTGTATTCGTAATGTTACTCACACAACACCAGATTCTGCTATTTTTTTCTTTTTTCGGGGTGACCACTTATAACAATGAACGGCTGCGTGTTCGTATCACGTCAGGGTTACCAATATAGCGGTGATCTAGCGGTGTATGAATGTAACAAGGAGACATGGTTTGTGTGTATAATATTTAATCAACAATTTAACAGTATAGTTGACATGTCAATGAATAAACGAAAGAATGAAACAAAGTTAGTAGTTACCGTTTTGATTGCCAGGCAAACGCAGGCTGGCAGAAGACGCCTGGCGAAGGCCAGGCGCCGGAAGGGCAAATGAGAGAGTGAGAACTTAAAGTTGTTAGTTTTATAGGGTTCTGACCGGAAGTTACAGAAAGGGTTCTACTTCCCGTCTAGATGTTGTTAATCTATTGGGGTTGTGAGTCACAACAAGGGAAGCAACTGCTACATACACCTTCTAGCAGGTTCTGTTGATCCTGCAACATCCCTAAGCGAGACCAGCTGAGCTCATGAATGTTATCCAGCCATCTTGTTCGTCGTTTACCCCTGGGTATCCTGCAGGCTGATTTTACACGTAAAATCTGTCCAGCGATGTATAAATTAACGTTTATTAATATTTTGAATTAATATTAATAACTCCAGAAAACCTATTTGTTGAGTGCTTCTAATCTATTGTAAAACTATATTCATTGATTAATCAATGAACCTTGTTTAACTTTTGGTTATATATATATTTATATATATATATATATATATATATATATATATATATATATATATATATATATATATATATATATATATATATATAATGTAGGAGGTGAGTTTTATTGTAGTACAATAAAGCAATGCAGATATCGGATAAGAAGCACTCTACAATTTGTAGGACTGGAGTATACATAATATATAAGAACAAAAGATGGTTAAAAGAGTTCCATGTATTTTATTATGCGCATTTCAAAAACAAATATCATCATGCAATAATATTTGTGTTTTCATCAGATAAAACAGGAAGACATGATATGAAGGTTAAAAAACACTTGTGGATAGTTCAGTTTTAAATCAACATATATATCAAATATGTTGATTTAAAACTGCACTATCCACAAGTGTTTTTTAACCTTCATATCATGTCTTCCTGTTTTATCTGATGAAAACACAAATATTATTGCATGATGATATTTGTTTTTGAAATGCGCATAATAAAATACATGGAACTCTTTTAACCATCTTTTGTTCTTATATATTATGTATATATATATATATATAATATATATATATATATATATATAATATATATGTATATAGAGAGCGAGATCAGGAATATACTAGTTTTAAACTAATAAGATTATTATTCAGCAGATTACTCGAGTCCGGAATTTGCAGTCGAAACGGCAAGAGCTAAGTCGTCGGGCCCTGACTCTCCAACCCACCCCCATCTCTCTCTCTCTCTCTCTCTCTCTCTCTCTCTCTCTCTCTCTCTCTCTCTCTCTCTCTCTCTCTCTCTCTCTCTCTCTCTCTCTCTCTCTCTCTCTCTCTCTCTATATATATATATATGAATAAATTTAGTCCTTCATCAGTGATCTTCCAACCTTCATTGGTATTTCATCGCTTTAAAGACCATATATCTCCGGTTGGTGCGAGCAACGGCTAAAGAAAGTCGTTGGGGCACGTAAATAGGGGGAACGAGGGAGACAGTAAACAATCAAAGATAGTAATGCAACGAAAAGTGAGGAAGAAGGAGTCAAGTCCCTGAAATCGATGAACATAAGTTCTGTGAAATCGTGGACGAGAGAGAATAAAGACCATCAAACCTGGTCGAAATGTGAGTAAGGAAAGAATTTCGCACAGGTCAAACGGGAGGAAGAAGGAATCAAGTCCCTGAAATCGATGAACATAAGTTCTGTGAAATCGTAGACGAGAGAGAATAAAGACCATACGACCTGGTCGAAGTGTGCGTGAGGAAAGAATCTCGCGCAGGTCAAACGGGAGGAAGTAGGAGAGGGAGTAGCAGAGAGTGAGTGAGTGAAAGTGTGAGGAAGAGGCTAACAGAGAGAGTGACTGTTAGAGGGGGTAAAAGGAAGTGAGAGATACAGAGAAAAGGGGAAGCAGTAAGAAAGAAACAAACGGGTCACAGCGGAGGAAAATGTATATGAAAAATATGAAAACATGGCGTGCTGCGTGGTTGCAAATGGGTTACATATGAATAAATTTAGTCCTTCATCAGTGATCTTGCAACCTTCCTTTACCATCTTTGATTGTTTACTGTCTCGCTCGTTCCCCTTATTTACGTGTCCCAACGACTTTCTTTAGCCGTTGCTCGCACCAACCGGAGGTATACGGTCTTTAAAGCTATGAAATACCAATGAAGGTTGGAAGATCACTGATGAAGGACTATATATATATATAAATATATATGCAAAAGTTCTATTTAAAATTGTTGGGATACAACAAGTAAATATTTTATAACTGGTATAAAGCATTCGACAAGTTTTTGGAGTAGATACACGATATTAAATAAATGGAAACTATATTTATAAAACCATATTTATTTCATTATACTTATCTCAGGGATACCAAATTAAAATATGGTATGCCTTCATCAGACAAAATACAATATATAAACAGTTTATTAAATGCAACCATTATTTTTGGAAGCTGTCTGGATAGTGAGATTTTTATAATTATTTTATTAGTTATAGTGTTAAGCACAGTTAGAAAAAGACGGAGAGAAAGAAAAAAACCGAGAGAGAGAAGGAGAGAGAAAAATTTCCTCCTATCTATTTATATCTTTCTTTTCTACATACATTTCTCTCTCTCCGATATTTCTCCAGGTTTTCTTTTTCTCTCTCTCCTTCTTTTTCTCTCTCCTTCTCTCTCTCCGTTTTTTCTTTCTCTCCGTCTTTTTCTAACTGTGCTTAACACTATAACTAATAAAATAATTATAAACATCTCACTATCCAGACAGCGTCCAAAAATAATGGTTGCATTTAATAGGGTACGTCAAAATTATTTATAAAACTGTTTATATATTGTATTTTGTCTGATGAAGGCATACCATATTTTAATTTGGTATCCCTGAAATATGTATAATGAAATAAATATGGTTTTATAAATATAGTTTCCATTTATTTAATATCGTATATATATATATATATATATATATATATATATATATATATATATTTAATACAATAACAGAGATAGTTTAAAACTAAACTCTGACTGGTAACCATCTCACTCAACAAACATTAGGTTATATTTAAATATAAACCCAATTTTAGTGTTTGGGGTGCTAACAATATGTATAATGTGGAAAAACCAGTTGTATTATTTTATGAGATATAATTAAAGTTAAATATTAAAGTATATCTCTTATATATATATATATTTATTTATTTTGTTTGACCTGTTTAGCTTGATTTGTTTTTTTTTTGGCTTAGGTGGTTAATGCCTTTTTAACCACTTTTTCAGTTTGTATGGCGTTTTAACATATTGTTTAGCTCTAGTTTTTTTTTTTAACTATTGAGCGCTTGCCAGCATTTCTACGATTTTGCGTTTCGTTTCGCTTTTTCTACCAGCCGAAATACGATTCTCGCTGAATTATATTTATATATATATATATATATATATATATATATATATATATATATAATCAGTAATGTCAGGACACTCTCGAGTGCTACTGGAAACATGTTACCCAGTACAACCTGTCTCATGGTCGAGTCGTCGGCGACTTAACTGGCAAGCTTGCTTGGTGAGGAGGGTGGTATTTGGACACCCTAAGGGACAAGACACGGCAAGGGGCGGAGCAACTCAGCAGAGTCAATAGCCATCCAAATAGTATTTATTTATTTATATTTTCTAGTATATATATATTTCTTAGAATATATATATATATATATGTGTGTGTGTGTGTGTGTGAGGGCTGTCATATTTTCCGTGGCAACACATTTGCATCGAAAATATGTGTCGTCAGTTCCAAAAAATGTGGTTGGTCCTACACAAGCCTTCGCCACTTAAAACAAAACTTTGGGTGGGTAGTTCAACATCAGTTCACTTTCTCACATTTAACTTTTGCTGGATATCGACGGGAAAGTCCATCATATAATCAGTGTCTGTGTCTCTGTCTGTGTGTGTGTGTGTGTGAGTGTCTCTGTCTGCGTGTGTGTGTGTGTGTGTGTGTGTGTGTGTGTGTCTGTGTGTGTGTGTGTGTGTGTCTGTGCGTGCGTGTGTGTGTGTGTGTGTGCGTGTGTGTCTGTGTGTGCGTATGTGCGCGTGTGTGTGTGAGTGTCTGTGTGTGTGTGTGTGTGTGTGTGTGTGAGTGTCTGTCTGTGTGTGTGTGAGTGTATATGTGTGTGTGTGTGTGTCTGTCTGTGTGTGTGTGTGCGTGTGTGAGTGTCTGTCTGCGTGTGTGTGTGTGTGTGTGTGTGTGTGTGTGTGTGTGTGTCTTGGTGCATGTATATATATATATATATATATATATATATATATATATATAGTTCAAGTTACTTACACACGATACTACATAATTGTTTCTACGTTTGGCACAAGGCCAGCAATTATCCCAAGTGTATTACTGGTACTTTATTTTATCGACCCCGTAAGGATGAAAGGCAAAGTTAACCTCGGCAGGATTTGAACTCAGACCAAAAAGGGCCGTAACTCTTTGCTGCAAAACATGGCGTCCGACCCTCTACCGTTACACACGATACTAAATAATGGTTTCTTATATAGGCACAAGGCCAGTAATTTTGGGGGAAAGTCGATTAAATCGACCCCAGTGCGTGACTGGTACTTTATTTTATCGACCCTATAAGGATGAAAGGCAAAGTTAACCTCGGCGGGATTTGAGCTCAGACCATAAAGGGCCTTTGCTGCAAAACATGGCGTCCGACCCTCTACCGTTACACACGATACTAAATAATAACAATTCAACTGTTATTTGAGGACAGCTGCATTGAGTGCAGTATCACATACATAAAACATGATCAGAAATATAATTGTTTCTACGTTAGGCACAAGGCCAGCAATTATCTCAGCGTATTACTGGTACTTTATTTTGTCGACCCCGTAAGGATGAAAGGCAAAGTTAACCTCGGCAGGATTTGATCATAAAGGGCCGTAACTCAATGCTGCAAAGCATGACGCCCGACACTCTACCGATACTGCCAATCCACAGAAATATAATTGTTTCTACGTTAGGCACAAGGCCAGCAATTATCCAGTACATTACTGGAACTTTATTTTATCGACCCCGTAAGGATGAAAGGCAAAGTTAACCTCGGCCGGATTTGAACTCAGAATGGCAAGGGCCGTAACTCTATGCGTCAAAGCATGGCGTCCGATCCTCTACCAATACTGCCAATCCACCATAATAGTGTTTGTTTTTATATGACGGTGGAACTAAAGCATTTGATCTAAGTTTAGATTTCCAAGATTTAAACATTTTGTCCTTGGCAGGCCACTGTGTCAAGCCTTGTAAGTAGCTTAGAGTTGTGGAACTTAGTGGTGATGGTGGGGGAGGGCATGAAGACAAGCTGTTATAAAGAAAATGAGAAATCTCAATTTATAACTTTTATTTTGGTTAAACATACAGAAAAAGAGAGCAATATTGGATAGGAGTATAAATGCCATAAATGAGAGGAAAAGGAGAGGAAGAGCAAGGGAAGAAAGAAAAGGTGAGGTGAGAGGGTGACAGACCCTACACCTAAGTCAGAGCAGTGTTTCGGCTGCGTCCCGCTGCAGACAAAATGGCAAAGGTATTTCTACAGACAATGGCCACTGACACACGCTGCAAAAGCTATCCCACCTCGCAGGGTTCCTTCCTCAGACTGGCTGCTGCCAATCCGATGACACCTGAAGTCTCGACCGGAAACGACCGGAAAAGACCCGATATTTGCTTGTCTTCCTGTCTTCTGCATTGCGAGCCGTGTACCAGGGTTTGTGGTCGAGACGACTAAGTTTGAGGCAGAGAACATGAAGCGAAGCGAAGTTAGTAAGTGTTATTAGAGGTAAAATAACACGACAAAATAAATGGTTTCGTTTAAATATAAAATTTACTTCACTTCAGTTAATAAAGGAACAAAGAATAAGATTACTACAAATCATAAAGGTTGGCGATGTTATTTCGTTATATTGAAATAGAGAGTGACTGGATATCGTTTATTAGTAATTGCAGCAAGGTAGTAGTCAAAGCTCAGTGACAAGAGTAGGTGAGAGTCTGTAAGACCAAGAGAGAGAGAGTAAAGGTCTATAGACTCCAAGGGTCTGTAAAAAGCAAATGTTTTATATCATTACTCGAACTGCTTCGAACCGCCTTTGCTTGGTCTAAGACAGGCTATTTATATCTGTCGCTTCCTCTGTCCCCTACCTCGAGAACCACCGGGGATGACCTCGAGAAATCTCCCACGCATAGACTTGTTTACACCAAAAAGGCGGTAACCCAGAATTTGACCGTTAAATATCACCCAGGGGTCAAGGCGTGGACAGATTTCGCTACAAATGTGCCACTGCATGTCGCGTTTCAGATGAGGCATTTAAATGTCACCTAGGGGTCAAAGTGTGGGCAGATTTCGCTACAAATGTGCCACTGCATAGCGCGTTTCAGATGAGGCATTTAAATGTCACCTAGGGATCAAAGTGTGGACAGATTTCGCTACAAATGTGCCACTGCATGTCGCGTTTCAGATGAAGCATTTAAATGTCACCTAGGGGTCAAAGTGTGGACAGATTTCGCTACAAATGTGCCACTGCATGTCGTCTTTCAGATGAGGCATTTAAATGTCACCTAGGGGTCAAAGTGTGGACAGATTTCGCTAAAAATCTGCCACTGCATGTCGCGTTTCAGATGAGGCATTTAAATGTCACCTAGGGGTCAAAGTGTGGACAGATTTCGCTACAAATGTGCCACTGCATGTCGCGTTTCAGATGAGGCATTTAAATGTCACCCAGGGGTCAAAGTGTGGACAGATTTCGCTACAAATGTGCCACAGCATGTCGCGTTTCAGATGAGGCATTTAAATGTCACCTAGGGGTCAAAGTGTGGACAGATTTCGCTACAAATGTGCCACTGCATAGCGCGTTTCAGATGAGGCATTTAAATGTCACCTAGGGATCAAAGTGTGGACAGATTTCGCTACAAATGTGCTACTGTATGTCGCGTTTCAGATGAGGCATTTAAATGTCAGCCAGGGGTCAAGGCGTGGACAGATTTCGCTACAAATGTGCCACTGCATGTCGCGTTTCAGATGAGGCATTTAAATGTCACCTAGGGGTCAAAGTGTGGACAGATTTCGCTACAAATGTGCCACTGCATAGCGCGTTTCAGATGAGGCATTTAAATGTCACCTAGGGATCAAAGTGTGGACAGATTTCGCTACAAATGTGCCACTGCATGTCGCGTTTCAGATGAAGCATTTAAATGTCACCTAGGGGTCAAAGTGTGGACAGATTTCGCTACAAATGTGCCACTGCATGTCGTGTTTCAGATGAGGCATTTAAATGTCACTTAGGGGTTAAAGTGTGGACAGATTTCGCTACAAATGTGCCACTGCATGTCGCGTTTCAGATGAGGCATTTAAATGTCACTTAGGGGTTAAAGTGTGGACAGATTTCGCTACAAATGTGCCACTGCATGTCGCGTTTCAGATGAGGCATTAAAATGTCACCTAGGGGTCAAAGTGTGGTCAGATTTCGCTACAAATGTGCCACTGCATGTCGCGTTTCAGATGAGGCATTTAAATGTCACCCAGGGGTCAAGGTGTGGACAGATTTCGCTACAAATGTGCCACAGCATGTCGTGTTTCAGATGAGGCATTTAAATGTCACCTAGGGGTCAAAGTGTGGACAGATTTCGCTACAAATGTGCCACACATGTCGCGTTTCAGATGCGGCATTTAAATGTCACCTAGGGGTCAAAGTGTGGACAGATTTCGCTACAAATGTGCCACTGCATGTCGCGTTTCAGATGAGGCATTTAAATGTCACCTAGGGGTCAAAGTGTGGACAGATTTCGCTACAAATGTGCCACTGCATGTCGCGTTTCAGCTGAGGCATTTAAATGACACCCAGGGGTCAAAGTGTGGACAGATTTCGCTACAAATGTGCCACTGCATGTCGCGTTTCAGCTGAGGCATTTAAATGTCACCCAGGGGTCAAGGTGTGGACAGATTTCGCTACAAATGTGCTACTGTATGTCGCGTTTCAGATGAGGCATTTAAATGTCACCTAGGGGTCAAAGTGTGGACAGATTTCGCTACAAATGTGCCACTGCATAGCGCGTTTCAGATGAGGCATTTAAATGTCACCTCGGGATCAAAGTGTGGACAGATTTCGCTACAAATGTGCCACTGCATGTCGCGTTTCAGATGAAGCATTTAAATGTCACCTAGGGGTCAAAGTGTGGACAGATTTCGCTACAAATGTGCCACTGCATGTCGCGTTTCAGATGAGGCATTTAAATGTCACCTAGGGGTCAAAGTGTGGACAGATTTCGCTACAAATGTGCCACACATGTCGCGTTTCAGCTGAGGCATTTAAATGTCACCCAGGGGTCAAAGTGTGGACAGATTTCGCTACAAATGTGCCACTGCATGTCGCGTTTCAGCTGAGGCATTTAAATGTCACCCAGGGGTCAAGGTGCGGACAGATTTCGCTACAAATGTGCTACTGTATGTCGCGTTTCAGATGAGGCATTTAAATGTCACCTAGGGGTCAAAGTGTGGACAAATTTCGCTACAAATGTGCCACTGCATGGCGCGTTTCAGATGAGGCATTTAAATGTCACCTAGGGGTCAAAGTGTGGACAGATTTCGCTACAAATGTGCCACTGCATGTCGCGTTTCAGATGAGGCATTTAAATGTCACCTAGGGGTCAAAGTGTGGGCAGATTTCGCTACAAATGTGCCACTGCATAGCGCGTTTCAGATGAGGCATTTAAATGTCACCTAGGGATCAAAGTGTGGACAGATTTCGCTACAAATGTGCCACTGCATGTCGCGTTTCAGATGAAGCATTTAAATGTCACCTAGGGGGCAAAGTGTGGACAGATTTCGCTACAAATGTGCTACTGCATGTCGTGTTTCAGATGAGGCATTTAAATGTCACCTAGGGGTCAAAGTGTGGACAGATTTCGCTACAAATGTGCCACTGCATGTCGCGTTTCAGATGAGGCATTTAAATGACACCCAGGGGTCAAAGTGTGGACAGATTTCGCTACAAATGTGCCACTGCATGTCGCGTTTCAGATGAGGCATTTAAATGTCACCCAGGGGTCAAGGTGTGGACAGATTTCGCTACAAATGTGCCACAGCATGTCGTGTTTCAGATGAGGCATTTAAATGTCACCTAGGGGTCAAAGTGTGGACAGATTTCGCTACAAATGTGCCACACATGTCGCGTTTCAGCTGAGGCATTTAAATGTCACCCAGGGGTCAAAGTGTGGACAGATTTCGCTACAAATGTGCCACTGCACGTCGCGTTTCAGCTGAGGCATTTAAATGTCACCCAGGGGTCAAGGTGCGGACAGATTTCGCTACAAATGTGCTACTGTATGTCGCATTTCAGATGAGGCATTTAAATGTCACCTAGGGGTCAAAGTGTGGACAAATTTCGCTACAAATGTGCCACTGCATGGCGCGTTTCAGATGAGGCATTTAAATGTCACCTAGGGGTCAAAGTGTGGACAGATTTCGCTACAAATGTGCCACTGCATGTCGCGTTTCAGATGAGGCATTTAAATGTCACCTAGGGGTCAAAGTGTGGGCAGATTTCGCTACAAATGTGCCACTGCATAGCGCGTTTCAGATGAGGCATTTAAATGTCACCTAGGGATCAAAGTGTGGACAGATTTCGCTACAAATGTGCCACTGCATGTCGCGTTTCAGATGAAGCATTTAAATGTCACCTAGGGGTCAAAGTGTGGACAGATTTCGCTACAAATGTGCTACTGCATGTCGTGTTTCAGATGAGGCATTTAAATGTCACCTAGGGGTCAAAGTGTGGACAGATTTCGCTACAAATGTGCCACTGCATGTCGCGTTTCAGCTGAGGCATTTAAATGACACCCAGGGGTCAAAGTGTGGACAGATTTCGCTACAAATGTGCCACTGCATGTCGCGTTTCAGCTGAGGCATTTAAATGTCACTTAGGGGTTAAAGTGTGGACAGATTTCGCTACAAATGTGCCACTGCATGTCGCGTTTCAGATGAGGCATTAAAATGTCACCTAGGGGTCAAAGTGTGGTCAGATTTCGCTACAAATGTGCCACTGCATGTCGCGTTTCAGATGAGGCATTTAAATGTCACCCAGGGGTCAAGGTGTGGACAGATTTCGCTACAAATGTGCCACAGCATGTCGTGTTTCAGATGAGGCATTTAAATGTCACCTAGGGGTCAAAGTGTGGACAGATTTCGCTACAAATGTGCCACACATGTCGCGTTTCAGATGCGGCATTTAAATGTCACCTAGGGGTCAAAGTGTGGACAGATTTCGCTACAAATGTGCCACTGCATGTCGCGTTTCAGATGAGGCATTTAAATGTCACCTAGGGGTCAAAGTGTGGACAGATTTCGCTACAAATGTGCCACTGCATGGCGCGTTTCAGCTGAGGCATTTAAATGACACCCAGGGGTCAAAGTGTGGACAGATTTCGCTACAAATGTGCCACTGCATGTCGCGTTTCAGCTGAGGCATTTAAATGTCACCCAGGGGTCAAGGTGTGGACAGATTTCGCTACAAATGTGCTACTGTATGTCGCGTTTCAGATGAGGCATTTAAATGTCACCTAGGGGTCAAAGTGTGGACAGATTTCGCTACAAATGTGCCACTGCATGTCGCGTTTCAGATGAGGCATTTAAATGTCACCTAGGGATCAAAGTGTGGACAGATTTCGCTACAAATGTGCCACTGCATGTTGCGTTTCAGATGAAGCATTTAAATGTCACCTAGGGGTCAAAGTGTGGACAGATTTCGCTACAAATGTGCCACTGCATGTCGCATTTCAGATGAGGCATTTAAATGTCACCCAGGGGTCAAGGTGTGGACAGATTTCGCTACAAATGTGCCACAGCATGTCGTGTTTCAGCTGAGGCATTTAAATGTCACCCAGGGGTCAAGGTGCGGACAGATTTCGCTACAAATGTGCTACTGTATGTCGCGTTTCAGATGAGGCATTTAAATGTCACCTAGGGGTCAAAGTGTGGACAGATTTCGCTACAAATGTGCCACTGCATGTCGTGTTTCAGATGAAGCATTTAAATGTCACCTAGGGGTCAAAGTGTGGACAGATTTCGCTACAAATGTGCCACTGCATGGCGCGTTTCAGATGAGGCATTTAAATGTCACCTAGGGGTCAAAGTGTGGACAGATTTCGCTACAAATGTGCCACTGCATGGAGCGTTTCAGATGAGGCATTTAAATGTCACCTAGGGGTCAAAGTGTGGTCAGATTTCGCTACAAATGTGCCACTGCATGTCGCGTTTCAGATGAGGCATTTAAATGTCACCCAGGGGTCAAGGTGTGGACAGATTTCGCTACAAATGTGCCACAGCATGTCGCGTTTCAGATGAGGCATTTAAATGTCACCTAGGGGTCAAAGTGTGGACAGATTTCGCTACAAATGTGCCACACATGTCGCGTTTCAGCTGAGGCATTTAAATGTCACCCAGGGGTCAAAGTGTGGACAGATTTCGCTACAAATGTGCCACTGCATGTCGCGTTTCAGCTGAGGAATTTAAATGTCACCCAGGGGTCAAGGTGCGGACAGATTTCGCTACAAATGTGCTACTGTATGTCGCGTTTCAGATGAGGCATTTAAATGTCACCTAGGGGTCAAAGTGTGGACAAATCTCGCTACAAATGTGCCACTGCATGGCGCGTTTCAGATGAGGCATTTAAATGTCACCTAGGGGTCAAAGTGTGGACAGATTTCGCTACAAATGTGCCACTGCATGTCGCGTTTCAGATGAGGCATTTAAATGTCACCTAGGGGTCAAAGTGTGGACAGATTTCGCTACAAATGTGCCACTGCATGTCGCGTTTCAGCTGAGGCATTTAAATGTCACCCAGGGGTCAAGGTGTGGACAGATTTCGCTACAAATATGCTACTGTATGTCGCGTTTCAGATGAGGCATTTAAATGTCACCTAGGGGTCAAAGTGTGGACAGATTTCGCTACAAATGTGCCACTGCATGTCGCGTTTCAGATGAGGCATTTAAATGTCACCCAGGGGTCAAAGTGTGGACAGATTTCGCTACAAATGTGCCACTGCATGTCGCGTTTCAGCTGAGGCATTTAAATGTCACCCAGGGGTCAAGGTGTGGACAGATTTCGCTACAAATGTTCTACTGTATGTCGCGTTTCAGATGAGGCATTTAAATGTCACCTAGGGGTCAAAGTGTGGACAAATTTCGCTACAAATGTGCCACTGCATGGCGCGTTTCAGATGAGGCATTTAAATGTCACCTAGGGGTCAAAGTGTGGACAGATTTCGCTACAAATGTGCCACTGCATGTCGCGTTTCAGATGAGGCATTTAAATGTCACCTAGGGGTCAAAGTGTGGACAGATTTCGCTACAAATGTGCCACTGCATGTCGCGTTTCAGATGAGGCATTAAAATCTCACCTAGGGGTCAAAGTGTCGACAGATTTCGCTACAAATGTGCCACTGCATGGCGCGTTTCAGATGAGGCATTTAAATGTCACCTAGGGGTCAAAGTATGGACAGATTTCGCTACAAATGTGCCACTGCATGTCGCGTTTCAGATGAGGCATTTAAATGTCACCTAGGGGTCAAAGTGTGGACAGATTTCGCTACAAATGTGCCACTGCATGGCGCGTTTCAGATGAGAGATTTACCTCCTTCGAAATCTGTAGTAGGATTTCCAGCAGATATGAAGACATAAGCGAGTGATTTCATCAAGGAGATGACGTGAAACTGCGAAGAAAAAAGAAAAAAAGCCACAGGATCATTTCGTCATTGAAGTTGTACATGATGCGTCACTCGATGACGTCACTCGCAATGGCGAGATCATTATTGTTTCGTTCTTTTTTTTTATATTTTCGCTCTCGGCAAGAACATTAAAACTGTAAAAACAACAACAAAAACAAATATAATAAACATAATCAAGAAAATGTACGATAGAAATTCTCTTTCGTCAGAAAGGAAAGTTTTCTTTGAAGAAGTATTATTATTATTTACGAACCTTTACGAATGGAAGGAGTAGTACTGAAAGACAAAACATATAGTATTTATCACAATGGAACGACTGAAGTCTGTCATGTCTTAATGGAACTGCGTAGCGCCGGAGAACTATGTGATGCTGAAATTTGGGTAGGAAACACATCTTTCCCAATTCATCGTGTGATTTTATCATCCAGTAGTACCTATTTCAGGGTACTTTTCACCAACGAGAGATTTCAAGGTAATCGTCAGAAAGTGATTGTTCCCAACATCGGCATCAATACAATGAGTTCAATTCTAGAGTTTGCATACACACAAGAGTGTTGTATTAACCACCATAATGTCGAAGATCTTCTAATAGCTGCCGATTATTTCAATATGATTCGTCTTTTGCAATGTTGCTGTGAATTTCTCACGACTCGACTAACTGCAGAAAACTGTATCGGAGTTAAGAGACTTGCTCAAATATATTCATGTCAGGAATTAGAATTTGCGGCTCACAGATATATCCTGCAAAACTTCTCAGTTGTATATAGACAATCGGATGAGTTCCAGCGCCTGGATATTGATGATATCAGCAATATTCTTTCTTCAGACTATCTCAATGTAAAATCGGAAGAAATAGTTTTTGATGGGATTGTTGATTGGATCAATTACGATTCGAACTCCAGAAAACATCATTTGAACCGACTTTTGCAAAATGTACGCTTTGAACTAACGCCTGCTTGTTTCATTGAACGAGTTCAGAGATATTGCTGTTTATGTAGCGAAGACTATTCCGATAATTTATCTCGTATTCCAGTACCATTTTCCCCCATGGAAGCTCTCAACAGATCACATTTAAGTTTACCAACTGCAAGAATTCCAAATCAAATTTTGTTTGTCATAGGTGGCTGGAGTGGTGGAAGTCCGACTGGAATCATAGAAACGTACGATATAAGGGCGGATTGTTGGATTGAATGTCCAGCTGTAAATTCAGGTTCGTCTTTTGGAAATAGTTTTTATTGTTGCACTATAGAAGGGCGGTGGATTGGCAGTATCGGTAGCGGGTCGGACGCCATGCTTTTCAGCATAGAGTTACGGCCCTTTATGATCTGAGTTCAAATCCTGCCGAGGTTAACTTTGCCTTTCATCCTTAAAGGGGTCGATAACATAAAGTACCAGTCACGCACTGGGGTCGATTTAATCGACTTTCCCCTCCCTCGAAATTGATGGCCTTGTGCCTATATGAGAAACCATTGTTGCACTGTAGAGAAAATTGAGTTACACATGCGACGATAGGCAGGAAAGTTCTTAGGCTGACTATGAAGGAATGATGCTAGAGCTGTGAAATCTCGCATGCATTAATTTGAACTCTTAATAACTGCATTGTTTCTTTGTAAGGACAATGTTGAAAAATAAACCTCATTTGATCATTCCATGAGAGTATTTTGGTCAGCCTATGAAGGAATGATGCTAGAGTTGTGAAATCTTGCATGCATTAATTTCAACTCTTATTAACAACTGCATTGTTTCTTTCCATGGATTATGTTGAAAAATAAACCTCATTTGGTCATTCCATGAGAGTATCTTGGTCAGCCTATGGCCTTTTCAGCTGATCCTCATATAACAACTGCATTATTTCTTTCCAGGGAGGTTGACTTTGCCTTTCATCCTTACGGGGTCGATAAAATAAAGTACTAGTAATGCACTGGGTAATTGCTGGCCTTGTGCCTAAAGTAGAAACAATTATTTCTTTCCAGGGACTATGTTGAAAAATAAGCCCTCATTTGGTCATTCCATGAGAGTATCTTGGTCAGCCTATGAACATTTAGCCGACCCTCTTAGTAACAGTTTGTGTTATATGGAACTGAATAATGTCAGTTGCTTTTGTTTTGTTTTGGTGTAACACTCTATGTTAATTCGTTCAAATAGAAAACAATGTCAGTTTGTATACAATACTTTATTAATTTCTTTCTCATATATTAGTCTCCATCCCAATCGACAATACCAGTGTCTCCCATTTCCTTACTTTCAAGCAAAAGCTAAAGTTCAGAAACGTTAGGCTATAAAACTCATGACGAATGAACTTTTTTAATGACTAATCTTTTGCCAACGCAAACTAAAGAAAGGTCTAGTAAAGAAATTATTTCAAATCCCACCGAAGTTTACTTTGCCTTTCATCCTTACGACGTCGATAAAATATAATACTAGTAACACACTGGGTTCGATTTAATCGACTTTCCCCTCAGCCCCAAATTGTTGGCCTTGTGCCTAAATTGGATTGGCAGTATCGGTTGAGCGTCAGACAGCACGCTTTGCAGCATAGAATTATGGCCCTTTACGTTCTGATATCAAATCCCGCCGAGGCTAACTTTACCTTTCATCCTTACGAGGTCGATAAAATAAAGTACTAGTAATGCACTGGGGTAATTACTGGCCTTGTGCCGAAAGTAGAAACCATTTTTATTGTTTTAGTTGATACTTGAATTTCTCCACGTGTTTCAGTGGAACTCCACTCACATGAAGGGTTTTAATTGATTAAATAGATAAATAAATAAATAGTTATTTTTTTAACGGGATGTAAGGCGTGTATTTTATTCACAAAGTTGGCTTAAAAACCTTTGATGATTAGATAAGTATGAAAAATAAAGATAATAGCCAAATTAAATAATGAAAAAGAAAAAGGGGGGAAAGAGGTAAAGAAGGGCAGATCTGATAAATAAATAAATAAATAATTCATTGTCAGTGCCAGATTTAGGACAAATGAGGCCCTATGCTAGTTAAGTCATGAGGCCTCTTACTTGGGCCCTGAAGAAGTTGAAAAGGGTTTTTGGCAGGAAGATGGGCACGCCCCTGGCCAGGGGGGGGGGGTCTGTGCTTAAGCCTACCTAAACAATGGTAAATCAGGCACTGATCATTATTAACTAAACCTGAAAAATGCGCAAGCTCAAAAGAGCCACAGAATATTATAATAAACCTTCAAAAGTGTGGGACTCAAGACGACGCAATAATTATTTAAGCTAATGTTCAATATCTCATATTAGATGTTTAGTAATGATTAATACGAAATGCACTTAAACCTAATTATATATTATAAATTCACTTAAATAATTATCGTGTCGTCTTGAGTTCGTTATGAGTCTCTTTTTTTTATAAAAGGACGCCACAGAGTGTACGATAGATAATGATTACAATATTTTTGAGCAACAACTCTAGTCCCACACTTTTGAAGGTTTATTATAACATGAGCTTATGAGCTTGCGCATTTTTCAGGTCTAGTTTAATATTTTTTTAAGGCAACGCTTGTAATAACTCTAGTTAAACATGATATATATTAATAATAAATTATCGTTGTAATGTAATTAGATTATATAATTGTTATTTTATAAATGATCTTATAAATATTATTGTAAGATGTAAAAAAAATATTTTCAGACTTTTAATAGTTAATATAAATTTTAAAAATCATATATAAATTAACAATATAACTTACCAAAACGAGAAAAATATTTTGATGATAAACGACGAAATACAGGAGGAAGATTCGAAAGCGAAACGATAAATAAACGTGAAAACAAAGTGGCGGAATCTTTTGAGCAACAATTGCTCTCGTTGGTTGATTAGCCAATAAGACGATGAAATTAGCCAATAAGACGATACATTACAAAAGATGTTTGGGAGGCATCACCACGGCCAGCGATACCCCTTGAATTTTTTATTCACAAGCTACGCATGTATGTCATGTCATCATGTCAGACACGCAGACATAAAACATTCCTGTTGTTAGTCACAGCGCGTCTAACAGATATTATTATCTTTTTTTAATTTCAGAACTCGGCAATCGTGCTTTCCACGCATGTTGTACACTTGGTGATATGATATATGTGATCGGAGGTTACGACGGTCGAGGTCATCTAAATAATGTTTGTTGTTTTGACCCAGTTAAGAAGATTTGGTTAGAATCTGCTCCCATGCATAATAAGCGGTAAGTAATTGTGGAGCTTTGTTGAAGAGCGGATTGGTTCCTCCTGGTGTTACAGCGCTGCACGTGACACTGACATTGCTACGATTCTATCAGGAGTTACGGGTTCATACATACTATCGGGCCATGTTGAAGAAGTGATGGGCTCCGTCTGGTTATATTACACTGCATGTCACAAAGACACCCCTACGACATCAGGAGTTACGGGTCCATACATACTATCGGGCTATGTTGAAGAAGTGATGGGCTCCGTCTGGTTTTATAACACTGCATGTCACAAAGACATTGCTACGATTCCATCAGGAGTGAGTGTGTGTGTGTGGGGGGGGGGGGGGGCTATATATACATACAATCGGGTTGAGATTGAAGGTTTTTGCAGTCAACATTTTAGTAAAACACGCGCAAACACCTCCTTCAACCCCTCCCCCCCCCATCACACATTGTTGGCCTTCTGCCATAGGAAGCATTAAGGAATTTCGAAACTTGAAATGTGTACGTCCTAATGCAAATGACCATAATAATAGTGGGAAACTATAGATAATAGTTGGGAAACGGAAGAAGGTGGGCAGGAGCTCCCAACGCAAATGACCATAATAATAATCGATTACTAGGGGTAAGAATCTCTCAGGAGAGCCTGCCAGCAAAAGGTCTTCAGAGAAGAACCCCCTCACCAACCACCACCACCACCACCACATACTCAAGTAAGTGTTTCGGCCCTAACTTGGGGAAATCGGTTAAATACACCTGGAAACAGAAAAAAGTAGACAAATTCTCCCAACACAAATGACCATAAGGGTTACTTATATAGGCACAAGGCCAGCAGTTTGGGGGGAGGGGGAAAGTCGATTAAATCGACCCCAGTGCGTGACTGGTACTTTATTTTATCGACCTCGTAAGGATGAAAGGCAAAGTTAACCTCAGCGGAATTTGAACTCAGATCATAAAGGGCCGTAATAAAATAATAAAGGAACGATCGACTTTCGTCAAATCGGACCGAGGGAACAATGTTTCCGTCGGTCTTTCCAATTGCTAATACTATCTATCGGTCGCAACTCCAGGTAGAAGGAGCAACGTGAAATAAAGTGTCTTGCTCAAGGACATAACGCATCACCTGGTCCAGGAATCGAACTCACAACCTTACGATTGCGAATCCAATTCTCTAACCACTCAGCCACACGCCTTCACAGGGCCGTAATACTATGCTGCAAAACATGGCGTCCGACCCTCTACCGATACTGCCAATCCACCGCCCGAGGAAATCGGTTAAAATACTCCTGGAAACAGGAAAAATAAGTGGACAGATGCTCCCAACACAAATGACTATGATAATAACCGGTCATTATAAATGTTAGTTGTGAAGATCGGGTAAAGTATTCCTGGGGACGGAAACAACTGGGACTTTTTAATTCAGCGAGAATAAGTTTGCTTTTTTTTTTTTTTTTTTTTTTGCTTTTTTTTCTAAATTTAAATTTATGCTGTTTTTTGTTGTTTTTTTCCTCCTGTGTTGAAGATGTCATGTGAGTGTGGCCATCATTGACAGCCAGATTTATGCATTGGGAGGTTTCAACGGCCAGACGGAGCTTAAGAGCGCCGAGCGTTATCATCAACTTAGCAATCAGTGGACATTAATTGAAGATATGAACTATCAGCGCAGTGATGCAGGTGCCACAGCCCTTAATGGTAAGACATGCAGTGACAGACATGTAGTGTAAGACATGTAGTGAAAGACATGTAGTGAAAGACATGTAGTGAGAGACATGTAGTGTAAGACATGTAGTGAAAGACATGTAGTGTAAGACATGCAGTGACAGACATGTAGTGTAAGACATGCAGTGACAGACATGTAGTGTAAGACATGTAGTGACAGACATGTAGTGTAAGACATGTAGTGACAGACATGCAGTGACAGACATGTAGTGACAGACATGTAGTGTAATAGATGGAGGAACAGACATGTAGTGTAAGACATGCAGTGACAGACATGCAGTGTAAGACATGCAGGGTAAGACATGTAGTGTAAGACATGTAGTGACATACATGTAGTGTAAGACACGTAGTGTAAGACATGTAGTGACATACATGTAGTGTAAGACACGTAGTGTAAGACATGTAGTGACATACATGTAGTGTAAGACACGTAGTGTAAGACATGTAGTGACATACATGTAGTGTAAGACACGTAGTGTAAGACATGTAGTGACATACATGTGGTGTAATAGATGTAGGAACAGACATGTAGTGTAAGACATGTAGTGTAAGACACGTAGTGTAAGACATGTAGTGACATACATGTAGTGTAAGACATGTAGTGAAATAGATGTAGGAACAGACATGTAGTTTAAGACATGTAGTGAAAAACATGTAGTGTAATAGATGTAGGAACAGACATGTAGTTTAAGACATGTAGTGTAAGACATGTAGTGACAGACATGTAGCGTAAGACATGTATTGACAGACATGTAGTGTAAGA
>OZ024752.1:38251324-38253824 GCA_964016885.1 Eledone cirrhosa
ATGTGCCACGGAGGGCGCACAGTTTGGTACCCACTGATCTATCTTAAGACACGGTTCGTGACAAGATCTACAGGCACGGACGCCCTGGCAGGGATCCTTCCAAGAGGACGTGTCCAAGATGTGCGCAGGACATTGAAACAGTTCTGCACGCAATTGTACACTGCCCGGGCGTAAGCGACCTGTGGAACTATGCAGAACAACTGCTGTCGCGTATGGGACAAATCCAGTTGACTGCCGGGTCCATAGTAAGGATCAAACCGCCAAACTCTTTCAAAAACGAAAGAGAGGCGGTTTTCCTCTGTACGGTGGCTATATGGTGAAAGAAGTTATATGGTGGACGAGGTTGAGAGGACTGAGGACAGATGCCTTTCTCTCCGGACAACAATTGATTCCCTTCTTTAAGTATCACTTTAGAAGGAGAATCAGGGTGGAGAGAGAGGCACTTCACCCCAGTAAATTTACTGAAAGGTGGGTGAATGAAGCGAAAATGGCCCGAGTGATTGGCCCTTCTCTGTTTATAAGCCTGTAGGTTGAGGAAGAGAGCAAAAGGAAGAAAGGAGCACTTGCACAACACGCTCCTCGAGTTGAGGGTTGTTCTATCGACGGGGTATTAAACAACCCATTTGTGGCGCCTCGCCCCTATTGGGGATTTCGATTGTTGAAATTGTTTGTTTTTATATTTTTTACACGACTGTATGTAAAATCCCCGGCATGTCTTTGTATTGTCCCCTTTCTTGTTGCGCCCTTGTGGCTAATAAAGAAATCTATCTTAAGACACATTCCTTCTCCTTTTTAGACTTGCTGTATATCTGTGGTGGCTTTAGCGGTCAGCAGTACCTCAACTGTGCTGAATTCTATTCGCCTAAAACCAGCCAATGGACATTAATAGCTCCTATGAGTAGTATCCGTTGTGGTGTCAGCATCATTGCATATTGTGACTTCATTTACGCCTTTGGTGGCTTCAGTGGTGTGACCCGAGTGACCTCTGCAGAACGCTATGACCCTTCTGTCAACAAGTGGCAGTCAATTGAGACGATGTCAATCCCTAGGAGTAATTTTGCAGCCACTGTGAGTATACTGGAGTTTTCTCTTTCGCTCCTTCTTTCCTTCCTCCGTTCTTTCTTTCTATCTTTCTTTCTTTCTTTCGTTCGTTCGTTCGTTTGTTCGTTCTCTCTTCTTTCTTTCTTTTTTTCGTTCGTTCGTTCTCTCTTTCATTCTTTCTTTCTTACTCTCTTCTTTCTTTCTTTCTTTCTTTCTTTTTTCTTTCGTTCGTTCGTTCCTTCGTTCCTTCGTTCTCTCTTTCTCTCTTTCTTTCTTTTGTTCGTTCGTTCTCTCTTTCTTTCGTTCTTTCTTTCTTTCGTTCTTTCTTTTTTTTTTCGTTCTTTCTTTCTTTTATCGTTCTTTCTTTCTTTCATTCTTTCTTTTTTCTTTCTTTCTTTCTTTCTTTCTTTTCGTTCTTTCTTTCTTTCTTTCTTTTTTCTTTCTTTCTTTCTTTCTTTCTTTCTTTCTTTCTTTCTTTCTTTCTTTCTTTCTTTCTTTCTTTCTTTCTTTCTTTCTTTCTTTCTTTTTTTTTCTTTCTTTCTTCCTTCCTTCCAGTCTAGGGTTCCGGGGGAACACCGTTTGAAAAATGCTGTTCTAATGACTTTCTCAGTTCAGCGCAATATTGTTTTAAACACCGGAAGTTCCGCATAAGTAATGAGTGTTTGTGTTATATCGGCTTGTAGCGTTCGGCGCTCGGCTCAGATTCATCTGAGTTTGGAGGCATAGCAAGAAAATGGTCTCATCAAAATATCTTTTAAAAAATCATGTTCACTTACAAATAATTTTAAAATAATTAAAATATTCACAGACATGTATATAATGTGAAATGAAACTGGAAGGCCCATATATATAGTAAAAAATTGAACGGGAACAAAACAGAGAGGCAGTACGAACAAAGATTTATTAGTTTCACGCTCTGAGAGTGGGGTGGTGGTGGGGAACGACGTTTCGGGCATATATATATATACATACGTGTGTGTATGTATATATATATATATATATATATATATATATATATATATATATATATACGTGTGTGTATGTATATATTTATAAATGTGTGTGTGTATATATATACATATATATATGTATGTGTGTGTGTGTATATATGTGGGTGTTGTGATATATATACACTGGTCATAGACACACACACACACACACACACACACACACATATATATATATATATATATACACACTCACATACACATATATACACAGCAATACCAGCTCTTTCTCTCTTTGTTCCATTCTCCTTCTCTATCTCCGCTCGCTCTCTCTATGTCTCTATTTTAATCATCTCACAACCACTATCTCTTTCACTCTATCTTTCTCTCTCTGTTTATGAAGGTACCTGAAAAACCCATAACTCGGAACCCGTGTTCCGATTTACGCGAAACTTGTTTTCGTAGTATTTTCCCATTATGCGCCGTTTTGGCTATATTACAATACAGACAAG
>OZ024752.1:38263824-38273824 GCA_964016885.1 Eledone cirrhosa
GAGAGAGAGAGAGAGAGAGAGAGAGATCATGTTCCAAAGTTTTTTGTGTTTTTAACTTAAGGATTTCGCCTGAAGAAGTTAAGATGTTATTAATACAGGTTAGCAGTTAACATAGTAAAATGTTTTCTGACGTCAATTATAACACTAACGAAGTGGTTTGTCAGTTGAAGAGTTATTCAACTTGAATGTATCATATAATAATGATCTTTAACATAATACATACACCCGAGTCTCGGCGGTATATCTCATATATACATCGAAAAAGAAAGAGAAAACGACTCTACACTCCAGTCAAAGCGGTATGTCTCAGCGACACTCCTTGGACAAAATGGTAAAGGCATTGCCATGGTGAACAGCCAGCGAAGCCCACTGCATCAGCCACTCAATTTCATGATACTCCTTCCTCGGGCAGGATACTCTCCTCACGATTTTGTGGAGGTAAACGGCATTTCGGGAACGGAAGACATCAGAGGTCTCGACGGCGACTTGCACGATAAGGAAGCCATCGGTGAAGTTCCGGTATTTAGCTATCTTCCTCTACACGAGCTAAAGTCATGCAATCAAGATACGAGCAAAACGCTTGAGTTAGTGAAAGTGTTATTCCTGTGATGGAGAATCTCTCACTTCCTTATAATTATGAAATACAATACGCACAAAAATTTCGCCCAACAACAGAAAGATTTAAAAGAAAAAACTAGAAAGGTGATTTGGAGACAAAGGAGTTTAAAACCTTAAAACTCCAAACTACACCAACTGAAACAAGAACTCGTATCCACAGCTGAAAACTAAAGTATAAATCTACATCATATTGTCGGCAAATGGTGAATAGATTTGATTGCCAGAGATCCCAAACTAAGAGCTTCAATGTGAACAGTTCAATCTCTGTATAAGACATCGCTATAGAAGATCAGGTTGAGAGCTACTGGAGATCTATATGGGAAACAAACAATAAACTCAACATATAAGCGGTATGGCTAGAAGAACTGGAGCAGGGATACAACAAGCATATTAAACAAAGGCAATACGAAATAGACGTATTCCAATACTGGAAACACTTCTACAGAAAATGATGAAGAGGACATCTCCAGGCCCAGACATTGTAACAGGATTCTGGCTTAAGAACTTTACCTTTTATTGGTGAGATTTGATACGGTTGTGTTTCAAAACATTTCTTACAAGTGATAAGAAGCAAATTGAATCTAATACTATACACTACTAAAACGGCATCTTGCAAAGCGATAGCTTGTCACTGCTGCTGTTTCTCGTCTCGTTAAACCCACTATCACACCTGCTCACAAAACATAGTGATTACAGTGGTTACAGAAATGGATATTGAATTATTTTCTCCTTTTTTTTTTGTCAACCACCTGGAATTGTATGGCCCAAATATCAACGACATCAAAAAGCAACTGGATCTCATTAGCCATTTCTCCTCAGACACTGGAATGAAATTTGATGAGTTCAAATGCATATTTTTAGAGATAAAACATGGAAAAGGTGTGCATTTTCCCAAAAATCTAAACATGAACGGCTCCCCAACAAGATCCTGGTCTGGTGAAGCGTGTAAATGGAACCCCAGCAGCATAAAAAAAAACAAGAGCTATTAAAGGGCGGATGAACTCGGGATAAATAGCTTCACCAACCCACAATTGGTCAAGAGTGGTGAGTACGGCTATACACCTGCCCTGACATTACCGAAACCAAACAGGAAGCCGTGGAGGTCAACAAGGAAGAGATTCCTCCAACAGCAGCAAGAAGACATTGGATTGGATTGGGTAGATTCTAGAAGAGCCCTGGTGGCGTAATACGAACAGACGATCTTTGAGTCAGCAGACTGAGACTGTAACTATTCGGCCACCTACCAACTGTTGTGTGTTTACATACGAATGTGATTGTTATAGAAACCGAATTCTAGATTTAATATATTGTTTAAATGTTTAAATGAAGGCAGACAACTTAATGTGTCTCCAGACGTAAGTGAGCTACTAATTGAATGTCTACTCTAACTAGACGTGTGTGTGTGTATATATGTTTTGTGTATGTGTATGTGTAGTGTGAGTGTGTGAGTGGTGTGTGTGTGTGTGTGTGTGTGTGGTTTGTGTAGTGTGTGTGTGATTGTGTGTGTGCGTGTGTGTATGTTGTGTATATGTTGTGTTTTGGTGTGTGTTGTGTGTTGCGTGTGTGTGTGTGTGTGTATGTGCGGTGTGTTTTTGGTGTGCGTGCGTGTGTGTATGTTGTGTGAATGTGTGTATGTGTGTGTGTCGTGTTTTTGGTGTGCGTGTGTGTGTGTGTGTGTAGTGTGTGTGTAATGTGTATGTAGTGTGTGTGTGTGTGTGTAGTGTGTGTGTGTGTGTGTAGTGTGGTGTGGTGTGTGTGTGGTATTATGTTGTGTGCGTATGTTGTGATGTTGTGTGTATGTGTGTGTGAGTGTTGTGTTTTTGGTGTATGTGTTGTGTGTATATGTGTGTGTGAATGTGCGGTGTGTGTGTGTATGTGTTTGTGTTGCTTTTCTTTTGACGGGTTATTATTTTTATTTTTATTAATATTATTATTATTATTATTATTATGAAGTGAAAAACTATTTCATTCAATAATGTTTTCAGCTGTTTTTGTACACAAACCATTACTCATACTCAACGACTGTAAGTGTAAGTGTGTGTGTGTGTGTGTGTGTGTGTGTGTGTGTGTGTGTGGAATGGTGGAGGTGAAGGAGGAGGAGGAAGAAGAGGAGAGAGGGGGGAGGCAAGAGTAAGTGTCTTATTAAAAAAAAATAGCTATGGGAAAGCTGTACTTGAAGCATAAGCCCCTCCCCCCCCCAACACCACTTCCATCATCATCACCATCACCACCACCACCACCATCACCACTTTCGCCATCACCACCACCACCACCACCATCACCACTTTCGCCATCACCACCACCACCACCATCACCACTTTCACCATCACCACCCCCACCACCACCACCATCACCACTTTCGCCATCAATTCCAGCCTCATCCCCTTCACCTATTACCACTGCCCCTCCCTCCTGAAATCTAGGAAGCCACTATCGTCTGCAAGGCGAAACGGATGTGACAATTGTCGTGACAAAACTTTCTTATTCTTATATCGTACTGGACATTTTGTATTTCATCAGATGGACAAATAATATACAATGTAGTTATGTTCCTTTTTTTGTAAGAATTTTCTTTGATTATTTTTTCCAAAACCGATTGATCGCCGGATATTCTCTATCAAAATTTGGTTAGTTTGATTGGCATTTATTTATTCATTTACTCATTTACTCATTTACTCAACACTCACTACCAGTAGAACATCTGCAATGATATATACACACATATATATACACAAGCTGTCGCGTGCACACACATACTATATACACAGGAACATATATACACGTGGATGCTTATAAAAAAAAGAAAATT
Source organism: Eledone cirrhosa (assembly GCA_964016885.1). Taxonomy (NCBI): domain Eukaryota; kingdom Metazoa; phylum Mollusca; class Cephalopoda; order Octopoda; family Eledonidae; genus Eledone; species Eledone cirrhosa. Next base: position 38,267,252 of record OZ024752.1, read on the forward strand.
AGCAGCAAAAATATTTAAAGTTTACCACACACATAACAAATGAATTTGGAGAAAACATATATTTTCATGTTTTGTAAAACAATGAATATTAAGTATTCTAATCTTTTGTCAACCATTTATACTCAAATGTGATACCCCATAAAAAACCAAAAGCAAAAAAAAACCCGAAAACACACAATAGTTACGTGAAATACACAAATGTATTCGTTTTTGTAAGAAACTTTATAATTTCATTGAAACTAGCAAGGATTAACCTGAGGATTATGAACAGAAAACAACTGAATTACAATTTAAAACTGGCAAGGTGCAAATTTCTATTAAATTGCATCGAACCATATATAATTGTTAAAACCCTTTTTTCTTTTGCTGTGGTTGGACAGTCGTCTAACATTAAGTTCTCAAAATCTGCAACCCGGAACCACATATAATTGTTAAAAACCTTATTTTATCTAATTTTTTTTTTCTGTGTTGGACAATCATCGAACGTTCTCAGAATCTACAACCCTGGTTTTGAACCCCACATTGGAGCCGTCTCACTTACAGAGTTATATAATACATATTCAAAAGTTATGAATGTCACGACTTTCTTACAAATCTGTCGCTTCCTGATTGCGTAAAAAAGTATGAGTATTATATCTATGTCATGTCTTTATGAAGAAATCACTGAACTGTTTAAAAGAAAACTCATGACTGCCATTACTTACAATAACTTACTTCACTAGGAAATTATTATAATAATCACATTTAACCTAACATTACTGATGCAGATGTTGATATATCAACTTCACAGAAAAATCAAAGTTATCACAAAAAAAATCGTAGATCTTAACATCCTTCTCTCTACCTTTATTGTTTCTTTCTCTTCCCTTTTCTTTAACTTCCTCTCTATTTATGTAACTTCTTTTCCTTTTATCTCTGAAACTCTTGTTTCACATTCTTCTATAATCTTCCCCCACATGTTTCTCAGCGCTATTACTTTATATATCCCGAATTATTTCCGAACCAATCTTTGTTGCTATCTCTCCTTTCTGAACCGACATATATAACACAATTGAAACTGTTTTTCAATCTCTATTATATTTAATCTCACATATTTTACAACTTCATGTACACAACACAGCACAATGCTTCTGTTACCTCTCCTTCTTCGCTGAATTTTTTTACTCTTAACTTCTACCATTTATTATCTGGAAGATAAATTTCACTTGCTATGATATTAATATGGTTTTCCTTATATACGGAATATTTTTAAAACAAATATGCGAATACGTAGCTTCTTGCCGGATTAGGAGCTGATAACAGTCACAAAGATGGACCGATATAACAATAATCATAAGCGATTCAAACCCTAATTGGAACAGATCCTTTGTTTCAAGTCTTTTATCAGATCTGTTATTTATTTATTTATTTATTTTGAATTATTGATTCAAGAGATGTTTCCAGCCACGGTTTTATCGCCAAACCGTTGCCAGGAAGGCAGTCGATGTTATAAAAATGAAATCTACCGAACTTGTCTCATAGTTTTCATGTGTTTTGTTGTGTGTTCTTCAACTAGAACGCGGACCCCACATACCCTTCATGACCATTGGCGAGGTAAGTTTTATTTTCTCTCAGCCTTTTTTTTTTTTTTTTTTTTTAAATGTTCTCTTTATCCCTTTAGCGTTTAAACTGGCCGTATCCCACAAGAATTCTCTCACGTCTTTCCGTTCAAATTGGCTTTAACCGGCTGCTTTTACTTATGTTAAGGTATTGTTCTCAAAATAAATAATATCGAAATCTCGTAGATTCGATATTATGTGAGATAATTATGTGAGATAAAGTGTTTACCGTGGAAATACGATAGTATATATAGAGTAACCTAAATGTTAAAGGATTAAACAAGATATTTCTGTTTTCTCTTTCTGTTAAACAGAGTCCACTCGTCAACACGGTGTCGTATGTTTCTATGGTGTTGTGTTTCTGGAAAGTTCATTCACTCTTATATTTCCTTGTCACCTGATTGTAATTGTGTACCGTGGAACCATAGGACCATGGGACTATGAGACCATGGGACTATAGGACTATGAGACCATGGGACTATATGACTACGAGACCATGGGACTATAGGACTATGAGACCATGGGACTATAGGACTATGAGACCATGGGACCATAGGACTATGAGACCATGGGACTATAGGACTATGAGACCATGGGACTATAGGACTATGAGACCATGGGACTATATGACTACGAGACCATGGGACTATATGACTACGAGACCATGGGACTATATGACTACGAGACCATGGGACTATAGGACTATGAGACCATGGGACTATAGGACTATGAGACCATGGGACTATAGGACTATGAGACCATGGAACCACAGGACTATGAGACCATGGGACTATAGGACTATGAGACCATGGGACTATAGGACTATGAGACCATGGGACTATATGACTACGAGACCATGGGACTATAGGACTATGAGACCATGGGACTATAGGACTATGAGACCATGGGACTATAGGACTATGAGACCATGGAACCACAGGACTATGAGACCATGGGACTATAGGACTATGAGACCATGGGACTATAGGACTATGAGACCATGGGACCATAGGACTATGAGACCATGGGACTATAGGACTATGAGAACATGGGACTATAGGACTATGAGACCATGAGACCATAGGACTATGAGACCATGGGACTATAGGACTATGAGACCATGGGACTATAGGACTATGAGACCATGGGACCATAGGCAAGGATACACTTCGCAATGGAGATAAACAACATGTTTTATAAATCGAAGCTTACACACCGTAGCTTCAGATTTTGAAGCATAAGACGTATATTTCTCTTTACAATATGGCACCATTATAAGGAAAGTAACGGCGTATAAGACGTAAATCTCCCTTGACAGTAGGGCACCATTATAAGGAAAGTTACGGCGTATTAGACGTAAATCTCTCTTTACAATAGGGAACCATTATAAGGAAAATAACGACGTATAAGATGTAAATCTCTCTTTACAACAGGGACCATTATAAGGAAAATAACGGCGTATAAGATGTAAATCTCTCTTTACAATAGGACACCATTATAAGGAAAATAACAGTGGTGTTGTATAAATGCTTTTATTGACAGGAGCAATCGTATATGTCTGAACATATATGTCTAACTCTGAAGGTATATGTCTAACTCTGAACGTATATGTCTAACTCTGAAAGTATATGTCTAACTCTGAAGGTATATGTCTAACTCTGAACGTATATGTCTAACTCTGAAGGTATATGTCTAACTCTGAACGTATATGTCTAACTCTGAAAGTATATGTCTAACTCTGAACGTATATGTCTAACTCTGAAGGTATATGTCTAACTCTGAAGGTATATGTCTAACTCTGAAGGTATATGTCTAACTCTGAACGTATATGTCTAACTCTGAAGGTATATGTCTAACTCTGAAGGTATATGTCTAACTTTGAAGGTATATGTCTAACTCTGAAGGTATATGTCTAACTCTGAAGGTATATGTCTAACTCTGAAGGTATATGTCTAACTTTGAAGGTATATGTCTAACTCTGAAGGTATATGTCTAACTCTGAACGTATATGTCTAACTCTGAAGGTATATGTCTAACTCTGAAGGTATATGTCTAACTCTGAAGGTATATGTCTAACTCTGAAGGTATATGTCTAACTCTGAAGGTATATGTCTAACTCTGAAGGTATATGTCTAACTCTTAAGGTATATGTCTAACTCTAAACGTATATGTCTAACTTTGAAGGTATATGTCTAACTCTGAAGGTATATGTCTAACTCTGAAGGTATATGTCTAACTCTGAAGGTATATGTCTAACTCTGAACGTATATGTCTAACTATGAAGGTATATGTCTAACCCTGAAGGTATATGTCTAACTCTGAACGTATATGTCTAACTCTGAAGGTATATGTCTAACTTTGAAGGTATATGTCTAACTCTGAACGTATATGTCTAACTCTGAACGTATATGTCTAACTCTGAACGTATATGTCTAACTCTGAAGGTATATGTCTAACTCTGAAGGTATATGTCTAACTCTGAACGTATATGTCTAACTCTGAAGGTATATGTCTAACTTTGAAGGTATATGTCTAACTCTGAAGGTATATGTCTAACTCTGAACGTATATGTCTAACTCTGAAGGTATATGTCTAACTTTGAAGGTATATGTCTAACTCTGAAGGTATATGTCTAACTCTGAACGTATATGTCTAACTCTGAACGTATATGTCTAACTCTGAAGGTATATGTCTAACTCTGAAGGTATATGTCTAACTCTGAACGTATATGTCTAACTCTGAAGGTATATGTCTAACTCTGAAGGTATATGTCTAACTTTGAAGGTATATGTCTAACTCTGAAGGTATATGTCTAACTCTGAAGGTATATGTCTAACTTTGAAGGTATATGTCTAACTCTGAAGGTATATGTCTAACTCTGAACGTATATGTCTAACTCTGAACGTATATGTCTAACTCTGAAGGTATATGTCTAACTCTGAAGGTATATGTCTAACTCTGAACGTATATGTCTAACTCTGAAGGTATATGTCTAACTTTGAAGGTATATGTCTAACTCTGAAGGTATATGTCTAACTCTGAACGTATATGTCTAACTCTGAAGGTATATGTCTAACTTTGAAGGTATATGTCTAACTCTGAAGGTATATGTCTAACTCTGAACGTATATGTCTAACTCTGAACGTATATGTCTAACTCTGAAGGTATATGTCTAACTCTGAAGGTATATGTCTAACTCTGAACGTATATGTCTAACTCTGAAGGTATATGTCTAACTCTGAAGGTATATGTCTAACTCTGAACGTATATGTCTAACTATGAAGGTATATGTCTAACCCTGAAGGTATATGTCTAACTTTGAAGGTATATGTCTAACTCTGAAGGTATATGTCTAACTCTGAACGTATATGTCTAACTCTGAAGGTATATGTCTAACTCTGAAGGTATATGTCTAACTTTGAAGGTATATGTCTAACTCTGAAGGTATATGTCTAACTTTGAAGGTATATGTCTAACTCTGAAGGTATATGTCTAACTCTGAAGGTATATGTCTAACTCTGAAGGTATATGTCTAACTTTGAAGGTATATGTCTAACTCTGAAGGTATATGTCTAACTCTGAAGGTATATGTCTAACTCTGAAGGTATATGTCTAACTCTGAAGGTATATGTCTAACTCTAAACGTATATGTCTAACTCTGAAGGTATATGTCTAACTCTGAAGGTATATGTCTAACTCTGAAGGTATATGTCTAACTCTTAAGGTATATGTCTAACTCTAAACGTATATGTCTAACTTTGAAGGTATATGTCTAACTCTGAAGGTATATGTCTAACTCTGAAGGTATATGTCTAACTCTGAAGGTATATGTCTAACTCTGAACGTATATGTCTAACTATGAAGGTATATGTCTAACCCTGAAGGTATATGTCTAACTCTGAACGTATATGTCTAACTCTGAAGGTATATGTCTAACTCTGAAGGTATATGTCTAACTCTGAACGTATATGTCTAACTCTGAACGTATATGTCTAACTCTGAAGGTATATGTCTAACTCTGAACGTATATGTCTAACCCTGAAGGTATATGTCTAACTCTGAAGGTATATGTCTAACTCTGAAGGTATATGTCTAACTCTGAAGGTATATGTCTAACTCTGAAGGTATATGTCTAACTCTGAAGATATATGTCTAACTCTGAAGGTATATGTCTAACTCTGAAGGTATATGTCTAACTCTGAAGGTATATGTCTAACTCTGAAGATATATGTCTAACTCTGAAGGTATATGTCTAACTCTGAAGGTATATGTCTAACTCTGAAGGTATATGTCTAACTCTGAAGGTATATGTCTAACTCTGAAGGTATATGTCTAACTCTGAAGGTATATGTCTAACTCTGAAGGTATATGTCTAACTCTGAAGATATATGTCTAACTCTGAAGGTATATGTCTAACTCTGAAGGTATATGTCTAACTCTGAAGGTATATGTCTAACTCTGAAGGTATATGTCTAACTCTGAAGGTATATGTCTAACTCTGAAGGTATATGTCTAACTCTGAAGGTATATGTCTAACTCTGAAGGTATATGTCGAATACTGAACAGAACAACGGATATGTAAATATAATCAGGACAATAGACACAATGGACAGGTATGACCAGATAAGAAAGTGGACGCTTCAAAATGAATTCTACCAGAGTAGTTTCTACAATAGGATTAGCAGTATCGGTAGAAGGTCGGACGCTATGCTTTGCAGCATAGAGTCACGGCCCTTAAAGGTCACAGTTCAAATCCCGCCGTGGTTAACTTTGCCTTTCATCCTTACAGGGTCGAAAAAATAAAGTACCAGTAATGCACTGGGATAATTGCTGGCCTTGTGCCAAAAAGTAGAAACAATTATTACAGGATAAGCATCTATGGGGAGCTTTATAGTTATGGTTGTTGTTGTCGTCGTTGTTGTTGTTACAATTTGTATTTCAGATTCTACTTGAAAGGGTAAGGGGGTAAAGGTGC
>OZ024752.1:38293824-38296324 GCA_964016885.1 Eledone cirrhosa
AGCCCAAGTCATTACACCTGATGGGATGACAGAGTTCTTTGAGATACTGGCTGGAGTGCTCCAGGGAGATACATTGGCTCCCTACCTTTTTATCATTGCAGTGCAGTTGTATATATATATATATATATATATATATATATATATATATATATATATATATATAAAGTACATCAAAAGAAACCTGCATCTCCTATGCATTTTGTCTGACGAGAACATGTTTTGGATTATACTGTAGAAAAGCCTTGCATCTTCGAAATATATATAATAAAATAAATAGAGATAAACTAAAGTAACTATCTATTGTTCATTCATACGGGGTCGATAAAATAAAGTACCAGTAATGTACTGGGTAATTGCTGGCCTTGTGCCTAAAGTAGAAACAATTATTATTATATGTATATAAAGGCGGTGGATTGGCAGTATCGGTAGACGGTCGGATGTCATGCTTTGACGCATAGAGTTACGGCCCTTTCCATTCTGATTTCAAATGCTGCCGAGGTCAACTTTGCCTTTCATCCTTACGGGGTCGATAAAATAAAGTACCAGTAATGCACTGGGTATTTGCTGGCCTTGTGCCAAAACGTAGAAACAATTATTATTATATGTATATATAAACAATATATATATATATACATATATATATATATATATAATTGGAGGCTTAGTAAAATCGAATCTTTGGCGGAAGCAAACTCGACCTACGATATGAATGAGTTAGCAAAGCACTCGACAAGGTAGGTCCTTAGAGTAATAACATACGTTTAAATAGCTTGACAAATTGAACATTGTGGTAGGCAAAATCTAACACACAATACCAAAGTAACGAAAGAACTTACAGGTTGAGAAAAAAAATGTATATATATACGTGTGTGTGTGTACATACACACACACACACACACACACACACACACACACACACACACACACACACACATATATATATATATATATATATATATATATATATATATATATGTATGCATATATATCCACCCAGCTTATGCTGACCGGATAACCATGTTGCTTGTTTTTTCCTATCTTTGCGTTGCTTTCATCCTTCTATGTTGTTTACTTGTCTCACTCGCTTTACGCGATTTACTTGTCCCAATAGGTTTATTTAGCTATTGCTGCTCGCACTAACCGGAGGTATATGATTTTTAATGCGATGAAATACCAATGAAGGTTGGAAAATCACTGACGAAGGACCATTTTTATCATATGTAACCCATGTGCAACCACGCAGTATTCTTTCTTCTCATGTTTTATATATATATATATATATATATATATATATATATATATATATATATATATATATATATATATATATATATATGTCAATACTTATCTTTTTCCATTTCTCCGAGGGTTCTTAACCCCACTATCAGGCTAAATAATTTCTTGAATTTCTTTAGTCAAAATACGGCGATAGCTTCCATTTATAATAATTTCAAACCCGCTTGCTGTTTCGAAAATTGGATTGGCAGTATCGGTAGAGGGTCGGACGCCATGCTTTCCAGCATAGTTACGTCCCTTTACGATCTAAGTTCAAATCCCGCCGAGGTTGACTTTGCCTTTCATCCTTACGGGGTCGATAAAATAAAGTACCAGTAATGCACTGGGTAATTGCTGGCCTTGTGCCTAAAGTAGAAACAATTATATATATATATATATATATATATACATACACACACACACACACACACACATATATATATATATATATACATATATATGTATGTACACACACACACATATATATATATATATATAGAGAGAGAGAGAAAATTGAGGTTGGTAATGGCACATGGAATATATAAGAGACAGAATACTTTATTCTGTCTCTTATATATTCCATGTGCCATTACCAACCTCAATTTTCTCTCTCTCTCTCTCTCTCTCTCTCTCTCTCTCTCTCTCTCTCTCTCTCTCTCTCTCTCTCTATATATATATATATATATATATATATATATATATATATATACATGTATATATATATATATACATATATATATATATATATATATATATATATATATATATATATATATATATATACATGTATATATATATATATATATACATGTATATATATATATATATACATATATACATATATATATATATATATATATATATATATATATATATATATATATATATATATATATACATATATATATATATATATATATATATATATATACATATATATATATATATACATATATATATATATACATATATATATATATACATATATATATATATATATATAAATTGGAATAAATGCTCTGAAATAGCGATATATATGTGAATATAGACATAGAATATTCGAAAATATTCTGTATGTTTATAATAAACATTTTGAAGACCTAATCGCTATAGAATAGAATACGTCACGTATTACAATTAGATTCTCGATAAAAGCAAGGGAAGTAAGTCTACGCGTTTCATTCTTGTTAGAATTCATCAGGACTACATATCCAGTGCTTTTATC
>OZ024752.1:38303824-38306324 GCA_964016885.1 Eledone cirrhosa
ATATATATATATATATATATATAATAAAATATAGAGAAAAATACTGCAGGTAGCACATGGATAACATGTAATAAAATGAGTCCCTCATCAGTGATTTGCCGACGATCATAGATATTTCATTGCATTAAAAATCATATACCTCACGTCGGTGCAATAATAACCAAAATAAGTTATTAGGACAATTGAAACGCGTAAAGCGAGTGACACAGGAGAACAACAAAGAGTATAGCTAACCGTAGGGGAAAGAAACAAGCTTCAAAAATTATTCTGTTTAGCATAAGCTAGGTGAATATATGAGCGCTTTTAGAAAAGACCCGACACGAGCGAAGGCTATGTGAGAAGAGAGAAAAATAGCCTTCGTGGTGTACAGGATGAAATGAAGAGAAGAGAAACAGTGAGTGAGTGAAAGTGTGAGGAAGAGTTAACTGACATGACAGAGGGGGAGAAACAGAGAGAATGGGGGAACAGTAAGAGAGAGAGAGAAAAAAACACAGAATCGCAGTGGTAAATATATGTAATAAAATATAGAGAAAAATACTGCAGGTAGCACATGGATAACGAATATATATATATATATATATATATATATACATATATATATATATAAATATATATATATATATATATATATATATATATATATATATATATATATATATATATATATATATATATATATAAAATATTATAAAAAGGAATAATAGATACAATATACCTATTTTTTTCTTTAGTCCCGACTGTACAGTTTCGCTGGTCACTATGCAAAAATGTTATATCATAGATATGTAACATTGTTGTGAGGTAAGCCAGCTTATCAAGAGAGCACCTCAGGGAAGAGTCCTAACTACATACGTCCGTAGCATGCGAAAAAATCTCAGAAAGGCGGAGGGAGACTCTATCACGTGATACACCGGTCAAGAAAGGGGATTAATCCCTTGTAGCAGTGAAAATATCTCACAAGGCGGAGGGAGATATTGATATGATACATAGGCTACAGAAGGGTATACCTTCTGTATACCTTTGTATACCTCTCATTATTATGTGGATTGGCAGTATCAGTAGAGAGTCGGACGCCATGCTTTCCAGCATAGTTACGTCCCTTTACGGTCTGTGTTCAAATCCCGCCGAGGTTAACTTTGCCTTTCATCCTTACGGGGTGGATAAAATAAAGTACCAGTTATGTACTGGGTAATTGCTGGCCTTGTGCCAAAAGTAGAAACAATTATTATTATATATATATATATATATATATATAAGGTAAATACGTAAATTTTCAATTTTCCCAGGCTGAGGTCGGATACTTTTTTCGACGCACCTCTTACACACTTGTCTGTATTCTGTAGTAGTTTATTTGTAGTGTCATTACCTTAATAATTAAACAAGAAGTGGCCATCAAATGCTTCTTAGTTAGTCTTTTGTCTTGGACACTCAGCTGTTACAAAGACTATCTCGACCTCCTTTAACCCCACCTCCATCTACAGCAATGACGTCATGACCAATCTCAAAATTTTGCACTTCTTATCATTTTGACCTTCTTCACAGATTTACTCTCAACAAACGTGAATTAATCGTGAGACATTATAGCTATTGCGAAATTTGTTAGAGCATCAGGAAAATGCCTTGTGGTATTTAAGTAAGGCATCTGACGTATGAGTTCAAATCCTCCGGTTTTCGTTTGTTTGTTGTTGTTTTTGTTTTTGTTTTCTTTTTCGGGAGGGTTTCTAGTTATAATTGTTTCTACTTTTGGCACAAGGCCAGCAATTATCCCAGTGCATTACTGGTACTTTATTTTATCGACCCGGTACGGATGAAAGGCAAAGTTAACCTAGGCGGGATTTGAACTCAGAATGGCAAGGGCCGTAACTCTATGCATCAAAGCATGGCGTCCAACCCTCTACCGATACTGCCAATTCACCGCCCTTTCTAGTTATAATGGCGGTGAATTGACAGAGTCGTTAAAATGTCGGATAGAATGCTTTGCGGTATTCATTCCGGTTCTCTGCTCCCTGAGCTCAAATCTCGCCGAGGTCAACTTAGCCTTTCATTCATTCGAGGTCGATGAAAAAATACCGGTTAAATACTGGGGTCGATTCTTCCTCTATATATATCTTTGTCACTCTCTCTATCCTTCTTTGGAAGAAATCTGCTGTGTTCAGACCTGGAGAGGAGATGGGCTCCACCGGGTTTAAAAGTGCCCAAGAAATACCATATCTCACTACAGCGTCCCTACGACTTACGACTCCTCCAGGAGTTACAGGAGTTACATGAATCTCTATTTCTCTCTCTCTCTCTCTCTCTCTCTCTCTCTCTCTCTCTCTCTCTCTCTCTCTCTCTCTCTCTCTCTCTCTTTATATATATAAACATTTTTCTATATATTTTTATATATATATATACATATGTCCCAAGGCTCTGATACCATCAACACTATAAACACAGAGCTGGCATATCTAAGAACTGACTAACTGCCTGATGAGGTCATAGCCATTCAATGGCTATCATC
>OZ024752.1:38318824-38321324 GCA_964016885.1 Eledone cirrhosa
GATATATATATATATGTAATGGCCTATATTCTAATCTTGTTGATATATATATATATAAAATAATGTTAAGGGTGAAAGCAGCGATTCTTTGCTTAAACTTGAATCTGTTATTTTAATAAATATATATATATATATATATATATATATATATAGTGGAAGAACACTGGAAGGTAATATCCGTAGTGGTAGAGCACTCAGTCCATGGGACGAGTTAGGTAGAAGTGGTTACACAACAGTTAGTTCACCATACCGAGAACAATTGTTTCACCTTAGCGGATCCTCAGCTCGTAATCTTACGAACTGAGGATCCGCTAAGGTGAAACAATTGTTCTCGGTATGGTGAACTAACTGTTGTGTAACCACTTCTTTATATATATATATATCTATATTTCAGGTGCAAATACGGAAGGAAGCATCATGAAATCTAAAATCAGTATAACAGATAATATAAAGAACCCATCTTTACAGAAAACAACCAACTTTCTTTCTAGAATACACATGTTTACTTCTTCACCAAAGGAAACGCCAATCTCTCCCTCTGAGAAAACCAGAAAACTTCCTTTTGGAAAGAAGTTAAACAAAATAAATAAAGTGAAACAAAATAATAATAATAATAATAATAATAATAATAATAATAATAATAATAATAATAATAATAATGATAATAAAGCTTCTACTACGACTATTGAAAGAAAGGAAAATCCTCACTTCAATTTAGTTTTTAACGAAAAAAATAGTTTGAAAAATAATAATTCCAGGAATAAATTAGAAATGGACCGACATAAAAACGACTCTCAAATTGATTCTTTGAGAAACAAAAATGGATTCCTTTACAAGTCCACTCATAAAAGTAATATTTCTCATGTTGGTGGAAGCAAACGAAAACAATTTATCAAATCAGTTCAAAAGTCGAAAATGTCAGAGAAAGTTCCAGATTTTAGAGGATCAATAGATTCTCATATAAATCATTCATTACTTGGAAGTTCAATAATTGATATTGGAAAAACCATTGACATAGGTACCACTATTGATTATTTTAGTTCTACGGAAAATACTGTCTCATTGAAAAAAGAGTTGTCTAGTTTACAGAGTTCTACTAACCCGAGTGAACACCGAACTCGTAACAAATTGGGCCGTAAAAAATATCATTTTCATCGAACAGTGAAGAACAAAGGGGCTGGAAAACCACTGTCAAATAACAAACAATATTTTGTTAACAAAAGGAGAAAAAAGAAAAAGAAAAAAAGATTTAACACTAATAGAAACCGAAGCAAAATTGTTAACGTAACAAGTACAGAAAAAACTAGTTATTTGAAAGACATTCCCAGGTCAACCGAATTCCAACGAGGAATTTCTCTCACAAATGAACCGGAAGGAAGGGTTAACGCCCATAAAAGCTCCGAAAAAGATGGAACTGGTCAATTCACGAAGTTGAATCGATCACCCGAGAGTGAAAATCCAAATGTAAAAAAACAGCATACAGAGACATTTTTAGAGGAAAAGTTAAGTTATGAAGAAAGTTTGAAGAAAGAATTATTAATTAAGTCAGGAATGGACACGGTTAATTCAAAAGAAAATGTTCATCAAGATGCAGAATTTTTGACTAAATTACTTTTCCATAACTCGAGAAATCTAAATTCAACAACGAAACAAACCTCTAACCAGAAAATGAAAGAACATTTCTCTACTGTGTCACCTTTCAGATTAACGAGACATAAAAACGTGAGGCAGAAACCACATTCGATAAATGAACACGACCATTTTCAGACAATTGTCAAAAACGACGAATCGCTTTCAGGCTTCAACTCACAGTTGAAAATTACTGTGAAGCAATCTTTTCCGAACTTTACTCCACCGATAGTTACAACAACTAGAAATGTTTTAAACTCTGGAAAAGAAAAAGATATCTCAATTACGCAAATTTCAACAGATAAATTTGAGGCTTCAAATCTGTTGGGTAGAACACTATCAGAATCTACTTTGAAGAACGTAAACACTCAGTATGATTCTCGATTCAACCAAAATGTTAAACAATCTGATGTAACTATGCTGCCATTAACAATATTTTCCAATGAAAATAATCTGGAAGAAGCAACGCTAAAACCAAAGAAAACAAAGAAACTGTCTGGAACAGACGAGAAGAAATCGGATTTAGATAAAAAAGAAACCAAATCCAAGAATAAAAGAAAACATAAGAAAGGGATTAAATCTAGCGACGAAAATCTCAAACGAACTTCCTTTATACCTGCTGATTTGAATGGTCATTTACTGAACAGAGATTCAAATGCACCAAAGTTAATTTCTACAGCAGATTACCAACACGAGAATGGCGTCACTAGGAAAATGCTTGAGTCAGACGATAACTTAAAAATATATTCGTCAATTCAATATAAAAAATCAACTCCAGTAAATTCAGAATTTATCGATGAGATACAAACCAAATATAAGAAATTTCCTTATAAATCTCACCCAAACCGTTTCTTTATTTCAGAAATATCTA
>OZ024752.1:38326324-38338824 GCA_964016885.1 Eledone cirrhosa
TATATATATGGTGGCTGCCAACTCGTTTTCGAGTACGGCCACTACTTTATATCCATGTAGGAGAACCCCTACCGATGCGCTGAACGAGTGTGACTTTTTAGTCCAGTCAGCGACTTGAAAACTCTGGTACAAACACTACACTTGTGACAATTATTGACACATAGTGCTGGGCCCATGGTACCATGTGACGGCAAGTGCAGAGAGATCTCCAGATATAAAGCAATGCCTGTGCCGTGAAGCTTTTATAGTGAGCAAAGGCACTGCACAAAGCCAGTCCCACTCTCTTAACCAAGATGATATTTACCAAAAAGAAGAACAAGTCAACATCATTGGATACCATCAGGGTTGCAGGTGTTATATCAGAGTTTTCCTTCTCCTAGAATTCTGCCTTGACAAAGGCTAAGGGGTCATCTCTCCCAGTGATTTTGGATGGCCATTGACTCTTAAGAGCTCCTTTGCCCTTTGACAGGTTTTGTTTTTAGTCCTGCAGGATGTCCAAAGTCACCCTCCTCACCAAGAAACCTTAGTGGGGTTGCCAGTTTAGTCGCCAACGACCCGACATTATATATGTATATATATACATATATACATATATGTATATATATACATATATACATATATAAGAACCTTCCAGTCGAGAGATTCCCGCACCATTATCCTTCTCTTCTCTACTTTTGCCCGACCACACCTTGAATACTGTTGTCCACTGTGGTCTCCCCACACGAAACAAAGTATCATGAAACTTGAAGCTCCTCAAAGGGCAATCACGAAAAAGATAGATGGCATGTCAGACCTTGACTACTGGGGTCGATTAGAAAACCTGAAACTTTACTCACTCCAACGTCGCCGTGAGCGTTATATTATCTGCATGATGTGGAAAATGTTCCATCATCACTGCCCAAATGATGTTGGCATCGCCTTCAAGATACACCCAAGGCTTGGGCCCCGTGCTATCCGTCCCATACAAAAATCTAAATCGCAACTCATAACAACAATACGGCACAATTATTTCACCTCAATCGGCCCTGCTCTCTTCAACATCACACCAGGACACGTCAAAACAGAAACTGACCACACAAAATTCAAGAAGTCTTTGGACAAATTCCTCCAAGTAATCCCGGACAAACCACCCACACCCGGATATGTCTCCGCAAACAGTAATTCTCTTCTCGAATGGGCCATGGTGCCCAAATCCTGAATTGAAAGACTTCGCCAGGTGGTGCTATTAAGTTAGACATGGCCTGGGCCAATACTGGCCAAAACATTTCAAAGTTATTCAAAGTTATATATATATATGTATATATATATATGTATGGACACTACCGTAAACTCTTGGTAGATTTATCTACATATATATATGTATATATGTATATATATATATATATATATATATGTATATATATATATATATATATATATATATATATATATATATATATATATATATATATATATATATATATGTAAATATAAATATATACTTTCCCCTACCCCAAAATTGCTGGCCTTGTGCCTATATATGAAACCATTATCAGTAGTAATAGTAGTAGTAGTAGTAGTAGTAGTAGTAGTAGTAGTAGTAGTAGTAGTAGTAGTAGTAGTTTTAATATTCGTCTACGCTATCCCGTTTATTTTCAGATAATTCACCAAGTCCGTCGAGATACTTTGGCCAGTATATATTTCCAAATGCAAGAAAATGGAGTCACAGTTGAAGCAAAGAAAGCAGCAGAGATATTTGCTAGACTTCAGCTTACAGAAATAAGTGTATATCTAAAATACGCGGTAAATATTTCCACCATTTAACGGCGCTTTATTATTTATATCTTAAGCTTCAGATATTGCTCGGTCAGTCTTTCTGTTCCTGTATTTTACAGCCTATTGGACGTACCGTATTTTCCGGCGCCGAGGACGCTTCGTCTTCGAGGAGGTACCCTAATTTTGATAACCAAAAATTTGAAAAAAAAAAATAAATAAATGATAAACTATCTTCTACCTCCTGGACGCATGGTGGTTTTTTTAAAGACTTATTTTAGGAAATAAGAGACTTATTTTTTTATAGTCGACTGAATCAACCCATAATATTACGAACTTTGTGAGTGTATGTGTATATATATGTGTGTGTATATGTGTGTGAGTGTGTGTGTGTATATATGTGCGAGTAAGAGTGTGTGAGTGTATATGTGTATGTGTGTATATATATGTGTGTGTGTGTGTGTATGTGTGTATATATGTGCGAGTGTGTGTGTGTATGTATATGTATGTATGTGTGTGTATGTGTGTATGAGTGTATATGTGTGTGTGTGTATGGGTGTATGTGTGTGTATATATGTGTATGTGTGTGTATATGTGTGTATATTTAAGTTAGCAACAAAAGAAAATGGCGTTTATTATGTGAACAAAACAGTCAATTTTTGATGAATGTTATATATTTATTTATCTATAGATATGTGTGTATATGTGTATATGTGTGTGTATGGGTGTATGTGTGTGTATATGTGTGTATATATGTGTATATGTGTGTATATGTGTGTATATGTGTGTATATTTAAGTTAACAACAAAAGAAAATGGCGTTTATTGTGTGAACAAAACAGTCAATTTTTGATGAATGTTATGTATTTATTTATCTATAGATATGTGTGTTTATGTGTGTATGAGTGTATATGTGTGTGTATGGGTGTATATGTGTGTATATATGTGTATGTGTGTGTATATATGTGTATATTTAAGTTAACAACAAAAGAAAATGGCGTTTATTATGTGAACAAAACAGTCAATTTTTGATGAATGTTATATATTTATTTATCTATAGATATGTGTGTATATGTGTGTACGAGTGTATATGTGTGTATATGGGTGTATATGTGTGTATATATGTGTATGTGTGTGTATATGTGTGTATATGTGTATATTTAAGTTAACAACAAAAGAAAATGGCGTTTATTATGTGAACAAAACAGTCAATTTTTGATGAATGTTATATATTTATTTATCTATAGATATTTGACAAAGTGAAGACAATCAATATAATACCAGAAAGACAGGAGAGTCATCCCGCGTCTTCATCAACGAAGTGGATGATGGTGACCATAGCTGCACCGTCCATCCCGGTGTTGTGTGTTGTTTTCATCCTACTAAGTAGCTGGTATCGCAACCATGTACGACTTCGTCAAAAAGCAATGGCAGACATATCACGTGGAAGTGGGGTATGTCTTGTTCTACTGTATCAATCATATCTTGAAATCTTTAACCTTTACTAGACTATCCGTGACCCGTTGGGTCACCAATAGTTCAAGGTACCCGAAAAAACTGCGCAAGCTTTCCTATCCTGATTTGCGAGCCACTGCCATCGTGCCACCCATGAGGCTGTGTCCCCATTAGTGCTTTGGAAACCACAAGCAGTCACTAATAACAGGGGGCACAAGCTCTCCTATCCCGATGTCATCTCCAGAGATTCTGGTATTGAAATCCAGGACTTGGCAACGACAATGGACGACAGACCCACGTGGAGATCAATTGTTGAGTCCATTTCAGCTGAGGCCACTGGATGATGATGATGATGATGATATGTAAATTAAATTATGAAAGATGGAGATGAAGAATTTATTTCTTTTGTTTGTTTTAATTTTGTTTTATTTTTTGTTTTTATTTTGTTTTATCTTTGTTTTATTTTTGTTTTATTTTTGTTTTATTTTTGTTTTATTTTTGTTTTATCTTTGTTTTATGTTTGTTTTATTTTTGTTTTATCTTTGTTTTATCTTTTGTTTTATTTTTGTTATATTTTTTTCCAGTATACGGAGTCACTGGCAGATGTTGGTTTAGAGATCGATATGGAAAAGGGAGAAATTGTAAGTCGTGCTGGCTCCACTTCTGTATTATGGTCTGAAGATTTTGTTGCCTCGGCAAACAAGGATAGTAATTCTCATGCAGATTATTTGCCACCAGACTACGAAAGCTCACGCAGCAACTCATGGAGTGCTTACGCGGACCCCAATAATGTCTTTAACAGCCTCCGTAACAAAAAACGGTCGCCAATTCCCAAACGCTACCAGCGCCAAGGAAAATACGCAAAGAAACACAGCGCAAGCAGCTTCAATTTTGAAACCGGTCTAGAAGACGAATGGTAAGTTTATTTTTTTCTATAATCGTTCAAATATCGTGTGTGTGTGTGTGTATTGTTTTTCTTCCCATCTTCGGTTAGCTCTTCCTTCTATGTTGTTTACTTGTCTCACTCGCTTTACGCGTTTCACTTGTCCCAATAGCTTATTTTAGTTATTGCTCGCACCAACCTGAGGTATATGATTTTTAATGCGATGAAATACCAATGATCGTTGGCAAATCACTGATGAGGGACTAATTTTATAATATGTATTCCATGTGCAACCATGCAGTATTCTTCTCCCCATGTTTTTCATATATATATATATATATATATATATATATATATAGCCTCCGGAATCCTCTCCCCCCACCCCTCTGACCCCTCCCCATCCACACACGCACACACACTCCGACCTACACCCCACCTCACACACACACCTCTTCCTGAACATGCAACCCCGTTCTTCCCCCAACTCTTACTTTCACACACACACACACACACACACACACACACACACACACACGTACACCTACACACACACACCACCTTCAGCCCTCCCCGCTCGGACACCCCGCCCCCCTCTCCCCACTCAACCCGCCACCACCCCTACACGCCCCACACCCTTCCACCACCTGTTTTACTTCATGTTTATTTTTATTTTTATTATGCTTTTATATTTAATTTCATTTGTACCGTTTCCTCTCACCCCCCTTTTTTCTATATGTCTCTCCACCACTCCCCTACACACCCTTGGAACTCTCTTCCCACACACTTTTCACCTGAAGAAGGGCTTATGCCCGAAACGTCGTTCCCCACCACCACCCCACTCTCAAGAGCGTGAAACTAATAAACCTTTGTTCGTACTGCCTCTCTGTTTTGTTCCCGTTCAATTTTTTACTATATATATATATACGATATTAACAAATGGAAACTATATTTATAAAACCATATTTATTTCATTATACATATTTCAAGGACACCAAGTTAAATTATGGTGTGCTTTCATCAGATAAAATATAATATAGAGCAGTTTTATAAATAAATATTGACATACCCTTAAAGAATGCAACCATTTCTGTTGGAAGCTCCCGGATAGTACGCTCTATCTCAAAATTATTTTTGAAAAGCATTAGAAATGCGCAACCGGTAAAACTTAAAACCAAAACTGAATACTAACCAATCCTATTACTAATTCTCACTTATTCCTAATTAAACTAGTTTTCACTGTGAACAATTTGTCAGCATTTTCTATTCCGTTTACCAATATATCATAACTTGTGTGTTACACCTCTATTCTTTTAAATATATATATATATAAATTCGCTGTATGCTAGTTATATATATATAAATTCGTTGTATGTTATATATATATGTGTGTGTGTATGTGTGTGTGTGTGTGTGTGTGTGTGTGTGTGTGTGTGTGTGTGTGTGTGTGTGTGTGTGTGTAATAATATATATATGTATGTGTTTGTATGTCTGTATGTAAAAAAGTAAACAGAAATAACAACACAATCGGTACAGTATATGTAAGAAATATATTAGGTTAACGCTTGAATTAGTAGGAAGAGGGTCTTAACGTTTCGGATGCTAGTCCTTCGTCAGAAGAAAGAATGAGAAATTAGAAAGATTGAAGGGACGGGCGGGGCAGAATCGGAAAAAAATGTTTTTAGAGAAAGATAACCGGTCCATTCATGTTGCCATCACTTGGAAAGCTGTTGGTGCTGGCGTTTTGTTTAGGATATACTTTTTTTAGAAAAGTGGATGATGGAACGCGTCTACCTGAACTGGAAAAAGCCGTTTTGCATATAGAGCTATACGTGTGCGTGTGTGTTATTATACGTCCGTACGAATCTAAGAAGATATGTGTGTGTATATGTAAGTAAAAGAGAGTGTGTGTGCGCTTGTAATTACGAAGCTGTGAGCAAAAGTGTGTTAATATAAGGGTGTATGTGTGCGTGTATACAGAGCTGTGAAGGGAAAAGTAGAGTGTGCTTATTTTGTTGGTCTGTACCAGCTGTAAGAGTATATGTTCCTGACCATAAGAGAGCCATAGCAATCTAGAGGTGAATGTACAAGCGTGAGTGTGATAACTGACGGGGTATTAAAGAAATTGGGAGAGGAGTTGAATCTATGAGGAAAATAGGACCCAGGGCGGTAAATCAGACTCTGTTCAGTCCTGGTGCACGAGGCCTGTGGTCCGTGATGTAAAAGGACACCCAGGACTGAGACAAGTATGGAAGAGTGACCTGGGGAACAGAAATGACGGGCAGCAGGAATACCCAAACCGAGTCGTATGTCCTTCAAATGCTCAGCAAAATCGTCTGCCAAACGTTGGGGGCCTGTGAGAATGGTGAGGTTGGAAATGAAAGGACAAGTGTTACAGCGGGGACGAGAACAAGGATGAGAGCCGGGTGGAGTCGTAGGAGAGAACGAGAAGAAACTGTGTACCAGGAGGTCGCGGGTGTTACGGGCGCGCTTAAATGCGGCGATAGGTAGATTAGGAAAAAAAAGCGAGAAGCGACGGGGTCAGAAGAGAGGGTGCGGAAGGAACGGAGAATATGTCGCCGAAGAGGTAGGGTGATGGGGGTGGTAGGTGAGGGGGGAAGGAAGGCGGGTGTTGGGCGGGCGCTGGTGAGGTGAGAGGGCTTTAGTACGGTGGGTTTCACGGACGTGGGTGAGAGCAGCTTGGATCAGGGTGGGGGATATCTACACTGGATGAAGCGGGAGGCCATGTGAAGGGAATGGGTTTCGAAATCGTGGTCATATATATATAACTAGCATACAACGAATTTTTTGTGTGTATTGATTTCAAAGTCATGTTAAAACTTTAACTTAGGATATAATTAATAATTGTTTCTACTTTAGGCACAAGGCCAGCAATTACTCAGTACATTACTGGTACTTTATTTTATCGACCCCGTAAGAATGAAAGGCAAAGTTAACCTCGGCGGGATTTGAACTCAGACTGTAAAGGGACGTAACTATGCTAGAAAACATGGCGTCCAACCCTCTACCGATACTGCCATACATTATTAGGCCTGCGTAGGTAAAAATACATAGCTGGGAACTATATAACTACATAGGCATGGTTATCTGTAAGATGGGTGTCAAGTGATTGGGCAGAGGCACAATTTCACTGCTTGCCATAGGTGCTATTTTCCTTAGTTACGCCTCTGGGATCTCATCTAGTTGCTAAACTCATAGGTCGCCTGCTCAATGAGATCTGAACTGGGCGTGAGTTATTGGAACACTTCATCAGAAATGTTTGCCTTCCTGTAGTAATTAAAATAACGATTTCTTTTTTGGTGGTGGGGTGGGGGTGGGGTTCTGTTGATGTCTTCAAGTCTGTGATAAAATTTAAACTCGGAACTACAGACTAACAAATTATTCGCCAATTATATAAAGCCACCATCTTCACCACCATCACCAACACCATCACCACCAGCTCCACCACCAATAACACCATCACCACCGCCACCATCACCACCAACACCACCACCACTAACACCATCACCACCATCACCACCACCACCACTATCACCATCACTACCACCACCACCATCACCACCATCACTACCACCACTATCACCACCACCACCACCACCATCACCACCAGTACCACCATCACCACCATCACTACCACCACTATCACCACCACTACCACCACCACCAGTACCACCACCACCACCATCACTACCACCACCATCACTACCACCACCACCACCACCACCCTCACTACCGCCACCACTACCACCACCACCACTACCCTCACTACCGCCACCACCATCACCACCAACCACCACCATCACCACCACCAATAGTGTATACTTCCCGAAGTAAATATTTACAACCTGGTAGAGTAGACTATTAAAAGAGTTAAGTGGTTTACAATATCATACATAAAATATATATCATAACGATGTATATTTGTATGTATGGATATCACATCCTCTGTTAAACTACAAGATAAAACAAATAGTTAAGTAGCTTTTAATATACTTAATGTAATGAGTTCCCAGAAATTTGTTCAGTTAATTATTAAAAAACCCGTAGTGTGGAGAAAGATCGTGAGCTTAATGGTTAAGGGAAATAAGGGAGGCAACTCAGAATTTAAATTTACTAAAATTACCGTATGTACTCGAATATAAGACGCTAAGGCTCCACAATTTTATTTCTGAGAAATGGGCGAAAATCCAAACCTTAACTACGTAGAATTTGAAGTTGATGAAAATTATCAAAACATTGACCCCCAAATATAAGTCGACCCCGTTCTACCATTGATTTTTTGGTCACATTCCTCGACTTATATTCCGATGTATACGGTAATTAGAAATTAAAGGTTAGCATGTAGAATAGAGGGTGAGTTTGATGTTAGGCAAGTACGGTGAAAACACCACACACATTTCAACACTATTAACCCTTTAGTATTTACATTACTCTATATATACTATTATATTTTCATGGTAAACTCTTTATCTCACATAATATCGAATCTATGAGGTTTTGATATTATTTATTTTAAGAACAACACCTTAATATCAGTATAAGTGGCCGGTTATGGCCAGTTTAAACAGAAAGTGATGAGAAAATTCTAGCCGGATACAACTGGTTTAAATGCTAAAGGGTTTGTAGCGAGAGTACTGGGTAGTATGAATGTAACAAGGAATACATTGTTTGTGTGTAGATAATATTTAATTAACAATGGTAGATAGTATAGTTGACATGTCAAAGAAATAGAATGAAACAAAGTTAGTCGTTACCGTTTTGATTGCCAGGCAAACGCGGCTGGCAGAGGACGCCTGGCTAAGGCCAGCCAGGCGCCGGAAGGCCAAATGAGAGGCAGAGCCAAATGAGAGAGTGAGAACTTAAAGTTGTTAGTTTTATAGGGTTCTGACCGGAAGTTACAGAAAGGGTTCTACTTCCCGTCTAGATGTTAATCCAAACAAGGGAGGAGACAACCGCTACAGGTTAAACCTCGTCAGTGGAGCATAATCCAACTGGTACTCGCCAGTCCCTAGATGGTAGAGCTATAACGATTTTAAGTGAATAAACACTGATAGGTGAGACATGCTACTGACCAGGGTATCTTATGTTGTGACACCTATTAATGTAGTAGGCCCTCCATTGACATTTTACTAATTACTATACCAACTGTTGTTTTCTTGGTCTCCATAACATGAACACTTCGCATATATAGGTGAGAAAAAGTACTCAATACCAAAGTGGGATTTAAATATTCATTTAATATGGCTAAATAGTAAGCCTTGTTACTCTGGAGATTCCCCCTGCACACTCGCAGAGTCATCCTCCCACTTCTGTCCACTGTAGAGTGGTCGTGTAGGTGACACGACAAAAAGCACCCAGTCTACACTGTAGAGTGGTCGTGTAGGTGACACTACAAAAAGCACCCAGTCGACACTGTAAAGTGGTCGTGTAGGTGACACGACAAAAAGCACCCAGTCGACACTGTAAAGTGGTCGTGTAGGTGACACGACAAAAAGCACCCAGCCGACACTGTAAAGTGGTCGTGTAAGTGACACGACAAAAAGCACCCAGTCGACACTGTAAAGTGGTCGTGTAGGAGACACGGTAGAAAGGCTCCCAGTCCACACTGTAAATGTGATTGGTGTTAGGAGGGGCATCCAGCCATAGAAAACCAGCCAGAAACAGTTCTGTACGATCGAGACACGGTCTCTCGACAAATCTTGTCTCAAGTGGGACAAAACCGTCCAACCCATGCTAGCGTGGAAGATGGACGTTAAACGACGATGATGATAATGTATATATATATATATATATATATATACATGTGGAGGCACATGGCTTAGTGGTTAGAGCATTGGCCTTGCAATCGAAAGGTTGTGAGTTCAATTCTCAGACCGGGTGATGTGTTGTTTCCTTGAGCAAGACACTTTATTTCACGTTGCTCCAGTTTACTCAGCTGTAGAAATGAGATGATAGGAACTGGGGTCCCTATCATTCCACTGCAAAGTGGTCGTGTAGGTGCCACGGCAAAAAAGCACCCAGCACTCACTGTAAATGGGGTTGGTGTTAGGAAGGGCATCCAGCTGTAGAAATCAAGCCAGAATCAGTTCCCGTCCCACCCTTGCAAGCAGGGAAAAGCGGTCGTAAAATGATGATGATATATATATAATATGGGTAATAATAAGTATTACCCAATTACAAGTATGAAAATAGCTCAATGTAAAATATATGCTCCTATTCTTCATATGCTTTTTCCGCCTGTTATCTTATATAAATGTTGACACTTATCTAGCCTCCCATATTATGTATCCTCCTAATGTTCTAGTGACAAAGTTTTGATATTATATTTGTGTTTGACCTTTGTTATCTACTCTGATGATTCCGGCCTTGTGCTAGGATGAAACGATCGTAAGTGATTAAATGTTTTAAACACTCTTTGATTGTCATTTACATTATATATACATATACACACACATATATATATATATATATATATATATGTGTGTGTTAAGTATTTCCATGGAAAAGGTAAAGGAAAGAAGAGTGCTCTATGTTTAGTACAGAGCTATTTAATTATGTTAATATAATTAAATATAATTATATATATATTAGCATGGATCTAACTACAGTTTATTTTTTTTATTTAAAAACTATCAGGTCTGACCCAACATTAGATTGGTTTTAATTTCAGTCTAGCTGTAATAATATCATCAGAATGAGATAAGCAATTGTGAGATAACTATTAATCCTATCAGAATGAAGCTGGCTATAGTCTGTTACAATTGACACTAAGTATCAGTATTCTGATCTGTTCTACTTGACAGGCTAGGCTGTCTTCTTTCTACTGATTACTGTGATGCTGGCAACCTCAAGGCAGATTGGTTACAGCTTCAAACTTTCCGAAGGTGTAGCCTGGGCACGACTGAACATAACATAACAGGTCTGTTCCACCCTATTTCGGACTACCTCTCATGGCAAATTTATTTCCTGCACCACGAATTTAACAACCTTTTACATTATGCGATTGGCTTTTTTCCCCACCTCCATCAAAATATTTCCAACTGAATCAGATCTTGCTTTTAATAAACTCCGAAGACACTCTTGTGTCAGTAATATCCTGAGGCTACACCTTTTATTTGTGCCAGGCATGGCCAACCTGCGGCACATATGCCGCATGCAACCCTTTAAGTATTTTCCTATTGGCACGTGTAATGTCATGATTACATAAATATAATAACTTTTTTTTACAAAAATTTTAGAACATAATCTTCAGGTGTGACTGCTAATTTGAACAATCTAATTTCTTTCTCTCTACCACTCACACTTTCTCTCAATCAAATATGTATTGCTTACTGTTATACATCACGCTAAGGTGGCAAATTGGCAGAGTTGTTAGAACATTGGATAGAATACTTTGCAGTATTTGTTCCGGCTCTCTGCTCTTTGAGTACAAATCCCACAGAGATTAACTTTTCTTTTCATCCATTCAATGTCGATAACAAAAAGTACCAGTCTAGTACTGGGGTTGATTTTTCCTCTATATCTCTTTCTCACCTATCTTCTATCCTTCTCTGAAAGAAATCTACTGTATTCGAGCCTGGAGAGGGGATGGGGGCTCTAAGGTCGATAACAAAAAATACCAGTCTAATACTGGGGTTGATTTTTCCTCTATATCTCTTTCTCACCTATTTTCTATCCTTCTCTGAAAGAAATCTACTGTATTCGAGCCTAGAGAGGGGATGGGGGTCTGTCAGGTTTTAAAAACTATCCAAAGAAACACCTTATGTCAATATGGCGCCCCTATAACTCGAATATATTTTCTATAATTCTGATGCAACCCCCTTGTACCCTTATTTTGGGGGATTTACATTGTTACGGCAGTACTACTACCACTACCACCAATAATAATAATGTTTCTGCTTTTGGCACAAGGCCAGCAATTACCCCCAGTGCATTACTGGTACTTTATTTTATCGACCCCCGTAAGGATGAAAGGAAAAGTTAACCTTGGCGAGATTTGAACTCAGAACGTAAAGGGCCATAACTCTATGCTGCAAAGCATGGTGTTTGACGCTCTACTAATATTGCCAAACCACCAATAATAATAATAATAATAATTGTTTCTACATTTGGCACAAGGCCAGCAATTAACCCCCAGTGCATTACTGGTACTTTATTTTATTGACCCCCGTAAGGATGAAAGGCAAAGTTAACCTCAGCGGGATTTGAACTCAGACCATAAAGGGACGTAACTCTTTGCTGCAAAGCATGGCGTCCGACCCTCTACCAATCCACCGCCCTAAATAATAATGGTTTCTTATATAGGCACAAGGCCAGCAATTTTGGGGGGAGGGGAAAGTTGATAAAATCCACCCCAGTGCGTGACTGGTACTTTATTTTATCAACCCCGTAAG
>OZ024752.1:38343824-38388824 GCA_964016885.1 Eledone cirrhosa
AAATCAACAAATCGTATTAGAGTTATCTCCCTTGTTTGATATTTTTTTTTGTTTTCTTTTCTTTCTTTTTAAACCAGTCTATTACTTCCTTTGTTTATTACAGCCGATTAGTGTTTTATTTTCTCATTAGTTTTATTCTTTAACACTAAACCTTAAATAATTATTTATATATATATATAAAACACCATACTGCTAGGTTAGTTCGGATCTAGCTGTCGAAACGGCCGCAACTCAGCCGTCAGGTTCCTGACTCTTTCCCTATATATATATATATATATATATATATATAATTTATTTATTATCATTAACATTAATATAAAATAATAATAATCATGTACAATTATCTAAAAAATTATCAACATTTTTTTAAGAGAAGTGCCTCAAATTTTATATGGCTTAGGGCCTGAGCAGGTGAAAGTCCAGCCCTGCCATTAAAAGAATTGTACTTGTGATTTGTGGGTCCCGGCTCAACATATTGTAGGTCAAGATGGTTCCTATTTGAAGATTCTGTTAAGAGTAGAATTGTACTTAATTATAGGAATCTACGTTTGTTTTCGGTTAATTAATCGGTTTAGATAATCAACCGCCGCAATTGTTTTGAAACAAGAAGATAATGACCGAGAAAGAAATTCGGAAAACACATTAAATTCAACATGTAAGAACCTTATTATTTCTGAGGACACACTGTCTAAGTCTACCAGTGTAATGAAGAAAGGTACATTTATTCACAGTTGTATAAAAAGAAATACAATAATATAAGAACGTAAGCACGAACAAATATAATATAAAGGAAACGGAAAGGAAAAACTGTAATATAACTATGTTCCTAGAACTCGAACGTGCTGATTTACACAACTGGAAATTACATAGAACAGCCAGGGGTCCGATCTAACTCCCTGTAAATTAAAGGGTGCCAAAGTAGAAAAGAGACCCTGCTACTCATCTGAAAGAATGTATGATTAATCTTTTAAAAGTAATAAATTAAAAAGATTTGGACTACGTTTATTTAAAAGTATTCGGAAATGTTCTTCTTGTCTTAACTTACTTGAATAAAAATAAAATTTAATGATCAAATTTTAGAACTCGTAAATTTCTCCATTTTCAAAACATAAATGATTTCTTGTAGGCTCGTATATTTTGTCATCATGTGCTCTCTAATGCGGAGGTGTTTAAGCCCAATAGTAAGTGTGTTGGACTTACGATCGTAATGTAGTTGGTTCGATTCCTGGACTGGGTTATGTGTTGTGTTCTTGAGCAAAACATTTTATTTCATGTTGCTCCAATAGACAGCAAAAAACGAGTATCAGCAGTAACTGGGGGGGGGGGGGGGAGATAACACTGTGATGACTGGCGTCCTCTCCAGGAGAGAGTCCTGTACTCTCAGTCACAAAAACGAGATAAGAGACGGACTTTTTTAGACTGCTCTCAAATAGTAATTAATTATGAAATATATTAAAAACAAATAACGAAACGAAATTAAATTTCGTTTCGTTTGTAACTCACTTTTGTATGACTGACGCTTAAACAATTAAGTTAAAAAAATGTACATCCACATATGTATACTGAAATACTAGTATGCATATGATTACACACACGTATACATATGTAGATGTACCGAGTTTTTCACTGGTCACTTTACTGTGAGTGTCCAGCTATTCTGTATGTAAACACACAGACAAACCGGTTTTTAGAGTCATATTATGTTACTGAAGGCACGTGGCTCAGTGATTAGAGAATTGGATTTACAATTGTGAGGTTGCGAGTTCAATTCCAGGACTAGACAGTGCATTGTCTTCAAGCAAAACACTTTATTTCATGTTCTTCCAGCCAGATGTTGCAACCAGTAGATAGTGTCAGTCATCATTTCATTTTACGTCCGCTTTTTTCCCTGCTTGCAAGGGTGGGACGGGAACTGATTCTGGCATGATTTCTACAGCTGGATGCCCTTCCTAACACCAACCTCATTTACAGTGAGTGCTGGGGGCTTTTTTGCCGTGGCACCTCCACGACCACTTTGCAGTGGAATGATAGGGACCCCAGTCCCTATCATCTCATTTCTACAGCTGAGTAAACTGGAGCAATGTGAAATAAAGTGTCTTGCTCAAGGAAACAACACATCACCCGGTCTGAGAATTGAACTCACAACCTTTCGATTGCAAGGCCAATGCTCTAACCACTAAGCCATGTGCCTCATGGAAAGACTAATGGAAATTTGTTTCCTTGGTCTGATTTGACAAGTTCCACTTCACTCGAGAAGTGAATTAATTATATGTATTTTAATTCTTAACGTCCTGTACCACATGAAACCACATTAGTAAGACACTCTTGAAAAGTACAAAACAGTATTATGACTGCATTACATTAAAAAATCCAAGTATTTACTTTAGTTTAATGCAAATTATCACAAAGAACTGTCTACTAATAACAATACTATAAACATTTGAACAAACTTATTTTAAAATAGTTTCTAAAAAATCATAACAGGATGTTTAGAGTAAATCAAATCAACCAATAAGACATGGTTGATTGGTCAGTGATCAGCCAATATGTTTACCAGTGCTTCCCTAATCCTAACTATAGTTGTGATGTTAAAATAATTTTTTTTCTTCATGTATTTGCTTATATTTCATGATACTAAATTGTTTATTTAATTTCAGGAAATGTAAATATAATGAACTTTTTTGCAATATCCTTTAACCCTTTAGCATTTAAACCGGCCAGAATTCTCTCACTTCTTTCTGTTCAAACCGGACATAACTGTCCGCTCATACTGACATTAAGGTGTTGTTCTCAAAATCTCGTAGATTCAATATTAGGTGAGATAAAGACTTTACTACAAAAATACAATAGTATATATAGAGTAATGTAAATGCTAAAGGATTAAAACATTTAGTTTTGAATCTTCACTGAAAATTTCATGTTTTTATCCTTATTTATAAACGAAGGATTTAATCAGTTTTAAACCCTGGTACTGTTTACATGTGTCATCGTATGGGTTTCAGTTAGGCAAGTAGTCAGAAACACAAGGTGCTACTGGCCGACCAAGGATAGGATATATTGTTTATACTCAAATATAAGCTGAGGTATACGTGACCCACCACAAATAAAAAAAAAATCGATGGTAAAATAGGGGAGGGTCGGCTTATATACACCATCTAAACATGTGTTGATTAGCTGCCTTGGCTTATAAATAAGGTTTCAATATTTGCCCATTTCTCAGACATAAAATAGTGGAGTTGGCTTATATTTGAGTATATATCACCATCATTTTACGTCCGCTTTTCCCTGCTTGTAAGGGTGGGACGGGAACTGATTATGGGCTTGATTTCCACAGCTGGATGCCCTTCCTAACACCAACCTCATTTACAGTGAGTGCTGGGTGCTTTTTTGACATGGTGCCTACACATCCACTTTACAGTGTGGGCTGGGTGCTTTTTTGCTGTGGCACCTCCACGACCACTTTGCAGTGGAATGATAGGGACTGGGGTCCCTATCATCTCATTTCTACAGCTGAGTAAACTGGAGCAATGTGAAATAAAGTGTCTTGCTCAAGGAAACAACACATCACCCGGTCTGAGAATTAAACTCACAACCTTTCGATTGCAAGCCTAATGCTCTAACCACTAAGCCATGCGCCTATATATGGCAATTAAAATCAAGGGAGAGGGGAACATTTCAAAAGAAACATCTAAAATATAATTTTTTTTTAAATGAATTTAATTAAAATATTAAATGAAGCACAAAGAAGTTATGGAAGCAGTACTAAAAACACACCGCTACTGGACAACTGAGGATAGGATAGGATATAATTAAAAATGAAAAACAAATATATTTTTATAAATTTAATTAAAATATAATAAAATGAAACAAAAAGAGATATTGTTTTAAATGATTTATCTCAAGAAAAAAAAAAAAAAATCAATAGGTCATCATCAAAGTTCAATGACCTATAAAAAAAAATAGTAGTAGGATGACCAGATTTCATTGTTTAAATGAAAATTACAAATAAGTTCCCACTTTTGTGACAAAATATTAAAAGACTGAGTATGGAATCATTATTGTTAAACTTTTGTGTGTAGTTGTTTAAGAGAAAATCAAGTTAACCCGAAGAAGTCAACTTTGGTTGGGAATGGAATATACAATGCTTTACCAAATTAAGTTGTGTATTTTTTTTTTGTTTTGTTTTGTTGTATTTTTTTTTTGCTGTTGTCGATTTTTATTTTTATTTTTTCTGGTTTGATGTAATTATTGATAGTGAGTAGGCAGGTAAAAAATATACAATGCAGTAAGGAGTTAGTGATGAATAATTTCTCAAAACATGCTCCCAGATACTAAAGCGGCAAAAGACAAGCCAGGAAAATAAAAGAGAGAAACAAAATTGTGAGCTGATCTGTTAAATGTTAAACCTCGTGTTTTATCTTCAAGTTTCATAAGATGGAACAGTATACATTT
Source organism: Eledone cirrhosa (assembly GCA_964016885.1). Classification (NCBI taxonomy): domain Eukaryota; kingdom Metazoa; phylum Mollusca; class Cephalopoda; order Octopoda; family Eledonidae; genus Eledone; species Eledone cirrhosa. The sequence continues at coordinate 38,348,277 of OZ024752.1, forward strand.
TATTGGGAATAACTGAGCTTCAACTTAAACCTTTTGATACTATGATACAAAACTGTTCATTTTTAAAAGTGTTTATATTTGTATATTATCTAAAGACTTCCCTTCATAATTTTTTTATGTAAGAACCTTTGTTAAGTTATGTTTCAAACGCCAGCTTAATAATGAGAAAGTTATATGACTAAATCCCTCCAAATTATTTCAATATTTTCAAAATTATTTGAGAAAAACATAGGCAGTATCTCTCATTAGAAATATGGTAATGAAAGGGTTAATTTACGATAATTTCAAAATTGGACAAAAGATGGGATGGAGATGATAGACATATATAGGGTCATCTGAAGACAACCAGTCAAAATAAGAAACAAAATACCATAAAACAGTCACACACTACCATCTCCTATGGGGGTTCATAATACACACACACACACACACACATATATATGTGTGTGTGTATATATATGAATAAGTAGATATTCATACATAGCTAAGTCACTTGAATCTTTGACAAAAAAGAAGATTGTATATGTTTAAGTCAAAAGCCCAACACCCAGCTTAACTACTTTCCAAACACATTGCACATCATGTGTGTATGTATGTGTATATATATATATATATAGTAGTCTGCCAACCAGCAGGATCTGTGAAGCATCTGTGCCAGAAAATGTGGGATCTTGCTGGCCTAAAAAGTCACATACAGGTGTTTGAAAATTTCAAGTGATGGCTATACTCAAGCAAGAGGAAGCTGCCATCATACACACACACACACACACACACATATATAGTGATAGTAGAATAAAAGATTAAAGATTCAAAACATGCTTTTGAAAAAGATATTAGTAGCCCTAGTTTCATATACTGTCAGGTCTTGAATATATTTATTCCAATTTAGTTCAACTGATTAAAGGTGATTGATCACTTACCAACAATGACACATCCCAAACGATATTAATTAAACATGTAATAATTCTTCATGAACACTAAAACTGTACAAATTTTCCTTCCAATTTAAACCTTTGGATAACAAACAACCAGAAGCCATTTATAGTTCTATTATAGAAAACTGTTTATATTGAAGTGTATATATATATATATATATATATATCATTTCATTTTACGTCCACTTTTTCCCTGCTTGCAAGGGTGGGACGGGAACTGATTCTGGCTTGATTTCTACAGCTGGATGCCCTTCCTAACACCAACCTCATTTACAGTGAGTGCTGGGTGCTTTTTTGCCGTGGCACCTCCACGACCACTTTGCAGTGGAATGATAGGGACCTCAGTCCCTATCATCTCATTTCTACAGCTGAGTAAACTGGAGCAATGTGAAATAAAGTGTCTTGCTCAAGGAAACAACACATCACCCGGTCTTAGAATTGAACTCACAACCTTTCGATTGCAAGGCCAATGCTCTAACCACTAAGCCATGTGCCTCCATATATATATATATATATATATAAACACTTCAAAACAGTTTATGAGATATATATATATAAAACCTTACATCATAACCTAATGTAAGAACATTTATGATGAGAAAGTTACCTAAATTAATATACTAAATCCCACAAAATTCTTGATTATTTTCAAAATGATTTGAAAATCACATACAGAGCTTTTCATTGGAAATATAATGACAGAGTTAATAAAGGCACACACTAAAAGATGAACAAAAAAATGAATTCCTTTTTAAAAAGAAACACAATCCTCTAGTTAGTATTGATGATAAAAACTAACTTTCTAAAATCAACAAGTGGCACTGATTAAAATTTTAGTTAGGAAGATATTCTAAGAAAGTTGTATATCTCATTCAACATACAATACAGTCTAGCAAACACAAAACCATTCATCTGTCGAGATAAGAAGATGTTTAAGACTCATCTAGGACACAATTTCATTCACAGTACATAACTGAGTATAATCATCTCTTTTGAATATATTATGTTAAAAGATACACTACATACCTAAAATGTTAAACCTCATATTTTTAAGGGATTCACTTGTCCTTACACACAGATATGTATTTAGGGACTTAAAAACAGTAATACTAACAAAACAAGGTTTACCTAAAATATTCAACATTTTATAAATTTTGGGTGGCATGAAAGATCAAGTCCATTGGCAACTGGCATGATTTGAACTTAAACAGAGATCCTTTAATTTTTTTTATATAAAACATTCAATACATGATTTCTCACAGATGTGCCGTTATAATCACAATTAATAATAATTCTTTCAAACACTGACCCCAGTATGTTACTGGTAGTTTATTTTTCTGACTTTGGAAGAATGACAGGCAAAGTTGACCTCAGTGAGATTTGAACTCAGAACATAACAAGGGATGTAACCAAATACCACAAAGCATTTTGTCTGATGTCCCACTGATACTGCCAATCCACTATCTTCCACCTAATAATTGTTTCTACGTTAGGCACAAGGCCAGCAATTACCCAGTGCATTACTGGTACTTTATTTTATCGACCCCCGTAAGGATGAAAGGCAAAGTTAACCTTGGCGGGATTTGAACTCAGAATGGCAAGGACCGTAACTCTATACGTCAAAGCATGGCGTCCGACCCTCTACCGATACTGCCAATCCACCGACCTAATAATAATAATGTTTTCTAACATCCACCTCATAATAATAATGTTTTCTAACATCGGCACAGGGCCACAAAGGTTTGGATGTTGAACACAGCTGATTAAATCAACTCCAATATTTGACTGCTCATTTTATCAACTCCTAAGTTTACCTTGGCAGGGTTTGAACTCACAATATGAAGGGATATAATGAAATATTGCAAGGTCCATGGCACCAGAGGCATAACTAGGGCAGGGTACATGCCATGGTCTCAATGTGGACTAGGAGGAAGCACTTTCTATTAAAGTCAGATAAGCTATTGAAAGAGAGTGAAAAAAAGAAACTCCTTCAGGTGTATCATCTGTCTAATTACAGGTGTATCATCTGTCTGATTACAGGTGTATCATCTGTCTGGTGAGAAACACTATGGTGGCTGGATCATTAAACCATTTATATAAATTATTAGGCTCATATATAATTTTGGCAGAGGCACCATTTTAACCGCATACCATAGACACTTTTGTCCATAGTTATGCCACAACAATGTCTGCCCCACAACCATTAACTAGTCACAGTTAATTAACTGATTGAGGTATAGTCAGTCCAGTAATAATCTTTCAGGCTCCTACTGGTGTTTATGAGATACATGAAATACCTGTCTAGAGAATCATAAACACCGAGTCAGTTACTACCACCTCGGATGGGGTTTCACAAAAAATATACACACACACACATACACATATGTATGTATATGAATAGATGACATATTCACACATCCCTTTGACAAGCATCAATGAAAAGCTGAACTACCTTAACCATTTTACTAACACATTACACACGAGTATGTACACACTTACACACATGCATATATATGGATACATATTCACACACATTCCTTTGACAACCATCAATAAAAAGCTGAATAACTACCTTAACCATGTAATGTGTTAGTAAAAACTAACACATTACACACGAGTATGTACACACTTACACACATGCATATATATGGATACATATTCACACACATTCCTTTGACAACCATCAATAAAAAGCTGAATAACTACCTTAACCATGTAATGTGTTAGTAAAAACTAACACATTACACACGAGTATGTACACACTTACACACATGCATATATATGGATACATATTCACACGCATTCCTTTGACAAACATTATATTATTTCTGACTAAGATTTAAATGAAAAGCTTAACATCTACCTTAACCACTTACCTAATACATTGCACCTGAGTATGTAAGTATATATACACACACATACACACAAATAGAAATGCGATAAAGAATAATATTTTTTCTACCATTGACACATGGCCAGCAATTTTGGAGGAAGGAGGAAAGTTGATTACATCAGCCCAAGTACATAACTGGTACTTGATTTTATCGACCCCCGCCCCCTCTCCCAGAATGAGGAAAGATAATACGAAATCTACTAAAAGAAGGTATTTAAGAGATAAATAGAATGTGAATGGAACGGCTTTGTTTCTCAAGTCTTGTCTTCAGGCCTGTCTTAAGATGCCAGTTCAGTTAAAACAATTTGAAAGCATCATGAGCTAATGTTCACCTTGACCACCTTTCTATTTACAAAGCACTTGGTTGTTGAAAAAACCCAGAAAGACTACTGCCATGGCAACAACCACAGCAGTAACTTGTTGCCCTCATGCTCCACTTACAAGATACTTTGTCCTCTTAACATTCATCTCGTCACCACAAAAACAATGTTGCTCTCTTTCAGAATTGAACCACAACTTCTGTTCGGGAGGAGTCACTTCAGAATCTCCGGCCCCTAAACACACTACCGTTTCCTCTATGTATCCCACCCCCGACACCACCTGCACCTCCTCCGATGCCTCCACCTCCACCACCACCTCCAACACCTCCCCGACCTCGACTGCCACGATTAAAACCTCCAAAACCGCCTCTCTGTTGCTGCCAGCCACCACGGTTCACTGAAACAAATGAAAATTTGCATAAGAAATAGTTAAAGATAAAAGAATTATCGGTAATTGACTAACTATATATATTTACCATTGTACTTTAGGAGGGTCATTTTGTCAATATAAACCATATGCACTAGTTGTAGCTCATTTCAGTTTTATTGTTAACTATTTATCAAAAAACTTCTGACACAACTGTACCCTTTTCAAAAATCAGTTATAGAATGGGAAAAATAATGAAAGGAGCTCAGTAGCAGGACAAAATCTTTTCTAATAAATAATTTAAAATAATTAAGAATACAACTAAAGTAAAATACCAGCAGTATGAGTTTTTATTACAAAACGACTCTACCAAAAGCACAACAATATTGGTTTCTACGCACAACTTCAAAATAAGAAAATCTTGCAAAATAAATTTAACAATTCTGTATAAAAATACCATACTATAAACGTCCATGGTGTATGTTGTAAAATACCATATATATTTATGTATAAACTTATGAAGTCAGGTCTCTATGTCAACTTCACATATATAACAGAGTTAAAACTGCATCACAAAGATGAAGCCAAGAGACAGAAAATACTTCAGTTGCTGACACTCCACAAAAACTAGGCCTTCCTCTTAAGAGTCAGGTTTCCAGCTATACATCCAATGGCCCCAAACTGACTTAATGATATGTAAAAGGGTTACAGAAATGTTGAATTATTTATTACCTTGTGGAAAAGTCCCTGCTTTTTGACTGTATTTACCACCAGGAGGAGCATATAAGGCCCTGTCTTGTTTGGGAGATTTGCGATTGGTACTATAATCAAAACCTTCATTGCTGCTGCGTTTTATACTGAAATTGTTTAAATAAAACCATTATTAACTTGGGATATTACCATCTTTTTCTGATAATTTTAGAAAATCAACTAAATATTGCTAACTTAGGTAAATATGGTATGTACAGTCCTGTAACTCCTGAGGGAGTTGTAGGGGCGCCATATTGACATAAATATAACAGATTTCTTCCAGAGAATGATAGAAAGAGATAGAGAATGGAAGTGAGAAAAAGATATAGAGGAAGAATTGACCCCAGTACTACACTGGTACTTTTTTTATCGACCTTGAATTCATGAAAGGCAAAGTTGACCTCATTGGAATATGAGAGCAAAAATCTAGAACAAATACCGCAAAGCATTCTATCTGACATTCGAACAACTCTGCCAATTTGCTGCCTTCATAATTTATATATAATAGTACATACCCTATAGTTGCAGGAGGGCTTTTATTAGGAATCTGAAAATATAAAATGAAAAAAAAAAATCCTTAAAAAAATGAAACCGGAAATAAAACATACTTTCATTTGGAATTTTAACAGACAAATTGTATCAGCCATGAGAAATACATGTTAACCTTCATAAAATAGCTGAGGATATTTATCAGAATACCATCTTTGTTCCAGAATGAAGGAATAGTTGATCTATTGAAGAATGCATTTAACTGTTTTCATAACCATATTTCTAAAGAAATACACCATTCTAAGCTCCAGTTAATCTTGAAGATAATCAAGAATTTAAAGGGATTTAGTAAAACACCTAACTTTTTCATTAATTAGTATATCAAGCCAGTGTTTGATACATAATTTAATAAAACTTTTTACATAAAATTAAGAAGTATTTTGAAAGAGGTGGCTTTTTACTCTCATAAAACCAAGGTTGTCTCAGTCGAGATATGAGGTTTGATCCCTCATAGTGGCTGATGGTACCTTCTCTTCTGCTTTAAGGGTTTTCACCCTATTTATAAGCTATTTTAGAGCATCTCCGTGCATAAGCATATCATATATTAAATTAAATTTATATTTATAAGTAAATTTTCAGAAATTTGAACAAACAAAAATACATTTTAATGGTATTTCCACACAAAACTTATCAAGCTAGATGTAACTAAGTTATATTACTGTTATAAAAAACTAGTGCAATGTTTCGGGTGGTTGTCTTTATGTTTTTACTGGTGTCAACCCTTTTAGTCACCTCATACAAGTTGTATCAAGGACATGACAACCTCCCTAGTGTTGCTGATCTACACAATAAAAGCACCCAGTACATGTTATAAAGCAGTTGGTGTTAGAAAAGGCATCCAGCCGTAGATAGTTTACCAAACAAAGGGCTAGGAGGACCCTTCAGTTTGTGTCAAAAGACATGACAACTCTGCACATGATAGTGTGTATGACCGTATGTAAGTAGGATGCCGACCCCTCAAATTGTCTGGGAGGTCAGTAACCCTGCTTCAGCACTGACTTGGTCTATGTAGACCCATCCAACCCTTGCTAGCAAGAAATGCGAATGTTAAATGATGATGATACAACATGTAAAGATATGATGTACCTATTATAAACCAAACAGTCAGGAAAGTAGATATTTATATACTTACATGAATAGGTTTCCAAGATAAGTTGACAACTGATTTGTACACTGGAGGAGTATGAAGCAAGTCTTTTATTAAAATATTGATATTAGAAGTTATTTTCAGGGCGATGACCTTGATTTTGTTCTGGAAAACAAGAAAATGGTTTGGTGGATGAGTGGATCATTGAGAAAGAAGAAGGCAAATAATGAATTGCAGAGGATAATGGGTTCAGAACCAGTGATGAATGTTGTGAACAGAAATGGAATGAGATGGTTGGGTCATGTGTTGAAGGATGAAAGTGAGTGGGTGAGAGGAACAGAGCCACTGATGAATGTTGTGAACAGAAATGGAATGAGATGGTTGGGTTAGGTGCCGAGGAAAGATGAAAGTGACTGGGTGAGAGGAGTGATGGAAGTGATAAATGTTGTGAACAGAAATGGAATGAGATGGTTGGGTTAGGTCCCGAGGAAAGATGAAAGTGAGTGGGTGAGAGGAACAGAACCAGTGATGAATGTTGTGAACAGAAATGGAATGAGATGGCTGGATCATGTGTTGAAGGATGAAAGTGAGTGGGTGAGAGGAGTGATGGAAGTGAATGTGGAAAAAAGTAGGAAATGAAAGCCAAAGGGTTTGTGAGTGGGGATGATAGGGAAAGTGGAGAAGTTTGTCATGGGACCTGCAAGGCTAACCCATACTTTAGCAGAGCTCATTACCCTTTAAAATGTTTGCTGTTGTTGAGTCTATAAAATAGAAATGAGTATGTCAAAATATGAAACCAATACTAACCTCATCTGTTTTTAGTGTGTCTCCAGTTTTCCCTTGTAATGCTGTCCTTAGTTGTTTAATATATACCTGTACTCCGCGTGCAAAATATTGTAATCTATTAGAAATAAAAGGTGAAATACAATATTTAGTCACTTGTACATTCTCAGCAAGCTCCTGCCAATATTTTTCAAGTTTCTAGAAATTATTTTGTAGACAAGTTTCCAGCTCACACTACAAATTTAAAACTATATTTACCATTATTATTTAACGTTTTCCCTGTTAGCATGGGTTGGACAGGTTGTTACAGACCAAGTCCATTCTTAATCAGTGCCACTAACCTCTCAGATAGACTGGAGTGTTGCAACTTTCTTACATACATTTCTGCACTTTACAGAGTGCACTGGGTGCTTTTTATCATACCAGCAGCATTACGGAGGTTGTCATCTCTTTGTCATAACTGAAGACATCTCTCGACCCATTGTTAGGTTAGTTTTCTACAGCTGCATGCATGCTTCCTATCACCAACCATTTCACAGAGTGTACTGGGTGAGTTTTATTATGGCACCAACACTAGGAAGGTTGTGTTTTCATTGACACAGCTGAAGAGTCCTCTCTGAATTGATTTTCTCATTAGAAATAGGGTCCGCAAAGGGTTAAAGACACGCTCAATAAATAAACCTCTCGGTCCTACATTGCTTCAACATTCAGCACAAAGTCAGCAATTTTGCAGGGAAGGAGAAAGTCATTTAAATCAACCCCAATTCGTTACTGGTGCTTTATTTTATCAATCCCCTAAGGCTGAAAGGCAAACAGCTAACTCAGCAGGATTTGAACCCAGAATGTAAAGTAAAGAGCCGTTACTATATGCCGTGAAGCTTGTTGTCTGATGCTCTACTGGTTACTGCTAATCCCCTGACCTATGATTTATATAAATATTACACATCATTAAGTACCTGACTCTGAAATACTTCAATCTTTCAGCATTGTTTTCATCTGAGAGAAAAGACGGACATTTACGGCTTAACTGGTGGAATGTAAACATTAAACATTCAACGTAAGAAAACTGTAATTTGTGTTCTTCAGATGATGATTCTCCAGATGTTTCGTCATTTTCTTCTGATGGCGGTAATGGCATATATTCCTGAAACAGATAAAACATATATACTATCATCAGTGGGGTAATGGCATATATTACTGTGACAGATAAAACATATCATCATATACTTGGTGAAAAGATTTTTGAAAAAATTAAATAAATTCTATAGCATTGAAGGTGAGTTTTTATCACAAAACATGTCCTTTATCTAAAGTGTAGAAAACAGTCTCTAAACTGAGAGTAAAGACAACTGAGATCAATAAACCATATTCTGTTACCAACACTAAATCATGTCTGAGTCAAGATACTTAACTAACCACTGCTAATTTTACAAAAGAGGTAAGTGGTATATCTTACAAATGTAGAAAGTTGTAAGGTGTATACCTGCTCTTTTACACACACAGTCCACCCTGTCAGGCGATCATGATGGTGACATGACAAAAAGGTCCCAGACTACCCTGTTAAGTAGTCATTTCAGTGCCACAACAAAAAGCACCCAGTCCACACTGTAAGATGGTTGTGAGGTGACAGGACAAAAAGCACCAAGTCCATACTGTAACATGGTTGGTATTAGGAAGGACACCCAGCCATAGAAATCAAGCCAAAATACAGAGCCCTATGAGCAAGACATTTTCTATGCTTGAGCATCCTACAACTTATTATAAATTTATTTCCTTCCAAGTTTTCCTTGGTGTATAACAATGTAAAATATAGAAGAAAGAAGGAGAAAAAAGAGCAAACACTTACAATTAGTTTTTCATAAACTCGTTCCACTTTTTCTTCTACATCATCCAATTCTCCAGCAAATTCTGAGATCTCTGCAAATAGCTTCAGCATTTCAAGTTGCACATTGCTGCCTTCATCAACACATGCCAAATTGGAGAGATCTAGTATTACGTGATCACATATGTAGCTGACAAATATTTTGGAATGGACATTTTTCTACAAAAACAAAATCAACAACAACATCAAACATGACCAAGAAAATAAATTTAATCTAAGACGGTGAAACTTAATGATGTTTATGGTTGATCCATTCTTCAACCCTAGCCTTCTTTAACCCTTTAATTACCATACTTTTTAATAAAATACACTGTATTTGAATAAATTAATGAAGAAATTAAAAGGATTGCAAAGTGAAAAATCAAAACAATTTTTTAAATATAATAAAAGTGATTACCATATATACTCAAATATAAGCCAACCACATTCCTTATTTTATGTCTGAGAAATGGACAAAAACCCAAACCTCGTTTATAAGCCAAGGCAGCTAATCAACACATTATGTTTAGATGGCAAATATAAACCAACCCTTCATTTTCCCATCGATATTTTGGTCACATATTTTGCAGCTTATATTCAAGTATATACGGAAAATCAAATAAAAGTGACTTACCGAGAAAAGAGGTAAACTTTGTTTTACACATTGCATTAATCTGTCAACACAATCAGGGTCTTCAGGCTAGAGAGAGAGAGAGCAGGTAAAAATAAATCTATTTATTTAACACAACCAGGATCTGCAGAACAAGGGGTAGTTTGGTATCAAAAGGTTTAAAACAATAATATAACTGAAGATATGGGGGAACAGCAATAGATAAGTGATGTGTTGTTTCCTTGAGCAAGACACTTTATTTCACATTGCTCCAGTTTACTCAGCTGTAGAAATGAGATGATAGAGACTGGGGTCCATATCATTCCACTGCAAAGTGGTCGTGGAGGTGCCACGGCAAAAAAGCACCCAGCACTCACTGTAAATGAGGTTGGTGTTAGGAAGGGCATCCAGCTGTAGAAATCAAGCCAGAATCAGTTCCCGTCCCACCCTTGCAAGCAGGGAAAAGCGGACGTAAAATGAAATGAATGTTGATGATGATCATCATCATTTTATGTCCACTTTTCCCTGCTGACACACATAAAACTACAGTGAAGGTGCATGGTTTAGTGGTTAGAGTGTTGGGCTTCCCTGAGCGGGAGCTATGTTTTCTGACGGTCTACCAATACTAATAATTATATCTAATTTAGGCACAAGGTCAACAAGTTGTGGGGTAGAGAAAGTCGATTACATTGAACCCACTTTAGGAAGGGCATCCAGCTGTAGAAATCAAGCCAGAATCAGTTCCCGTCCCACACTTGCAAGCAGGGAAAAGCGGACGTAAAATGAAATGATGAAATGAATGTATTTAGGTCTAATAAAGAGATGTGTAAGACAAAGAGGTAACATTTTACACTGGAGAGAGTTTTAAAACTGTTACTAACATTAAATTTTTGGTCCAATTCTGCTTGCATGATGATAATATCCACCAACTGCTGACGGCCAGTCACGGTACTCATAGATTTCAGGCCCTTCAACATGTTCATAATGGCAATGAATTCCATACAGGTTACATCCAATAACACCTATCAACAGAGAACAAATAAAACCACATGTGAATAGGGAATAATACACATAGGGTGTATAAAAAATACAGTCATCTGATTTCAAAAGGCTATATATAATATATATATATAATATATACTAAATTCAAACAATTTACCTTTCTGCACTCGCCTACAATGAGGTCTTCATCTTCCTTCCCTAAAGTATCTTCAGGTAACACTTTTACTTTATTTGTTAAGAATTTAAGGGCCAGATCCCGCAGACAGTCATTCTCTCCGAGAATCATACTAAAAAGACCTTTCAATGTACCTACAATAGAAAAGCAAAACCAGAAAATCAAAAATATAAAGCAGTCATCTTCAACAGCAGAGAAAGTTTTCAGTAAAACAGATAAATGAAATGACCCTTCATTAGTCTTTGTTGAAGACTGTTACTGTTGTTCCATTAATAGAATGGCCAGCTTGTGGGGTTAACATACAAGGGGCTGAACATTTCGCAGACACGTGTACTCATAACATAATTCTCAGGGAGATTCAGTGTGATACAATATCTGACAAAGCTGGACCTTTGAATTACTGGTAGAGTCAATCCTATCTAACAGTTTTTGTCTACCCAGTTTCACTCACAAGGCTTGGTTCAACCCAGGGCTATGATAAATGACTTGACCGCAATGCCACACAGTGGGATCAAACCCAGGGCACTATGATTATGAGACAAACTTCTTAAACACTTGGCTATCCTTTGGGGGAGGAAGTGGAACTAGAAAAAGTGACATTTTATAAACACTTTCTAAACAATTTTCTCAGTAGTAAAATCAGTGAAAACAATTAAGTGTTGGCAGTATTGGTAGAGGGTCGGACGCCATGCTTTGACGCATAGAGTTACGGCCCTTGCCATTCTGAGTTCAAATCCCACCGAGGTTAACTTTGCCTTTCATCCTTACGGGGGTCGATAAAATAAAGTACCAGTAATGTACTGTGATAATTGCTGGCTTTGTGCCAAAAGTAGAAACAATTATTATTATTAAAGTACCAGTAATGTACTGGGTAATTGCTGGCCTTGTGCCAATAGTAGAAACAATTATTATTATTATTAACCAATGGTAGACTCGATAGAGCGGCGAATAAATCCTTAGCAGTATTTGTTCTGAGTTCAAATCCGGCAACAGCTAGCTTTGCCTTTCATCCTTACGGGGTCGATAAAATAAAGTACCAGTAACATACTAGGGTTGATTTAATCGACTTTCCCCTCCCCCTAAAATTGTTGTCCTTGTGCCTAAATCAGAAACCATTATTATTATTATTAATATATCCTCTTAATTAGTTATAACAATCACATGACATTCTAATTAGGGAGCTGTCAATGAATGTGAACTTGAAAGGTCAAACCAAATCTTATTCACAGTTGCTCAGTTAGTTGGAAGTAATACTAAATAATTGTTTCTACTTTTGGCACAAGGCCAGCAATTACCCCAGTGTATTACTGGTACTTTATTTTATCGACCCTCGTAAGGATGAAAGGCAAAGTTAACCTCGGCGGGATTTGAACTCAGAATGGAAAGGGCCGTAACTCTTTGCGTCAAAGCATGGCGTCCGACCTTCTACCGATACTGCCAATCCAATAATAATAGTTTAGATCAGTGGTTCCCAACCGGGGTCCATGTAATATTCCTGGGGGTCCACAGGCAAAAAATGGAATAAGCTTTTCTTTTGTCGAATAGCTATGAGGGGGTCCACCCCCCCAAAAAATAAGGGAAAAGGGTCCATGAGTAAAAAAAAGGTTGAGAACCACTGGTTTCGATGGAAGAATCAGCAGAAGACTTCACATAATGTGCTATATGTTCACTACATTGGACACATCAGAATATGGTAGATGAAATAAAGAATTTGGCTTTTAAGACTTATCACATACATAGTGAGATAGAAAAATAACCAAATTTCATTTCACTTTACGTCCGCTTTTCCCTGCTTGCAAGGGTGGGGCGGGAACTGATTCTGGCTTGATTTCTACAGCTGCATGCCCTTCCTAATACCAACCTCATTTACAGTGAATGCTGGGTGCTTTTTTGCCGTGGCACCTACACGTCCACTTTGCAGTGGAATGATAGGGAACCTAGTCCCTATCATCTCATTTCTACAGCTGAGTAAACTGGAGCAATGTGAAATAAAGTGTCTTGCTCAAGGAAACAACACATCACCCGGTCTGAGAATTGAATTCACAACCTTTCGATTGCAAGGCCAATGCTCTAACCACTAAGCCATGTGCCTCCATTAAAAATTTGAGTTTTAAAAAAAAAAGGGGGGGGGGTATAGCATAACAGAAAGAGATTTCAATCCTTCATAGTTGTTAAATACTCCAGATTTTGTAATGCTGAGAAAAATATAACAAATTTTAAAACTTTTCTAATTTATGCTTAAACAAAATAATAAAATATTGTTTTCAAAAGCTGAAATCTCTTTATAATAATATAATGATTTACCGTATATACTCAAATATAAGATGAGGAATATGTGACCGAAAAATTAATGGTAGCAGGGATGGGGTAGAGGAAACGAATCCAACATATTCAGTGTCAATATTTTGACGATTTTCACCAACTTCAAAATCTATGTAAATCAGGTTTCGATTTTTGCCCATTTCTCAAATATAAAATAGTGGGGTGGACTTATATTCAAGTATATTCGGTATATATATATATATATATATATATATACGAATATAAGCCAAGAAATATGTGACCAAAAAATAGTAGAAGGGGGCTGGCTTACATTTGGGGTCAATATTTTGACAATTTTCACCAACTTCAACTTCTACGTAAATCAGGTTTCGATTTTTGCTTATTTCTCAGATATAAAATAGTGAGGTGAACTTATATTCAAGTACATATGGTAATTTACATTTGCATACTTATTTTTTTTTTAAAGCAATATGATTGTTGATCCACTGACAGGGATTTTTCCATTTGAAGAAGAACACTAATGTACTTTCCTTAAAAGCACAATGAACTGGATTTTAAAATGTTCAACTCAATATATATCATTTGGTCAGTAGTCTATTATTTAAAATACTTAAAATACCAAAAATAAAAGGTTCTATGGCTAACCTGAAGCATTAATAGTGAACAATGTGGTGAGGGATGACTGAATTAGGCTCAGCTCAGAACCGTCATTGAAATGCTGCAACAACTGAATAAGAGCCACAACTATTTTGGATACAAACTCAGGTGTAACTCGGCACAATGATGGAAGATCCTTGATTGCCTGCTTACGGATCTAAAAATTTGTAAAGGAGAAATGAAATAGATGAATAATGTTGACAAGAAGCTAAAGACTCAATTCAATGTACACAAGTGGTTATACTAATAAAATGAAGAACTGAACAATGGCAAGTAATATCTGTATTAGTTAGTATATTAGTTTCTTTTGCAGGTAACCTATATCATCATTTCATTTTACGTCCACTTTTCCCTGCTTGCAAGGGTGGGACAGGAACTGATGCTGGCTTGATTTCTACAGCTGGATGCCCTTCCTAACACCAACCTCATTTACAGTGAGTGCTGGGTGCTTTTTTGCTGTGGCACCTCCACGACCACTTTGCAGTGGAATGATATGGACCCCAGTCCCTATCATCTCATTTCTACAGCTGAGTAAACTGGAGCAATGTGAAATAAAGAGTCTTGCTCAAGGAAACAACACATCACCCGGTCTGAGAATTGAACTCACAACCTTTCGATTGCAAGGCCAATGCTCTAACCACTAAGCCATGTGCCTCCTATATATATATATATAATCGGCTATTACAATATATGGTGAGAGCAGACTTCAGATCACTGAAGCTCACGGAGGAGATTACAAAGGACCATGACGAATGGAGAGATGCCGTGCTTAATGACCCGCCCCACCCTTGTAAGCAGGGAAAAGCGGACGTACAATGATGATATATGATCATCATCATCATCATCAGGTTTAGCGTCCGTGTTCCACGCTTGCATGGGTTTGGACGGGGGTTTTCCCACTTGAGGCAAGAGTGGTTGTCTTGCTCGCATAGGACTGTCTGGCGGGTTTTCTACAGTTGGATGCCCTTCCTAACACCAACCACATTTACAGTGTGGGGCTGGGAGGTTTTTACCGTGTTGCCTACACGACCACATTACAGCGTGGACTGTCTGGCGGGTTTTCTACAGCTGAATGCCCTTCCTAACACCAACCACATTTACAGTGTGGGGCTGGGAGGTTTTTACCGTGTTGCCTACACGGCCACATTTACAGCGTGGACTGTGTGTTTTTTTTGTCGTGACACCTACACGATCTCATTTGTTTCGGCCTGGATGTTGTGGGACCAACATAACTTTACATTGAAAGGGGCGGTGTGGATGGGGTGGAGGTGGTGGGACGGGGGTGTGTTTTGATAGAGATGCCTACTGACTGTAGTAGGTTTTTACTTTGTATTTAGGTAAGGCGGGTCTTCTCTATTACTGAGTACCGCCAAAGGTCTCGGTCCAGTGATATTGTCTTGGAGAGGTGTAAGCGTGTGAGGTCGGAATTTATCAGCTCGTCCCATGTTTTTCTGGGTCTGCCTACTCCGTGGCTACCGTCTATCTTTATTGCCCTGCACTTTGTTATACAGCTGTCGTCTTTCATGCGCATCACGTGACCGTACCAACGTAGCCTTCTCTCGAGTAAACAACATCCGATCCTTCTTATTTCTAATTTTTTCCTTAGTTCGTTTATGCTTTGCCGTTCACGTATATTACTATTGCACATCCAGCGGAGCATGCAAGCTTCGTTCCTCTCTAGTCTGCGTATATCCTCTGCACACAATGCCCAGGTCTCACTGCCATGCAGCATTGCTGTTCGTATGCAGGCATCGTATAACCTGCCTTTCATTTTTAGGGAGAACCCTCTAGCGGCTAATAGTGGTATAAGCTCTCTGAACTTTTTCCATCCAGTTCTGACTCTAGCTACTGTACTTTCAGAGCACCCTCCCCCACTGCTGATTTTGTCACCCAGGTAACGGAAGCTGTCCACTATTTCTATAGAACCCTCTGCGCAGTTTATATATATATATATATTGTAAACATGGTTGGTGTTAAGAAGGGCATCCAGCTGTAAAATCCCAGACAAAATACAGTTCTGTCTGAGCAAAGTGTGGTGTGGCCAGCTAGCCAGACTTGTCTCATGACGAGGGCAACCCATCTAACCCATGCAAGCATGGAAAAATAGACGTTAAATGGTAACAATCATGATGATATATATATATATATCTAAACTATAATAAAGTAAGGAGTGTGGGAGTGCATCCAGAATATATTTTTTTACCCCGTTTGTAAAATATGTTGGATTACTTTGAATAAATAATTGTTTCTACTTTAGGCACAAGGCCAGCAATTATCCCAGTGCATTACTGGTACTTTATTTTATCGACCCCGTAAGGATGAAAGGCAAAGTCAACCTCGGCGGGATTTGAACTCAGATCGTAAAGGGACGTAACTATGCTGGAAAGCATGGCGTCCGACCCTCTACCGATACTGCCAATCCACTTTGAATAAATATTACATAATTTATCTGTTAAATTTCGTGGCTGTTGATTAAATATATTTTATAGCTTATCTAAAGATTCACTTCTTTAACATTTTCAAATGTCAACGTTTCCGGTTAGCGGCCGTTATATCATAACACTTATAAAGATATTGCATATATTTCCGTCACTAATTTTCTCCTAATGCAGTTTATATATAATATCGTCTTTTTTTAAATGTATCATGGATTACGTTACTGATTACATAAGACAGTGTAACATAGACTTTGTTCAATTTCTGTGTATATTGTCAATTACGATTTTATTTGATGTATCACCGAAGGGTGGTTTTTCTGCTAGTATATATAATAGGCCACTTATAGTATAAAAAGAAAATAACACTGGGATATTATTTCAATGTTAGGTCTAGTATTTTCTTCAACTAACCACATATATTCATATATGTATATAGAGTCATATCTATATTCCTCGTGAACATGTATTTAGACAAGCTGTGAAATTTTTCTTAGTATATCTTCCATTTAGGGTGCATAGCTCAGCGATCAGAGTGTCACTCCAGGTAGAGCTGTTACTTCTCTAAATTGAGAGATCACAGCTCTAGTACTACGGACATGTGGTTAGAATGTTTAAAGAAAGAATTGCTGGATAGATTTTATGGGCAAAGCCAACCAACAGACAGGTGACCCAGAGGTAGACCACAAGAAAGAGCGATTGGATAACATCTATGAACCCAGTTGCTCCCACTTGGGGATCTGACCAGATCATTCGGAGATGGTTGCTTCTGATAGGACTATCTGGAAGGTTTGTTTTAAGACTCTGCCCCCATGACCATCCCAGGAATAAGAGGGTAAAGGGGAGGAAGAAGGGGTGTTCAGCAGTTAAGACTAGGTATTAAACTAACAAATCTCCTCTTTCTTAAGTCTTATAAGGGATCGCTTACCTCTGTCTTCTAAATTACCAAAAGAAAGTAGAGTTATTAAAACTGTAAACAAGACTCTCATAATGGTAAAAAGTTAACAGCCTGATATATGTGTATACGTACATAATAGCCTGATATATACATACACACACATATATATATATACATAGTGTATGTAATTCAGGGAATATCTGGTGGTGGTGGTGGTACCAATAGGAGTACTCAATGCTCAAGCAGAGTGTATATACTAAGAAATGTTTCAGTTACATATGTTTAGGTTTTTATCTTTTTTTATGTACACAATAAAAACCTAAATACATGTAAACAAAACTTCATCATTTTTCTTAGTATATCTGCCAGATACAGTCCTATACGAGCGAGACACAGTCACCCAATCAATCTTGCCTCAAATAGGACAATTCCTGTCTTACCCATGCTAGTGTGGAAGATAGATGTTAAACGATGATGATGATATATACAATTGGCTGTGTGTCCAGATATATACATATATATATATACATGTGGTTGTGTGTCTGGATATATATATAAATATATATACTAATAATTGGGGGGGGGGGTATTTTAAGAAACAATATTTATGACAGCATAAACAACAAACTTGAACAACCACTATATACCAAAATGTTTATGCAAGAATTCACTGACCATTAATTTCAAGTAAAAGAGAGATTACATAGAAACAAGTAATATATAGATATTGGTCTATCTACATTCCATAGGAATGTATGGTAGAGGAAATATATTGCTTCATTATGTTTGTGGACAAAGAACAAGAAGACAAGCTGATTAACTTACTGTAATGTCATCATCTTCACACAATTCAAAAAGGGCATTGAATGATTCCTGAGACAACTGAGGAAAATGTTTAAAGAAGCGGGCGATGAACTGCGATGCCAGTCGTTTCTCACTAGCACCGCTTTTAACTGCACTCAAGATTGACAGGTACTGCTCTTCATGCTGAAATGGGAAACAAACATTTTTTTCTGAAAGGAAATTTTCAGTTTCAACAATTGCTGGACAGATTTTAACGGCAAAACCAACTGACAGGAGACCCAGGGGTAGACTCCGAGCAAGATGGCTGGATAACATCCATGAGCTTGGCTGGTCATGATCGGGGATCCAGCTGGATCAGTTGCTTCTTACAGGACCTGCTGGAGGGAGTGTTTGAGGACTCTGCCCCCACAACCCTCTCAGGAATAAATGGGCAAAGAAGAAGAACAAGAAATACTTCTCAGCAGAGCTGGCCTAGTGATAAGAGTGTACAATAACCATGTTGTGGGCTCAATTCCTGGACCGGGTTGTGTGTTGTGTCCTTGAGCAAAACACTTCATTTCATGCTGCTCCAGTATACTCAGTTGAAAATGAGTACCAGCAGTAGCTGAGGGTCAAAGCCTGCGATGGACTGGTGTCCTGTCCAGGGGGAAGTCTTGTACTCTCAGTCGATTCATACCACGGAAACCAGGAGAGGCACTGACGTGATGAGCCTCTGGGCTCAAGACAGACTGTAACCCTGCGATGGACTCGAGTCTTGTACTCTGTCGCTTCATGCGACGGAAGCTGGAATAAGCATCAGCCTTTGTGCTTGAGACAGTCTTTCGACTTTTTCATGAGTGAGCTTAGATGTTTTAGATGTCATTTGACTGCAGGCCAGAGACAGACTATTGATAAGTCAGGGCAATATTAACCATTGCAATATAACATAGTCTGTCTTCCTGGATCACATCTATAGTGAAGAGAGGCAGAGATTCTGAAGACGAACAAGATAAAATAGAAACAATGAAGAGTTCATTCACTTCAGAATTACATTGTTCCAATGTTCTGAAGGTGCATGGCCGAATGTTTGACAAAGGATCGTATCGATGTTGTCAGTTCGATTCCTGGGCAGGCTGCTGTGTTGTATTCTTTAGCAAAACACTTTATTTCCCATTGCTCCAGTACACTCAGCTGAGATGAGTACCAGCAGTAACTGAGGAGTTAATCCCGCGATATACAGGCGTCCTCAGTCGCTTAACGCCAAGGAAACCGGGGGTAAACACCAGCCTGATGAGCCATCGGTTTAGAACAGACTTTAACTAACTAATATCCCGTTAGTGAGTCCAAGTTCTGACTTGATATCCTGGGCCTTACAACCAAAACTAGACCTGGGCGCCCCTAGAGGCCAACATAGGTATATGACATGTAAACTTTATACTGAATATTCTTAAAGTATTCAGAAGAATTTAAAGTAAATAGAGACAAATTAAAACATCTGGAACTATGGAACAGTCCTGGCTCATTAACTCTGACCAGATCAAATCCAAGATGTCAAAATAAACCTCAGTCGACCGTAACATGACAGATCCAAGAAAGTGTCAACATAATAGAGTTATGTCCCTTCTTGTCTGTCACTAACACCCTGACTTTAGACATTTGATTTTTTTTTCATAAAAAAAAAAAAAGAATTGCATTTCTATTTCTTTTGTGAATTTTTAAATTTTTATTTTTATAATTGAATTAAAAATTATGCTGATTTTTAGTTATAGACATTGCTTTATATTATACTAACAAAACTGAATACAAGCCCAACATCCGTAACTCGGCCTTTCTTAGCTCTCAATTTCACATACTTCCTAAAGGTGAGGTTTCTCCTAAAAGTGTGGCTTTGACTAGGCCCAAACATATACCATAGCACTGACTAAATAGTTCTGAGTATCAGTTTCTCGTTTATGACTATAGTTAATACTCTACAGACAGGTTCAATGTGCAAAAGACACTCAAACGATTAACACCGCTGTTCAAAGAAATCCCCGACTTAATGATCAACACTATTGTGATTGTTTATAAGATATTGCTTGAAATACGAGTAGTGTATTAAATTGCTCATCTATACTTCCATGTATATATAAATATATATATAGCAAAGGTTGAATGAATGTAGACAATATATATGATAGTATATAATTGCAATGGCTTTTCAGATTTAACTCAATGTGTTTATATATTATAGTGATCTGAAGAAAAAGTAGATTTTTTAGGGAGAAAGTAGACATAAACAGAGTAAATATAATCATATATATGTAAATATAAATATATAATAATAATAATTGTTTCTACTTTTGGCACAAGGCCAGCAATTATCCCGGTTCATTACTTACTATACTTTAATATATAATAATCATAATAAAAAGAACGATTTGTTATGTCTTCGTTACATTACATTCTATATATATATATATATATAATGTTTCTTTATATATATATATATAAAGAAACATTTAAACTTTCTTTCATCAGATCTAAATTTCCCTCCCAAACAATATTTTCACAACTAAGGGACATATAATTGAGAGTGCTGCCGTTATTCTAGATAAACAATTACGCATGTTTTTGTCGCTAGCAGCTATATCTCTGTTTGCTCTACCATAATAATGATTACAATATATTCCAGAAAGAGAGACTTCAATAAATTTATACAAATAACAAACATGCTTCCAGTATTTTTCGAACGTTTATATTTTAGTCGGTTTAATTTGACCACAATAAAACAATACCTCGTGTTAAAGTTATAACTGAGTGAATGGCCTTATAAAATGTAAAAGAAAAATATACAAACCTCAGATTTATTTGAAGCATCCTGTAGCACACCGAAATCTTTATATAGCTGTTCAACAGTGACCATCTTTTCCGATCACAGAATCAATACAGATGGACCGCTAATAACAGTTCTAAACGAAATTGCATGGGCAGCACTAAGACCGGAAGTTAGCTCCGAACTTAATAAGTTATAAATACTCATTAGATTAGATGTATTTGTTACGTTCATTTTTATTCATATACAACTTCTATATTTTTATTAATTTATTATGTGTTGCATAGAACAACTATAAATTATTAAATCGTAAAATTACAAGTAATTTACTCCGATATGTACTGGAATAGCTGATAAGCAGTAAAGTTTGCCTCTTTGTTGCTATTGTGTTAAATGGTTATTGCCCCTGTATATTCAGAATTACCTGCCCATGTCTCTTAGATACTGTTATTCATCTTACCAAATAGCAATAACAGCTTTGGGAGTTATATACCCAACATACTGAGATCACCATTTATTTTCGATTCCCATCTAAAACCAAATCTGCTTAACTTTCACTAATAATTACCGTTCATTTTTTTTTCTCGGATGATCGTGACAATGGCTTCGCCATTCTCTCTGTGGGGTACGGCAGAATAATCCATCGGACTGGCGTGTAGAATCTGCCCCACCCTCTCATTGCGTCATTCTCTTATTTCTTTCCGTCTCCCCTTTATTTTGTTTCTTTTAAATATTATTATTTTATCTCAATAAAAGGCTAATATAGGTGTTCATAAACAAAAAAGAATTTTTAAAAAATTCCTAGAAGAATTTATATTGACGTGAGGAATACCAGTAGTGCTAAGACACGTCGTAGATAATGGTCAAAATTGTAAAATTAAGTGCACTAGAAATGCGTATACCGTTCCTTAGTTCCAAAGCTTTAATTACGGTGATCCTTCGTCGCAGGTCTAAGCGGTGTAAATATTAACTTCGGTAGTTTAATTGTCTATATATATGGTATATAAATGTATGTATATATATATATATACATATATGATATATATATACATATATGATATATATATATATATATGATATATATATATGATATATATATATATATATATATACATATATGATATATATATATATAGATATATATATACATATATGATATATATATATAGATATATATATACATATATGATATATATACATATATGATATATATACATATATGATATATATATATATATATATATATATATATATATACATATATGATATATATACATATATATATATACATATATATATATACATATATATATATATATATATGGCATGACCAGGGATGAGGTGATAAAAGCCGACCTTACCCAATTACACCTCTCAAAGGCGATACCGTGACCTCTGGCGTCACGCAGTAATACAGAGTACCCGACCTCCCATGGGTACAAGCTGAAGCATATAGACAATATGCCCTCACACCCCCCACCGCAAGGTGGTCGTGGAGGTGCCACGGCAAAAAAGCACCCAGCCCACACTGTAAAGTGGACGTGTAGGCGCCACGAAAAAGCACCCAGCACTCACTGTAAATGAGGTTGGTGTTAGGAAGGGCATCCAGCTGTAGAAATCAAGCCAAATCAGTTCCTGTATGAGCAAGGCATGGTCAGCCGACCAGACACTGCCCACAACAGGACAACCCGTCTGACCCATGCTAGCGTGGAAGAACGGACGTAAAACAGTGATGATGATGATGATATACATATATACATATATGATATATATACATATATATATACATATATATATATACACATATATATATATATACACATATATATATATATACATATATGATATATATGTGTGTGTGTACAGTTGCCCGAATTCTTACTCTGGCTACTGTACTTTCAAAACACTTATCTTCACTGCTAATTTGGTCACAGAGGTAACAGAAGCTATCAACTACTTCTATGGAGCCCTCCGAGCATTTAATAGAGCTTGTAGCCTGTGAGCCAATGCTGCTTACAACTCCAGTGCATCAATCACATATAAAACCTACGTTCTTTGCTAGCCTGCCTGAGACCCCACTGCATCTGTTTACCCATAGCTTCCATTTGGGTCACAGCATGGAATTTCTACTCTCTTTTCCTGCACACTGAGCAAAGTTATTTCACTGAAGGTACCAGGGCCTTCTTTTCCTTTCTACTTAATAGGAATTTGGTCATTGCCAAGTTGACTTTAAGGCCTTGTTCCCAAATTCTGCCATGGGGTTTAGATCATGACCATATAGGAGTTCCCATGGGCAGCCAGTCATAAACTCTTCCATTATAGCCTGCAGGATGATAATAAACAAGGGTGAACTAAGGACAGTGCTCTGATAGATCCCTACTCACATGCTAAATTCCTCACTGTAATAATTAATTCTAACCTTGCTGACTGCTCCTCTGTATATGGTTTGTACCACTTTCACAAGCCACTCATCTACTCCTAGTTTTCTAAGAGTCCACTAGATTATGGAACAGGGCACTATGTCAAATGCAAGTAGAGGGTATCAGTGGTACTTTTACCTAGCACAAATCCAAACTGCATCTTATTTAGGTTCATTCGGTCCCTAATCAACTGTGAGATGACTCTCTGTAACTTTCATGACTTGATCCATCAACTTTATGCCACGACTGGTTTCATGCTGCCTCCATTCAGACCAACCTAATTCACCGATCTCTCCTCGTCTTATCATTCATATCATATACATCCTCCAATAAGGCCTCACGCTAACTCCAATGTCTAGACACTTTGTTCTCTGGAATTCCAACACATTTTTTGCAGTTGTTCTCACCAATTTCACAAGGCCTCTATCACCACAGAATCAATCCCTTCCAATTTCAGAGCGCCTATGTCACTAAAGGCACAACCCCTTTACCCAGTTTCAGAGGATTTGTATGACCACAGGCACAACACCTTCCACTAGTCCCTGATTGCCTGTGTGACCACAGACACAACACCTTCCACTAGTCCCTGAGAGACTGTGTGACCACAGACACAACACCTTCCACCAGTCCCTGAGAGCCTGTGTGACCACAGACACAACACCTTCCACTAGTCCCTGAGAGACTGTGTGACCACAGACACAACACCTTCCACCAGTCCCTGAGAGCCTGTGTGACCACAGACACAACACCTTCCACTAGTCCCTGAGAGCCTGTGTGACCACAGACACAACACCTTCCACTACTCCCTGAGAGACTGTGTGACCACAGACACAACACCTTCCACTAGTCCCTGAGAGACTGTGTGACCACAGACACAACACCTTCCACTAGTCCCTGAGAGCCTGTGTGACCACAGACACAACACCTTCCACTACTCCCTGAGAGACTGTGTGACCACAGACACAACACCTTCCACTAGTCCCTGAGAGACTGTGTGACCACAGACACAACACCTTCCACTAGTCCCTGATTGCCTGTGTGACCACAGACACAACACCTTCCACTAGTCCCTGAGAGACTGTGTGACCACAGACACAACACCTTCCACCAGTCCCTGAGAGCCTGTGTGACCACAGACACAACACCTTCCACCAGTCCCTGAGAGCCTGTGTGACCACAGACACAACACCTTCCACCAGTCCCTGAGAGCCTGTGTGACCACAGACACAACACCTTCCACCAGTCCCTGAGAGCCTGTGTGACCACAGACACAACACCTTCCACTAGTCCCTGAGAGCCTGTGTGACCACAGACACAACACCTTCCACCAGTCCCTGAGAGCCTGTGTGACCACAGACACAACACCTTCCACCAGTCCCTGAGAGCCTGTGTGACCACAGACACAACACCTTCCACCAGTCCCTGAGAGCCTGTGTGACCACAGACACAACACCTTCCACTAGTCCCTGAGAGCCTGTGTGACCACAGACACAACACCTTCCACCAGTCCCTGAGAGACTGTGTGACCACAGACACAACACCTTCCACCAGTCCCTGAGAGACTGTGTGACCACAGACACAACACCTTCCACCAGTCCCTGAGAGACTGTGTGACCACAGACACAACACCTTCCACCAGTCCCTGAGAGACTGTGTGACCACAGACACAACACCTTCCACCAGTCCCTGAGAGACTGTGTGACCACAGACACAACACCTTCCACCAGTCCCTGAGAGACTGTGTGACCACAGACACAACACCTTCCACCAGTCCCTGAGAGACTGTATGACCACAGACACAACACCTTCCACCAGTCCCTGAGAGACTGTATGACCACAGACACAACACCTTCCACCAGTCCCTGAGAGACTGTGTGACCACAGACACAACACCTTCCACCAGTCCCTGAGAGACTGTGTGACCACAGACACAACACCTTCCACCAGTCCCTGAGAGACTGTATGACCACAGACACAACACCTTCCACCAGTCCCTGAGAGACTGTGTGACCACAGACACAACACCTTCCACCAGTCCCTGAGAGACTGTGTGACCACAGACACAACACCTTCCACCAGTCCCTGAGAGACTGTGTGACCACAGACACAACACCTTCCACCAGTCCCTGAGAGACTGTGTGACCACAGACACAACACCTTCCACCAGTCCCTGAGAGACTGTATGACCACAGACACAACACCTTCCACCAGTCCCTGAGAGACTGTGTGACCACAGACACAACACCTTCCACCAGTCCCTGAGAGACTGTATGACCACAGACACAACACCTTCCACCAGTCCCTGAGAGACTGTGTGACCACAGACACAACACCTTCCACCAGTCCCTGAGAGACTGTGTGACCACAGACACAACACCTTCCACCAGTCCCTGAGAGACTGTGTGACCACAGACACAACACCTTCCACCAGTCCCTGAGAGACTGTGTGACCACAGACACAACACCTTCCACCAGTCCCTGAGAGACTGTGTGACCACAGACACAACACCTTCCACCAGTCCCTGAGAGACTGTGTGACCACAGACACAACACCTTCCACCAGTCCCTGAGAGACTGTATGACCACAGACACAACACCTTCCACCAGTCCCTGAGAGACTGTGTGACCACAGACACAACACCTTCCACCAGTCCCTGAGAGACTGTATGACCACAGACACAACACCTTCCACCAGTCCCTGAGAGACTGTGTGACCACAGACACAACACCTTCCACCAGTCCCTGAGAGACTGTGTGACCACAGACACAACACCTTCCACCAGTCCCTGAGAGACTGTGTGACCACAGACACAACACCTTCCACCAGTCCCTGAGAGACTGTATGACCACAGACACAACACCTTCCACCAGTCCCTGAGAGACTGTATGACCACAGACACAACACCTTCCACCAGTCCCTGAGAGACTGTGTGACCACAGACACAACACCTTCCACCAGTCCCTGAGAGACTGTGTGACCACAGACACAACACCTTCCACCAGTCCCTGAGAGACTGTGTGAGCACAGACACAACACCTTCCACTAGTCCCTGAGAGCCTGTGTGACCACAGACACAACACCTTCCACTAATCCCTGAGAGCCTGTGTGACCACAGACACAACACCTTCCACCAGTCCCTGAGAGACTGTGTGACCACAGACACAACACCTTCCACCAGTCCCTGAGAGACTGTGTGACCACAGACACAACACCTTCCACTAGTCCCTGAGAGCCTGTGTGACCACAGACACAACACCTTCCACTACTCCCTGAGAGCCTGTGTGACCACAGACACAACACCTTCCACTACTCCCTGAGAGACTGTGTGACCACAGACACAACACCTTCCACTAGTCCCTGATTGCCTGTGTGACCACAGACACAACACCTTCCACTAGTCCCTGAGAGACTGTGTGACCACAGACACAACACCTTCCACCAGTCCCTGAGAGCCTGTGTGACCACAGACACAACACCTTCCACCAGTCCCTGAGAGCCTGTGTGACCACAGACACAACACCTTCCACCAGTCCCTGAGAGCCTGTGTGACCACAGACACAACACCTTCCACCAGTCCCTGAGAGCCTGTGTGACCACAGACACAACACCTTCCACTAGTCCCTGAGAGCCTGTGTGACCACAGACACAACACCTTCCACCAGTCCCTGAGAGCCTGTGTGACCACAGACACAACACCTTCCACCAGTCCCTGAGAGCCTGTGTGACCACAGACACAACACCTTCCACCAGTCCCTGAGAGCCTGTGTGACCACAGACACAACACCTTCCACTAGTCCCTGAGAGCCTGTGTGACCACAGACACAACACCTTCCACCAGTCCCTGAGAGACTGTGTGACCACAGACACAACACCTTCCACCAGTCCCTGAGAGACTGTGTGACCACAGACACAACACCTTCCACCAGTCCCTGAGAGACTGTGTGACCACAGACACAACACCTTCCACCAGTCCCTGAGAGACTGTGTGACCACAGACACAACACCTTCCACCAGTCCCTGAGAGACTGTGTGACCACAGACACAACACCTTCCACCAGTCCCTGAGAGACTGTGTGACCACAGACACAACACCTTCCACCAGTCCCTGAGAGACTGTATGACCACAGACACAACACCTTCCACCAGTCCCTGAGAGACTGTATGACCACAGACACAACACCTTCCACCAGTCCCTGAGAGACTGTGTGACCACAGACACAACACCTTCCACCAGTCCCTGAGAGACTGTGTGACCACAGACACAACACCTTCCACCAGTCCCTGAGAGACTGTATGACCACAGACACAACACCTTCCACCAGTCCCTGAGAGACTGTGTGACCACAGACACAACACCTTCCACCAGTCCCTGAGAGACTGTGTGACCACAGACACAACACCTTCCACCAGTCCCTGAGAGACTGTGTGACCACAGACACAACACCTTCCACCAGTCCCTGAGAGACTGTGTGACCACAGACACAACACCTTCCACCAGTCCCTGAGAGACTGTATGACCACAGACACAACACCTTCCACCAGTCCCTGAGAGACTGTGTGACCACAGACACAACACCTTCCACCAGTCCCTGAGAGACTGTATGACCACAGACACAACACCTTCCACCAGTCCCTGAGAGACTGTGTGACCACAGACACAACACCTTCCACCAGTCCCTGAGAGACTGTGTGACCACAGACACAACACCTTCCACCAGTCCCTGAGAGACTGTGTGACCACAGACACAACACCTTCCACCAGTCCCTGAGAGACTGTGTGACCACAGACACAACACCTTCCACCAGTCCCTGAGAGACTGTGTGACCACAGACACAACACCTTCCACCAGTCCCTGAGAGACTGTGTGACCACAGACACAACACCTTCCACCAGTCCCTGAGAGACTGTATGACCACAGACACAACACCTTCCACCAGTCCCTGAGAGACTGTATGACCACAGACACAACACCTTCCACCAGTCCCTGAGAGACTGTGTGACCACAGACACAACACCTTCCACCAGTCCCTGAGAGACTGTATGACCACAGACACAACACCTTCCACCAGTCCCTGAGAGACTGTGTGACCACAGACACAACACCTTCCACCAGTCCCTGAGAGACTGTGTGACCACAGACACAACACCTTCCACCAGTCCCTGAGAGACTGTGTGACCACAGACACAACACCTTCCACCAGTCCCTGAGAGACTGTATGACCACAGACACAACACCTTCCACCAGTCCCTGAGAGACTGTATGACCACAGACACAACACCTTCCACCAGTCCCTGAGAGACTGTGTGACCACAGACACAACACCTTCCACCAGTCCCTGAGAGACTGTGTGACCACAGACACAACACCTTCCGCCAGTCCCTGAGAGACTGTGTGAGCACAGACACAACACCTTCCACTAGTCCCTGAGAGCCTGTGTGACCACAGACACAACACCTTCCACTAATCCCTGAGAGCCTGTGTGACCACAGACACAACACCTTCCACCAGTCCCTGAGAGACTGTGTGACCACAGACACAACACCTTCCACCAGTCCCTGAGAGACTGTGTGACCACAGACACAACACCTTCCACCAGTCCCTGAGAGACTGTGTGACCACAGACACAACACCTTCCACCAGTCCCTGAGAGACTGTGTGACCACAGACACAACACCTTCCACCAGTCCCTGAGAGACTGTGTGACCACAGACACAACACCTTCCACCAGTCCCTGAGAGACTGTGTGACCACAGACACAACACCTTCCACCAGTCCCTGAGAGCCTGTGTGACCACAGACACAACACCTTCCACTAATCCCTGAGAGACTGTGTGACCACAGACACAACACCTTCCACCAGGCCCTGAGAGACTGTGTGACCACAGACACAACACCTTCCACCAGGCCCTGAGAGCCTGTGTGACCACAGACACAACACCTTCCACTAATCCCTGAGAGACTGTGTGACCACAGACACAACACCTTCCACCAGTCCCTGAGAGACTGTGTGACCACAGACACAACACCTTCCACCAGGCCCTGAGAGCCTGTGTGACCACAGACACAACACCTTCCACTAATCCCTGAGAGACTGTGTGACCACAGACACAACACCTTCCACCAGGCCCTGAGAGCCTGTGTGACCACAGACACAACACCTTCCACTAATCCCTGAGAGCCTGTGTGACCACAGACACAACACCTTCCACTAGTCCCTGAGAGACTGTGTGACCACAGACACAACACCTTCCACCAGTCCCTGAGAGATTGTGTGACCACAGACACAACACCTTCCACTAGTCCCTGAGAGACTGTGTGACCACAGACACAACACCTTCCACTAGTCCCTGAGAGCCTGTGTGACCACAGACACAACACCTTCCACCAGTCCCTGAGAGACTGTGTGACCACAGACACAACACCTTCCACTAGTCCGAAAGCCTGTGACCACAGACACAACACCTTCCACCAGTCCCTGAGAGCCTGTGTGACCACAGACACAACACCTTCCACTAGTCCCTGAGAGCCTGTGTGACCACAGACACAACACCTTCCACCAGTCCCTGAGAGCCTGTGTGACCACAGACACAACACCTTCCACCAGTCCCTGAGAGCCTGTGTGACCACAGACACAACACCTTCCACTAGTCCGAAAGCCTGTGACCACAGACACAACACCTTCCACCAGTCCCTGAGAGCCTGTGTGACCACAGACACAACACCTTCCACCAGTCCCTGAGAGCCTGTGTGACCACAGACACAACACCTTCCACCAGTCCCTGAGAGCCTGTGTGACCACAGACACAACACTTTCCACTAGTCCGAAAGCCTGTGACCACAGACACAACACCTTCCACCAGTCCCTGAGAGCCTGTGTGACCACAGACACAACACCTTCCACCAGTCCCTGAGAGACTGTGTGACCACAGACACAACACCTTCCACTAGTCCCTGAGAGCCTGTGTGACCACAGACACAACACTTTCCACTAGTCCGAAAGCCTGTGACCACAGACACAACACCTTCCACCAGTCCCTGAGAGCCTGTGTGACCACAGACACAACACCTTCCACCAGTCCCTGAGAGCCTGTGTGACCACAGACACAACACTTTCCACTAGTCCGAAAGCCTGTGACCACAGACACAACACCTTCCACCAGTCCCTGAGAGCCTGTGTGACCACAGCCACAACACCTTCCACCAGTCCCTGAGAGACTGTGTGACCACAGACACAACACCTTCCACCAGTCCCTGAGAGACTGTATGACCACAGACACAGCACCTTCCACCAGTCCCTGAGAGACTGTGTGACCACAGACACAACACCTTCCACCAGTCCCTGAGAGACTGTATGACCACAGACACAACACCTTCCACCAGTCCCTGAGAGACTGTGTGACCACAGACACAACACCTTCCACTAGTCCGAAAGCCTGTGACCACAGACACAACACCTTCCACCAGTCCCTGAGAGACTGTGTGACCACAGACACAACACCTTCCACTAGTCCCTGAGAGCCTGTGTGACCACAGACACAACACCTTCCACCAGTCCCTGAGAGACTGTGTGACCACAGACACAACACCTTCCACCAGTCCCTGAGAGACTGTATGACCACAGACACAACACCTTCCACCAGTCCCTGAGAGACTGTGTGACCACAGACACAACACCTTCCACTAGTCCGAAAGCCTGTGACCACAGACACAACACCTTCCACCAGTCCCTGAGAGACTGTGTGACCACAGACACAACACCTTCCACTAGTCCCTGAGAGCCTGTGTGACCACAGACACAACACCTTCCACCAGTCCCTGAGAGACTGTGTGACCACAGACACAACACCTTCCACCAGTCCCTGAGAGACTGTATGACCACAGACACAACACCTTCCACTAATCCCTGAGAGCCTGTGTGACCACAGACACAACACCTTCCACTAGTCCCTGAGAGACTGTGTGATCACAGACACAACACCTTCCACCAGTCCCTGAGAGACTGTGTGACCACAGACACAACACCTTCCACTAGTCCGAAAGCCTGTGACCACAGACACAACACCTTCCACCAGTCCCTGAGAGACTGTGTGACCACAGACACAACACCTTCCACTAGTCCGAAAGCCTGTGACCACAGACACAACACCTTCCACCAGTCCCTGAGAGACTGTGTGACCACAGACACAACACCTTCCACTAGTCCCTGAGAGCCTGTGTGACCACAGACACAACACCTTCCACTAGTCCGAAAGCCTGTGACCACAGACACAACACCTTCCACTAGTCCCTGAGAGCCTGTGTGACCACAGACACAACACCTTCCACCAGTCCCTGAGAGACTGTGTGACCACAGACACAACACCTTCCACCAGTCCCTGAGAGACTGTGTGACCACAGACACAACACCTTCCACTAGTCCCTGAGAGCCTGTGTGACCACAGACACAACACCTTCCACCAGTCCCTGAGAGACTGTGTGACCACAGACACAACACCTTCCACTAGTCCGAAAGCCTGTGACCACAGACACAACACCTTCCACCAGTCCCTGAGAGACTGTGTGACCACAGACACAACACCTTCCACTAGTCCCTGAGAGCCTGTGTGACCACAGACACAACACTTTCCACTAGTCCGAAAGCCTGTGACCACAGACACAACACCTTCCACCAGTCCCTGAGAGCCTGTGTGACCACAGACACAACACCTTCCACCAGTCCCTGAGAGCCTGTGTGACCACAGACACAACACCTTCCACCAGTCCCTGAGAGACTGTATGACCACAGACACAACACCTTCCACCAGTCCCTGAGAGACTGTGTGACCACAGACACAACACCTTCCACCAGTCCCTGAGAGACTGTGTGACCACAGACACAACACCTTCCACCAGTCCCTGAGAGACTGTATGACCACAGACACAACACGTTCCACTAGTCCCTGAGAGCCTGTGTGACCACAGACACAACACCTTCCACCAGTCCCTGAGAGACTGTGTGACCACAGACACAACACCTTCCACCAGTCCCTGAGAGACTGTGTGACCACAGACACAACACCTTCCACCAGTCCCTGAGAGACTGTATGACCACAGACACAACACCTTCCACCAGTCCCTGAGAGACTGTGTGACCACAGACACAACACCTTCCACCAGTCCCTGAGAGACTGTATGACCACAGACACAACACCTTCCACTAATCCCTGAGAGACTGTATGAGCACAGACACAACACCTTCCACCAGTCCCTGAGAGACTGTGTGACCACAGACACAACACCTTCCACCAGTCCCTGAGAGACTGTATGACCACAGACACAACACCTTCCACTAATCCCTGAGAGACTGTATGAGCACAGACACAACACCTTCCACCAGTCCCTGAGAGACTGTGTGACCACAGACACAACACCTTCCACCAGTCCCTGAGAGACTGTATGAGCACAGACACAACACCTTCCACCAGTCCCTGAGAGACTGTATGACCACAGACACAACACCTTCCACCAGTCCCTGAGAGACTGTGTGACCACAGACACAACACCTTCCACCAGTCCCTGAGAGACTGTATGACCACAGACACAACACCTTCCACCAGTCCCTGAGAGACTGTATGACCACAGACACAACACCTTCCACCAGTCCCTGAGAGACTGTGTGACCACAGACACAACACCTTCCACCAGTCCCTGAGAGACTGTGTGACCACAGACACAACACCTTCCACCAGTCCCTGAGAGACTGTGTGACCACAGACACAACACCTTCCAACAGTCCCTGAGAGACTGTATGACCACAGACACAACACCTTCCACCAGTCCCTGAGAGACTGTGTGACCACAGACACAACACCTTCCACCAGTCCCTGAGAGACTGTGTGACCACAGAAACAACACCTTCCACCAGTCCCTGAGAGACTGTATGACCACAGACACAACACCTTCCACCAGTCCCTGAGAGACTGTGTGACCACAGACACAACACCTTCCACCAGTCCCTGAGAGACTGTGTGACCACAGACACAACACCTTCCACTAGTCCCTGAGAGCCTGTATGACCACAGACACAACACCTTCCACCAGTCCCTGAGAGACTGTGTGACCACAGACACAACACCTTCCACCAGTCCCTGAGAGACTGTGTGACCACAGACACAACACCTTCCACCAGTCCCTGAGAGACTGTGTGACCACAGACACAACACCTTCCACCAGTCCCTGAGAGACTGTGTGACCACAGACACAACACCTTCCACCAGTCCCTGAGAGACTGTATGACCACAGACACAACACCTTCCACCAGTCCCTGAGAGACTGTGTGACCACAGACACAACACCTTCCACCAGTCCCTGAGAGACTGTGTGACCACAGACACAACACCTTCCACCAGTCCCTGAGAGACTGTATGACCACAGACACAACACCTTCCACCAGTCCCTGAGAGACTGTATGACCACAGACACAACACCTTCCACCAGTCCCTGAGAGACTGTGTGACCACAGACACAACACCTTCCACCAGTCCCTGAGAGACTGTGTGACCACAGACACAACACCTTCCACCAGTCCCTGAGAGACTGTATGACCACAGACACAACACCTTCCGCCAGAGTCTGAGAGACTGTATGACCACAGACACAACACCTTCCACCAGTCCCTGAGAGACTGTATGACCACAGACACAACACCTTCCACCAGTCCCTGAGAGACTGTATGACCACAGACACAACACCTTCCACCAGTCCCTGAGAGACTGTATGACCACAGACACAACACCTTCCACCAGTCCCTGAGAGACTGTGTGACCACAGACACAACACCTTCCACCAGTCCCTGAGAGACTGTATGACCACAGACACAACACCTTCCACCAGTCCCTGAGAGACTGTATGACCACAGACACAACACCTTCCACCAGTCCCTGAGAGTCTGTGTGACCACAGACACAACACCTTCCACCAGTCCCTGAGAGACTGTATGACCACAGACACAACACCTTCCACCAGTCCCTGAGAGACTGTGTGACCACAGACACAACACATTCCACTAGTCCCTGAGAGACTGTGTGACCACAGACACAACACCTTCCACCAGTCCCTGAGAGACTGTATGACCACAGACACAACACTTTCCACTAGTCCGAAAGCCTGTGTCCACAGACACAACACCTTCCACCAGTCCCTGAGAGACTGTGTGACCACAGACACAACACATTCCACTAATCTCCGAGAGACTGTGTGACCACAGACACAACACCTTCCACTAGTCCCTGAGAGCCTATGTGACCACAGACACAACACCTTCCACCAGTCCCTGAGAGCCTGTGTGACCACAGACACAACACCTTCCGCCAGAGTCTGAGAGCCTGTGGGACCACACACACAACACCTTCCGCCAGTCCCTGAGTTGGCTGTAAAGTTCAATTGGCTGACTATGAAGGAGTGATGCTAGAGCTGTGAAATTATGCATGCATTAATTTCAACTCTTTTTATTAATAACTGCATTGTTTCTTTCCAAGGACTATGTTGAAAAATAAACCTCATTTAGTCATTCCATGAGAATATCTTGGTCAACCAACCTTCGTATATAGCTTAACACTACAATTTCTGCAACCCTGCCAAAATTTTATTTTAACCCTTTAGCATTTACATTACGCTATATTTACAATTGTATTTTCATGGTAAAGGCTTTATCTCACATAATATCCAATCTATGAGATTTTGATATTTATTTTGAGAACAGTACCTTAACATCAGTATGAGTGGCAGTTACAGCTGGTTTGAATAGAAAGAGGTGAGAGAGTTCTGGCTGGATACAGCCAGTTTAAATGCTAAAAGGTTAAATATCCATTTCTTTCTACTAAATACAAGGTGCTATACTTTTAGAACAAAGGAATAGAATCTAGCAATGAATCTAAGGGCATCTGCAAAATATATTTAACTTGTTGACTTGCCACATATATTTTACACAGCTACAGTTGCTGTGCTGGTTGGTTTTTTGGGGGGTTTTTTTCCCAGTAAAATGACTATTCTGATTGACAAATGTCACATCAATAAACTAGTAACCCCATCTAGAATTGAAGTTATGAACTGTTAGAAAAGAGTTAGTTCATAACTTTGAAATTATGAATTGTTGGATAAGTTATCTCATCTGTGGCACCAGAATGCATATATGTTAGGACAAGTTATCTCGTCTACGGCACTGAAGAGGTTAAGTTGCTTCAATTGTGAACCAAAAGTGGTTCATAATCTCACCTCACTGATGTAAATATTGATTTTTATCACTAGATAAAGAAAGGTTTGTGTTTTCTAGATGGGAAATATGATGTAACAATCATGCATTTCCCAGGAGCATTTGTGATATAGATGAAGTGAGCTGTGAGTGACTATATTGTGGCTTCAAATTTATCGTAAATATTAATTTACAAACATTTTAAAAACATAAAATTTGAAAATAATAATAATAATAATATAAATAGTTTTTCCATTCTTATTTAATAAAAAGAAAAAAAGAGAATTTTTTTTAAATACAAACTTAATTCAAATTTTTTTTTGTAAAATCCATATTTCAAATATTTGTATCGTTGACTATACGTTAGGTTTATTCTCCAAAACAACTCTGTGTAAATTATGTTAAGTTAGAATATAATAATAGAAAAGTTCTCGAATTTAGTTTATTGCAGTAAAAGAACAAAACAAAAACAAATAAATAAAACCATAAACATTTTGAAATCAGGAAAAAAAAAAACCCTTTCTTTTGTATAAAGAAATTGTCATCTTTGGCATACAAAAAAAAACCCAAATAATTCACAAATGTACATTCATTTTGTAATTGGAACCCAGGCAATACTGTGTGTGAAAATAATTCCCCAAAATATAATATAAGTTAGTTCATACAAGGGTCAGCTGAAAAGTTCACAGGCTGATTATGAATGAGTGATGCTAGAGCTATGAAATCTTGCATGTATTAATTTAATTTTAACTCTTCTTATTAATAATTGCAATAACTGCATTGTTTCTTTCCAGGGACTATATTGAAAAATAAACCTCATTTGGTCATTCCTTGAGAGTATCTTGGTCAACCATAGCAGATAATGAGAAGGAAAATCTAATAAACAAGTTATTAAATATATATCATGTGATAATAAAATCCCCCCCAAAGACTGACCAGTGAAGATACAATGTTGAATTGCAACAAACCGTTCTATAGATGATGCTTTCCTAACATATAACAGAAACAGATAATGACAATTCTAATGGTATATATATATATATATATATATACATATATATATATATATACATATATATATATATATACATATATATATATATATACATATATATATAAAACGTGGCCGTGTAGGTAACATGGTAAAAACCTCCCAGTCCACACTGTAAACGTGGATGGCATCCAGCCATAGAAAACCTGCCAGACAGTCCTTTACGAGCGAGACAACCAATCTTGCCTCAAGTGGGACAATTCCCATCTAAACCCATGCTAGCGTGGAAGATAGACGTTAAACAATGATGATGATGATGATGATACGTGAAATACAGTGTGTGTGTGTGTGTAAAAGGTAACCAGAAATAACAACACAATCGATACAGTATATGGAAGGAATATATTAGGTTAATACTTGAAATAGCAGGAAGAGGGTCTTAACGTTTCAGACGCTAGTCCTTCATCAGAAGAAAGAATAAGAAATAAAATAGATTGAGGGGACGGTCAGGGTGGAATTGGAAAAAATGTCTTTAGATAAAAATAACAGGTCCATTCATGTGTGTGTGTGTGTGTGTGTGTAAGAAAATAACCACAGGACGTTTACAACTAAGAAAGAATATATAACTAAACGAAAAGTATTGCAGATGAAAAAAATTGTGTTATTTAAACACGACAAGAAAAGGTATAATGTGAAAAGGGGGAAGGTGAAAAATGAATGGAGAATGGAGCAATATCGGTTTCGATTGTAAACTACTGCCTAATAATTCACAACCTGTAGATTAGAAATGAGATACTCAAACAATCTCTGCTGGAAATGGAACATAAACATGAATCAATTGTTCACAATTGGACCCAACTTTACAAACTATCGACTGATCCCTACTAGAATGACATCTATAAAATCTGTTTTTATTTGATCAAATGTTATGTATGAAAATCATTGTTAGAAGACGGCTGGGCAAGTTTTATGAATATAGCATTTGTAAACAGAAAAAGAGTTGACATAAACAAGAAAAAATGTCACTATAATAAAACGATTGCAAGGAAATGCTGTCAAGATGTTATAAAACTGAATTGAATTTTACAAATATTATTAGACCAATATTTGGTTTTCAGTCGTGAAGAATAGGTGTAATTGCACCATTAGTATTGATAAAGTATTGATATTACATACAGCAATAATTTCAAATACTGACCTAAAAAAAAAAAAATTTAAACAAAACTTTTAAAAACAATATTTTACTAACTAAATTAGTATGTATAACAAGATTTTATTAGTCACAATGATTGAAAAGGTTATTGATAATTAAACAAACATTGAAGCATCGAGTGAATTGAAATATTTTTTTAGAATAGGGTGAAATACCCCTAGAAAGAACAAGTGGCTAGCAGTTGCTAAAATGGCCACTTTTTCTGTCTGTAGGAGTATTTTCAACTGATTTTTTAAAGCTGTTTCTTCACAGCTATTCTCCTGTGTTCGAGATTTTCTTCATTTCTAAAAATATTGATAATTAATTTTAATATTAATTAATTCATTTTTTAATATTAATTACTATATTTTGAGAAAAAAAGAATTTCAGTACATTTTTTCATAAATTTATTAAAAATTACTTCATTGTTTTTTGAGAAACTCTTACATACGTTCAACGTCATTTTGTTAATATAAATCATATTATATTACTGTATTAGTTATACTAATAGTAATACAAACTAAATTTTTTTAACCATCATTGTCCTCACCTTCCATTCAGCCTCACATCATGACATGGGCGTACTGGATGCAAGGAAGATTGTTTATATGTTTTTGTTCTAAAATGTGTCCAATAGGCCAGCAAATACAGTAATTGGTTTTAATATTAGTAATTAATTTTTTTTCCAAAAAATACATTATTCAGATTTGCTATTTTTTTCTTTAGTTCTTAAATATTACATACATTTAATAATAGAAAAGCTAAAAGATAGTAATCACCTTAATCCCCAATAAATACTACTACAACTACTGCTATTACTATCACTATAAAGATGATCAGTATTACATAAACAAAGACATCATGGAGCTACTTTCTCAACAATTGACCCATTTTAATAATTATTCTTTTCTTTATAAGATTTCCCATGGTTCTGTTTGAACCTTCAATGCTCCTTACTTGCCAAAACTACTTACATAATCAGAAAAAGATTTACCAAAGAAATATTCTAGGCTAAATATAGAAAAGGCACAAGTGACAAATTTATTTTTACTTTTAAAAGTAATAAATCTTTTAGAATGTCATTTCAATATAATTTCACTCATAATTTAGCTTGTTTTAAAAAATAGACTTTTTTTTTGTAGTTGTTTTGTTTTGTTTTGTCAGCAAATAGGTTACATCACATTAAATTAAATATATTTTACAGCATATAAACTGTCAATGTAATTTTCAGCAGTTAAAAGGCTGAATATTTAAAACTTGTAAATAAAAAAAAAGGAAGAGGCCATGTAGCTGGTAAGAGTGTCAGACACCATGAGTTGCAGCCCAAGTTAAAAGAATTTAAAATCTTTTCCAACATCAATTGTTATAAACCAAGTTAAAATCATTTAATCATCCATTTGTAACGTACGTTTATGCTTTAGTTACATACACACACAGATACAGACAACAGAAGGAAGGGGCTAGTGAAACGCTATAGCGATGTGTGTTGTATTCCTTTAGGGTTTACCGGCTACATAGCCTATTCGAAAAAAAAAAAAAAAAAACATAATTCAACAACAAAAATAAAATTAAGAACTTTAAAACCTTTATAGTTAAGAAACCCCTAAGATAAATTATTTTAATATTTATATATATATATATACATAAGTTAGCTACATTGTAGCCATGTGGATAAAATGTCAGTCAGTCAACCACCCCATTGCAAAAGTCATAAGATTGAACTGATCCCATCACTAGTGCCAGGTTGTGTAGCAGACAAGGCAGTAAACCCTTGTTCCCCCACCATCCAACCAAGACCCCCCCCCCCCCCCCCCAACCACCCACACTGAACTAAGTGAAAAAATCATGAGTAGTTTACAATAACAAGATTGAATCCTGCTATAAGAGAGTGAATGGATTAAAGCGATATTTTAAAACTCAGATCTTTGAAGTAAATAAGAAATAATTTATATGTTAAGTTGTATGATGTAAAATTAGTGAAATGATCAAATAGAGTGACCCACATGTTGATATAAAAGCCTTAACTTAGTATTAATAGTTAATGATGTAGAAAATATGTGTGTGTCAAAATAGAAAGAATAGGTGTGGGATTGAAAACCAAATAAGGCTAGCAACAATCTGAAATGTATATGTATATTGAAATGCAATACCAAGCCAAATAATAAAAAGTAGGATGTTTAACAAAATCAAAGAGAATTATTATTTTTTTTAAAATACCCTTTATATATAAATATCACCAATTCCTGATTGGTTGTTTGGAAAATTGAACAATAAATAATACTTTCCCAATATATATTTCATTCAATCAGCCTTTTGGTCAACTAAACACAGCAAATTGAGAAGAAATGTTTAGTAATGGTATAAAACTGCATGTGCTTACCTTACACACACAGTCACACACACTATATATATATATATATACATATATATATATATATATATATATATATATATATAGTGGTGGAACACTGGAAGGTAATATCCGTAGTGGTAGAGCACTCAGTCCAAGG
>OZ024752.1:38393824-38428824 GCA_964016885.1 Eledone cirrhosa
GTCCAACCCTTGCTAACAGGGAAATTTTTCATCATCATCATTTCATTTTTACGTCCACTTTTCCCTGCTTGCAAGGGTGGGACGGGAACTGATTCTGGCTTGATTTCTACAGCTGGATGCCCTTCCTAACACCAACCTCATTTACAGTGAGTGCTGGGTGCTTTTTTTGCCGTGGCACCTCCACGACCACTTTGCAGTGAAATGATAGGGACCCCAGTGCCTATCATCTCATTTCTACAGCTGAGTAAACTGGAGCAACGTGAAATAAAGTGTCTTGCTCAAGGAAACAGCACATCACCCGGTCTGAGAATTGAACTCACAACCTTTCGATTGCAAGGCCAATGCTCTAACCACTAAGCAGACATATAATGACGATGATGATAAATGAGAATGGGAGGTGGCAATTAGCAACTGAAATTTGTTAAACACTCACAAGTGAGGAGAGATACATTCCCCAAATACTTCAACTCATAAAATACAAAGTTTCTTACCTAATTCATGGGGTAGTTCTTCACATATAACAGCAAGAGAGACACTGATACCAGTCATAGTAGAAGAAGTGAATGCAGCTCCGATAGATAAACCATCGATAAAATTATGTAAAGCATCACCAAATATAATCATCCAAGCAACAGTCTTGATTGGTTTCTTTTTACCTGGTTTAATGACATAGCCATTATTGTCAGCTGGACTGATCTGTAGGGTAAAAAAAATGAAACAAAATATACACACACACATATATATATAGATATATATATATATATATATATATGCAAAAGTTTTATTTAAAATTGTTGGGTTACAACGAGTAAATATTTTATAACTGATATAAAGCACTCAACAAGTTTTGGAGTAGATATACGATATTACATGATGTAATTTAAGTATCGCTGTTTTCTCTTTAGTTATTTTTTATTTCTCTCCGTCTCCTTAACACTATAACTAAATAAATAAATAAATAAATAATTACAGTACTCCCTCCCTCATAAATCTCTCAATTTGTATGATGAATTATTATTCATCTGTTGCCTCAACTGCCTCTCATTTTTCACCTCCTCACTATTTCTCTCTCCCATATCTCTCTCTATCTCTCTCTGTTTTTCTTTACATACATTTATTCCTTCTCTCCGTCTTTCTTTCTAACTGTGCTTAACACTAAATATTTACAAACATTTCACTACCAAACCAACTTTTTTAAATGGAAGTTGATCAATATTTTATGGTATGTCAAATTTATTTATAAAACTGCTTATATATTGTATTTTATCTGAAGAAGGCATGCCATATTTTTAATATGGTATCCCTGAAATATGTATAATGAAATAAATATAGTTTCCATTTGTTTAATATCGTATATATATATATTTTTTTTTCCCTACTATATCAAGCGTAAAACTAATATATTTCTTCATTGCACTCTGTTGTTTACTTTGTTATTTCTAAAACAATGTTGTCTTTGTTGTCTTTTGCATATATATATTTGATTATCAAATTTGCTAAGGTAAAATTCTTAGCAATATTGGTT
Organism: Eledone cirrhosa; assembly: GCA_964016885.1. Classification (NCBI taxonomy): domain Eukaryota; kingdom Metazoa; phylum Mollusca; class Cephalopoda; order Octopoda; family Eledonidae; genus Eledone; species Eledone cirrhosa. Next base: position 38,395,350 of record OZ024752.1, read on the forward strand.
TTCTTTCTAGTGCATTGTATGGTTTTCAAAATTATTTAAATTTGTGTTTTCTATTCAACAATGCTTTAAGCAAACTACAACACTCGGTTATATATATATATATATATATATATATATATATATCAGGATGGATGCAGCAAAAACCAGTTAGACCATTACTCACCAGAGTACTTGATACTTGGAATAATAGAGTGGGTAATATGAAAAATTTGAAACTCCGACGGCTGAGCTCCTGCCATTTCAACAGCTAGATCTGATCTAGTTGTTGAAATGGCAGGAGCTCAGCCACCAGTGTCCAAAATTTTTCATATATATACATATATATATATGTGTGAGTGTGTGTATGAAAAGGTGTTGATAAAATAGGTAAAAATTCATAAACAATGAAAAGGTTTAGAATCGGTTTAAATCATCTAGATTGATGCTATGTAGTTTTTTTAGTCATATTCTCAAAGAAACAGAAGATTCTAAAGAATAAAGTCTAACTATGGTACAAAGTGAAAGAATGTAAGAGATTTTCAATATTTCATTTCAACTCACATTGTTTACTCCAGTTTGAACATTTATATTTAAAAATTCAATGCTGTTTGTTCGACCTAAGTTTGATGTGCAATGACTTGCAGATTCATGATAATTTGACGGATCTTTCAGCTTTGCAGTGTCATTGTCTACAGGAGTCTTGGATTTCACAGAACAAACAATATCTGATATGTTAGGGTTTTCTCCAATTTGTTGATTTTTATTTTTATCCTAAAATAGAACAGAAAGTAAGAACAGGTATTTATTAGTTTAGCAATAAAATTTATGTCAAGCAACACCAATTTTTACTGTGATGCAGTCATAGTACTGTTTCATGCTGTATAGGGTGCAAAGAATTAAGTGAAATTACCCTCTTATTTAGAAAAAGAAAACAAAACCAACTCTTTTCTTTCAACCCAGAGTACCTTTTTGATTTCCATGTGTCTAACACACGTGGACATGCCCACAAAGTCAGAAAACAGCACAGTTCCCATGACTTTCGGAAACATTTTTTCACACTCAGAGTTGCTGAAGCATGGAACAAACTGCCTGCATCAGTTGTTAGCTGTCGAGACACTGCATCCTTTAAAACCCCCATGCTTCCCGAGATTCGCCAACACTACACCTAATGTTCCCCCTCCATACACATACACACATGTATATCATGACTCATACACTATTCACTTCCCTGACATTTGTATATTATTCTATGTACTATACATGCACCTTTGACGAGTTGTAGTGCACCTGAGCACTGTACACAATAATTTCATTATTATTATTTTAAAATCACTAACAATTGTTATTAAGTTTCATTTTTTCTCCAGCTTCTTCTTCGCCTACTTATCATGGGAATGTTGCAGGGGCAGAGTCCACAAACACTCCTTCCAGCAGGTATTGTCAATTGATCTGGCTGAATCCCCAAGTGAAACTAGCTGAGCTCATGGATGTATTCCAACCCTCTTGCTTGGGGGTTCACCCCCAGGTCTCCAGCAGGTTGGTTTTGCTCGTAAAATCTGGCCAGTGATTCCCCCCCCCCCCCCCCCGAGTCATTCTAACCACATGTCCATAGCATCGTAGCTGTGATGTCTCAACTCATAGAAATAATAATGGTTCTACCTGGAACAACTCTCTGATCTCCAAGCTACGCACTCTATCAAGTAACGTTACTCCACCCCAAAGGGTCTTCTTTCTCCAACTAAAAGGGAAATTTGAATCGACTAAAATCATTTCCCCTGTAGAATATTCAGTTCATCATTTTCTCTTAACACATTTATATAATTGATGATACTAATTCTTCCAAGGTATTCACTACATATTAAAACTTTAGTGAGTGGGAAAGGAGAGACAGTGGTTCCTTATTCGCTGTCCTCTTTCTTCTAATGTCAACAAACACTTTTTAACTAGGATATTCGAATATCTTTGCCTTCCATCTATTCCAGGTCGATAAAAAAAAAGTACTACTCTAGTACTGGGGTGGTTTCTTCCTCTATATCCCTTTTTTTTACTCCCTTTCTCTCATTCTCTACCCTGTTCTAGACGAAATCTGCTGTATTCAGACCTGGAGAGGAGATGGACTCAATCAGGTTTAAAAATGCCCGAGAAATCCCATGTGTCAATATGGCACCGTTACAACTCGCTCAGGAGTTACGGGATCATACATACATACACACATTTGAATATGGTCAAATGTTTGCAGGAAGACTATGCATGTTGGAGGTATAGTCAAGTTCTCTTACCATGATAACAATAAATTCCACCCTGCCCTCAAAAGACACGACAACCTCTCCTGTGTCCTTGATAGAATGTGTGGTTTCTCTTACCATGATAACAATAAATTCCACCCTGCCCTCAAAAGACACGACAACCTCTCCTGTGTCCTTGATAGAATGTGTGGTTTCTCTTACCATGATAACAATAAATTCCACCCCGCCCTCAAAAGACACGACAACCTCTCCTGTGTCCTTGATAGAATGTGTGGTTTCTCTTACCATGATAACAATAAATTCCACCCCGCCCTCAAAAGACACGACAACCTCTCCTGTGTCCTTGATAGAATGTGTGGTTTCTCTTACCATGATAACAATAAATTCCACCCTGCCCTCAAAAGACACGACAACCTCTCCTGTGTCCTTGATAGAATGTGTGGTTTCTCTTACCATGATAACAATAAATTCCACCCCGCCCTCAAAAGACACGACAACCTCTCCTGTGTCCTTGATAGAATGTGTGGTTTCTCTTACCATGATAACAATAAATTCCACCCTGCCCTCAAAAGACACGACAACCTCTCCTGTGTCCTTGATAGAATGTGTGGTTGTACGTAAGCAAGACACAGACTGCTCTGACCTGTCAGAGAGGTTTTAATGCTGCTTCAGTACTATATGTAGACATATCCAACCCTTGCTAGCAGGGAAAGCAGACATTAAACGATGATGTGATGACTGGGATACTTTAGGGAAAATTCCCAGATATTACTGGTACTTATTCAGTTGCTACAAGCAACTGTATTTTAAGACAAGTTTACTCACCATTATCATGCTGTACTCTGCTTCATCTTTGTTATTCTATAAGAAGAAATACAATGAAACAAAATAAAATATAATTGTTTCTACTTTTGGCACAAGGCCAGCAATTTGAAGGGAAAATGGGAAAGTCGATTAAATTGACACCAGTATGTTACTGATACTTTATTTTATGGCCTCATATGAATGAAAGGCAAAACTAACCTCGGCAGGATTTGAACTCAGAACGTAAAGGGACTTATGCCACAAAGCATGTTATCCAACGCTCTAGCAATTACTGCCAATCCACCGTCCTGATAATGGTTTTTGATTTAGGCACAAAGCCAACAATTTTTGGGGAAGGGAAAGTTGATTAAATTGATCCCACTGCATTACTGGTACTTTATTTTATCAACCTCGTAAGGATGAAAGGCAAAGCTATTTGAACTCAGATCGTAAAGTGACATAAATCTATACTGCAAAGTATGGTGTCTGATGCTCTACCGATTCTCTTGCAAGAAATGATTTCCAATGCATGGCATTCTCTTAGGGAATTTCTTACAGAGATAGAAGGCTATAAGTTTTGGGGGAAAAGAAGCAATCAATTATATTGATTAAAATACTTGATCAATACTTAATTTTATCTACCCTGGAAGAATGAAAAACTAAGTGGGCCTCAGCAGGATTTAAACCTAAAATATAAAGAATTGTAACAATACACAGCCAGATATTTTGACTGAGGCTCTAACGATTCTGACATCTTTTAAGAATACTGACAGTCCTGTGCTGTTATCAACTTAACATCTATTTTGACTTGTATTATTATATTAAAGGTTAACTTTGCCTTTCATCCTTACAGGGTCGATAAAATAAAGTACCAGTAATGTACTGGGTAATTGCTGGCCTTGTGCCTAAAGTAGAAACAATTATTATATTAAAGACAGCGGTGGATTGGCAGTATCGGTAGAGGGTCGGACGCCATGCTTTCCAGCATAGTTACGTCTCTTTACGATCTGAGTTCAAATCCCGCCGAGGTTGACTTTGCCTTTAATCCTTATGGGGTCGATAAAATAAAGTACCAGTAATGCACTGCATAATTGCTCGCCTTGTGCCTAAAGTAGAAACAATTATTATATTAAAGACATGCTAAGTAAACATGCTTACATCAGATAATATTGTAAAATGTCCAGGTGTGAAATGAATCTATAGATATATAGATTAGTGCTAGTGATCTACACAATAAAAGCACCCAGTACATGCTGTAAAGTGGTTGGTGTTATCAACCCATAGAAAGTTTGCCAAACAAGGGGTTAGGAGGATCCTTCAGTTTGTGTCAAAAGTCACAGCAACTTCTCTGCATTTGATGACAGTATGTAAGCGAGATACAGACCTCCTTGGCCTGCCTGGGACGTCAGTGGCCTCGCTTCAGTACTGACTTGGTCTAAGTAGACCCGTCCAACCCTTGATAGCAAGGAAGGCGGACATTAAATGATGATGATAGCATGAGAAGGTGTGAAGTTGAGAAACAAGAATGAAAGTAAAAAGAAAGTCAAATCTTACCTTCTTCCATTCAAAGGCTGATTTAAGGAATCTTTCAATGAGAAAAAATAAATAGACTCCTCCCATAATTGTAGTGCTCATCCATAAGTAACCATGTCTGTCTTCTCTTGTACCAACAAGTTCAAAGGCCTGCAAAGAGAAAGAGAGAATTAGAGAATAATACAGAAACAAGATATCTTCCATTAGTTTTGTTTTTCATCTTTAACAAGCTGAAGCATCTTTAACAAGCTGAAGCATATAGACAATATGCCCCCACACCTCCCACTGCAAGGTGGTCATGGAGGTGCCACGGCAAAAAAGCACCCAGCCCACACTGTAAAGTGGACGTGGAGGTGCCATGGCAAAAAAGCACCCGGCCCACACTGTAAAGTGGACGTGTAGGCGCCACGAAAAAGCACCCAGCACTCACTGTAAATGAGGTTGGTGTTAGGAAGGGCATCCAGCTGTAGAAATCAAGCCAAATCAGTTCCTGTATGAGCAAGGCATGGTCAGCCGACCAGACACTGCCCACAACAGGACAACCCGTCTAACCCATGCTAGCGTGGAAGAACGGACGTAAAACGGTGATGATGATGATGATGATGATGATGATGAACCCTTTAGCATTTAAACCAGCCCTATCCAGCCAGAATTCTCTCACCTCTTTCTATTCAAACCGGCTTTAACTGGCTGCTCATACTTATGTTAAGGTATTGTTCTGAAAATAAATAATATCAAAATCTCATAGATTCGATATTATGTGGGATAATTCTGTGAGGTAAAAACTTTACCATGAAAATACAATAGTAAATATAGAGTCATGTAAATGCTAAAGGGTTAAATATTTAACATATAGACATATACATAGTTTTTTCTGTTGTGGCATGGAATGGATATATTTGATTTGAACATGAAACTAGAGCAAGTATTTATGGTTTAATGTTTTTCTTGCTATCAAATATTATATTATGAAAGGGCGGTGGATTGTCAGTATCGGTAGAGGGTCAGACGCCATGCTTTCCAGCATAGTTACCTCCCTTTACGATCTGAGTTCAAATCCCGCCGAGGTTGACTTTGCCTTTCATCCTTACGGAGTCGATAAAATAAAGTACCAGTAATGCACTGGGTAATTGCTGGCCCTGTGCCTAAAGTAGAAACAATTATATTATGAAAGGGCGGTGGATGACAGTATCGGTAGAGGGTCTGACGCCATGCTTTGCAGCAAAGAGTTACGGCCCTTGCCATTCTGAGTTCAAATCCCGCCGAGGTTAATTTTTGCCTTTCATCCTTACGAGGTCGATAAAATAAAGTACCAGTAATACACTGGAATAATTGCTGGCCTTGTGCCAAAAGTAGAAACAATTATATTATGAAATAGCACTGTTACTTACATCAACCACCTTTACAGAGTGTGCTGGGTGCATTTATCATGTAGTTCACCAACACTAGAGAGGTTATCATACTCCTGGCACAACTCAACATCCTCTCGACCCTTTTAGCATGACTTCTACAGTGGGATGCCCTTTACAGGGTGTACAGGGTACATTTATCATGGCAATGTCACTAGAGCAGGTGTTATTACTGCCTCAACTGATGAGCCATTTTTTTACCCTAAGGGTGAGGGTAAGGTATTTCTATGTATGGGGAAGGGAGAGTGAAAGGGAAGGACATCTGAATGTGTGGGTGGTACTATGGGGAGTGATATAACTTTTGGCAAAAAACACTCACTGGCAAGAAAACTGAAAAAAGCGTGTTCAAACAAATGAAAAAAAGTTATCTTGTAATTTATTATGTGGGAATTTTACAGGCACACCTTTGTCACTTAAAAAATACAAAAGAAAAGTTTCTCCTTTGTTAACAATCATATTATACTTGTATAAAACAGCAGCAAACTGTATCCACTCATGTTTACAATTCAGTGAATAATATATAGAGAGTTTGGTGTATCTATGAATAATACACCAAAATACTGGCAACTATATATGAACTGGTGATTACTCAGTCAGAAAATCTCGCCTCAAATGTTTTCCACATTTTTTAAGCAAGGTCTCTAAAGATTACATTTTCACCATAAACTCCTATTTCAATATGAACTACCAAAACAAGACAGCAAATTTATAAAGCACTGAATATTTCAACATATCAGAAAAGGTATTTAAATGTGAACACAGTTGGATGTAGAAGGGTCGGCTGAATTGTTCATAGGCTGACTAGTGCTGTGAAATCTTGCACACATTAATTTCAACTCTTCTTATGAATAACTGCATTGTTTCTTTCCAGAGATTATGTTGAAAAATAAACTTCATTTGGTCATTCCATGAGAGTATCTTGGTCAGCCTATGAAGGAGTGATGCTATGCTGTGAAATCTTGCATGTATTAATTTCAACTCCTTTAAATAGATGCATTGTTTCTTTCCAGAGATTATGTTGAAAAATAAACTTCATTTGGTCATTCCATGAGAGTATCTTGGTCAGCCTATGAAGGAGTGATGCTATGCTGTGAAATCTTGCATGTATTAATTTCAACTCCTTTAAATAGATGCATTGTTTCTTTCCAGAGATTATGTTGAAAAATAAACTTCATTTGGTCATTCCATGAGAGTATCTTGGTCAGCCTATGAAGGAGTGATGCTATGCTGTGAAATCTTGCATGTATTAATTTCAACTCCTTTAAATAGATGCATTGTTTCTTTCCAGGGACTATGTTGAAAAATAAACTTCATTTGGTCATTCCATGAGAGTATCTTGGTCAGCCTTTGAACTTTTCAGTTGACCCACATAAGTCCTTTTCAAAGACTTACACACCTGTATGGACAAATGAATTTGAAAAAAAAAAATGTTAAAAATTTAGTAACTTACCTCTGGAATGAGAACAAGAAGTCCACTCCCAGCGAGACTTCCAACAGCTAAAGCAACAAGGAAGAGCAAGACCTTTTTATAGATGCGTGTATTCATGACAGGTAATACAACGACGCCACATAGAGCACACAGGTTGATAAGTGTCACAAACAAGAAACCATATCCCCATGCTGAAAGAAACCATTGAATATGATTGATTGAATTCAGAAATTAGTTTTTCCTTCAAGGGTATAATTATGCAACGTCTATATCATATATGTGGATAGTTTGAGAGTACAAGGTTAAGGAACTATGGGAAAATGTGAGGCATGACCTATTATGAAATGGGCTCACAGTTGCTGCAGATATAAATAGCTTTGGCTTTATTATATAGAAATTACTTAATATGACAGCAGCAGCCTGATAACATCTGCTTCCTCATTAGGTAGCTATTACAGTCTGGTTACATAAAATTAGTTGAGGAGAACTAATTTTATGTGAAACCAACCAACCAACCAGAAATTTATAAATTTATAAATATATAATAAATTGAAGTGAAAGCAACTGGTGCGTGTGTTTCTTATTGGCAACATGACCCTCCCAAAGTATAATAATATCGTTTTCAACACACGATTTCAGATAAAGAATCTTGCTAAACAAATTCAGAAACGAAATATTTATATTTATATTTATATATGTTTGATATAAATATGTAGGCTAGTACTAAGTACTAGCCACATGATGCCTTTGACACTAATAACAACTAGGTACCCTAAATGTTCTAAATGACTAGGATTCTAGTTACACGTTTTCGACATTCCTTATGCTTTGATGATTCCAGACTTCCCTCTGGAAGAAACAATTGTCAGCTAATAATTGTTCTAAACTAAAATTTGATCGTTTTAACACTTTGTATATATATATATATATATATATATATATATATATATTGTGAGTTCAATTCTCAGACCGGCTGATGTGTTTCCTTGAGCAAGACACTTTATTTCACATTGCTCCAGTTTAGTCAGCTGTAGAAATGAGATTATAGGGACTGGGGTCCCTATCATTCCACTGCAAAGTGGTCGTGGAGGAGCCACGGCAAAAAAGCACCCAGACCACACTGTAAAGTGGACGCGTAGGCGCCACGGAAAAAAGGCACCCAGCACTCACTGTAAATGAGGTTGGTGTTAGGAAGGGCATCCAGCTGTAGAAATCAAGCCAGAATCAGTTCCCGTCCCAACCTTGCAAGCAGGGAAAAGTGGATGTAAAATGATATTGATTGATTTTGATATATATATATATATATATATATATATATATATATATATATATATAGGCAACATGGATGGACTTGTTATTTTTCTCTAAAAACATTTTTTTCCGATTCCGCCTTGCCTATCGCTTTATTCTTTATTCTGATGAAGGACTAGTGTCTGAAATGTTAAGACTCTCTTCCTGTTATTGAATCAATAATAATGATAATAATTGTTTCTACTTTAGGCACAAGGCCAGCAATTACCCAGTGCATTACTGGTACTTTATTTTATCGACCCCGTAAGGATGAAAGGCAAAGTCAATCTTGGCAGGATTTGAACTCAGAATGGCAAGGGCCGTAACTCTATAATAATGATAATAATAATAAATAATAATGAATCAAAACATCAAATATGTTTAGAATTTTGTGTTTCTCAATAAGTAAGCCCAATAGACTTTATCTAAAGCCATAATAACCAAATAAATATATGTATATATATATAGAGAGAGAGAGAGAAAACCATATATCACACAAGAAACACAGTATATTCAATAGAAGAACATGTATTTGGTATATATACAACACACCGTGTTTCTTGTGCAATATATGGCTCTTTCTCTCTTTGTATATACATATATCTCTTTATTTGGTTCATCATCATTTTATGTCCGCTTTTTCCCTGCTTGCAAGGGTGGGACGGGAACTGATTCTGGCATGATTTCTACAGCTGGATGCCCTTCCTAACACCAACCTCATTTACAGTGAGTGCTGGGTGCTTTTTTGCCGTGGCACCTCCACGACCACTTTGCAGTGGAATGATAGGGACCCCAGTCCCTATCATCTCATTTCTACAGCTGAGTAAACTGGAGCAATGTGAAATAAAGTGTCTTGCTCAAGGAAACAACACATCACCCGGTCTGAGAATTGAACTCACAACCTTTCGATTGCAAGGCCAATGCTCTAACCACTAAGTTATATATATATATATATATATATATATCAATCTCTCTTCATTTACATTGATATTGCTTTTCCAACACGTTATTGATGGTAGAGAGTCGGACGCCATACTTTACGGTCTGAGTTCAAATCCCGCCGAGGTTAACTTTGCCTTTCATCCTTACGGGGGTCGATAAAATAGAGTACCAGTAATGCACTGGGTATTTGCTAGCCTTGTGCCAAAAGTAGAAACGGTTATTGAATTTAATGTCTTCTTCCTTATAGATCTTATTATAATGGCTCTTCAATCATGGTTTGTTTTTCAGTCGTTAATTTGAACAGGGAGAACAACTCCTCCTGTAAATAGGTATATTGTGGGAACCAACTCATGGGAGGTGCAGTAGAGGAAGACCTGCTTGAACCTTCATCAATCAACTCTCAGACAATACAAACCTCAGTAGGGATCAGTTGCCAAGAGCAATGGAAAAACCCTGAATTGTGGAGAGTCTTTGTCAGGAATGTTTGACTGTGGTCGCAATGATGATGATGATAACTAAAATGACATTTATAACATAACAAAAGGTTCTTATATAAAACTGTTGGCAGATTTTTGATTAAAAATATGCAGGGTTTCATTCTGTCACCAGCAATCCACTGTGTCCAAGGCATGGCCTAATCTACAATGATGTGTTTACAATGATGATCTATCTATGATGGGGAACCAACTCATGGGAGACGCAGTACAGGAAGACATGATTGAACCTGGTAAGAAAAGCAACGTGAAATAAAGTGTTTTGCTCAAGGACCATTATACACAAGCTACTACTGTGGGAACCAACTCACAGAAGACACAGTAGAGGAAGACATGCTTGAACCTTCTGTGGGTATGGTGTGGCGTGCGGTGGCTGCAGGTGCCTAGTGGTTCCTAGCAACAGGGTGAACGCCAGTTTGGGGAGTGTCTAGCAACGGGGTGAACGCAAGTTTGGGCAGTACCTAGCGTAGTACCTAGCAACGGGGTAAACGCCAGTTTCGGATCTCCCGGTGCTAGGCAGTTGGAAGCAGGCAGGCGAGGAGTAAGGAGCAGTGACGATAGCAGCGCTAGTGAAAAGAGCAAAACGATATGGGACTGTTGATACGAAGATAGAGACGGCCAACCGAGGAAGACGGATGTACAAGAAATGGTCTTCAAACTACCATGCAGTGGAGATTGAGCGGCGCCTTTGAAAAGCGGTAAGTGAGCTAGCTTTTTCCAACAACACCTTCATCGCTGAACTCTCAGACGATACAAACCTCAGTTGGGGACAGTTGCTAGGAATGTTCGAATGTGTTCGCAATGATGACGATAAACCATAAAACCTATTGCTTCAATTATATCCATCAGACAGGTATATTCTAAGGTAAATTTACAACACAGGTGACAGAGTGGAGAGACATCAACACAAATTAATGCAAAGAAGAATTATAAATATATCAATGGCAGTGAAGAATATGGAAAGGATGGTCATAATACCTTCAGCAGATTTGTTATAGTTCTGTTTACCTACAGGAACAATATTACAGGTGTATAATTGGTGCAGAATGGCAGGTAATAGAAGCAAAAGGTCATCTTGTGTGATATTATAATCAGTGGAGAAGTTGTACAGGAGGAGGAGACTGCTGATATTCATGCACTGTAAATAAATAGGTAAAACAGGTGTGCATATTACAGTATATATATATATATAGATAGTTGTTATATAGTAAGGTGCAATATTGGTTGTGTAAAATGGTCCAATAACTTTATGATAGCAATATTAAGTTCTCCACACTTTTCTATATCTCCAATTCCATTCAAGGGAACAGCTAGATGATGTAAAACGGAGTATAAGTATCAAAATGAAAATTCGAAGGCAAGGTAAAATTCCAATCATTTAATCACGGCACATGTTTCAATAAGAGATAGATCGATTGTGAAGCCATGATCGATTATCACTGATCTCATCAGGTGAAAATGAATTGTCTTCAAATTCTTGTAATGAGGGAGAAAAAAATAACGATGTTCTCTCACATAATTCATTCCCTCATATGGAGACACACCAGTCAGTGAGAGACAAGGCGACTGCTATTAGCTTTAGTTGAGGTCATAAAAGTTTTCAGACTTCTATCGCTGCAAAAGAGGCTGACTCAGACTCAGAAGCTCCCGCGTCTTGCAACGCATGAGGCAATCATAGTGTTCCACCGTGTTCGGTCAGCAGCCAGTTGCACAGCGTCCCGCCATTGTCTGTTTGTCGCTCGCAGGTCCCTCTCAACTGTCTGGCGCCAGTTCATTTTGGGTCGCTCTCTCCGTCTGCTTCCCTGTGGGTTCCATTTAAGTACTTGGTTCGCCAGTCTCTCCGGGGGAAGTCTCAAAGCGTGCCCAAACCAGCCCAGGCGTCGCTTGCAGATGGCAGAAGAGACTAGCTGCTGGTGGGTGCGGTTCCTGACTTCCTGTAAAAGACGCTGGACATCAAACAAATCCGTAGGGATACAGTCAGTCGCCTTGTCTCTCACTGACTGGTGTGTCTCCATATGAGGGAATGAATTATGTGAGAGAACATCGTTATTTTTTTCTCCCTCATTACAAGAATTTGAAGACAATTCATTTTCACCTGATGAGATCAGTGATAATCGATCATGGCTTCACAATCGATCTATCTCTTATTGAAACATGTGTCGTGATTAAATGATTGGAATTTTACCTTGCCTTCGGATTTTCATTTTGATATATATATATAGATAGATAGATAGTTTTTTTTTTTGTTGAATCACCAAGTCTGATGAGCAAATTGATGCTGGAGTTGGGCATCTAGGTGACCTTGAGCCAACCATCTGTGAAACATACGTAACGAGTTGATAATCAATAAAAACATGTAAATGAAAATTGCTACTGAACATATAACAAGAAATACTAAATGTTATTTTTTTTATATACATACATATATATATATATATATATATATATACACGCACACACACACATATATAACAACATTTAATATAGAAATGGCATCTACAGGACTGGAACTGTTTCATTTGTGTGAAACCATTGATGATTTCATATGAATGAAACAGTTCTAGTCCTGTAGAAGCCATTTCTATATTAAATTTTGTTGTTTTCACTGTAATGTATTGAGTACCTTATTTACTGTAGTTACCTCCGATATCACTCGGGATCTACACACACATATATTGTTGCCTAAATGTGGGGTTGCAAGCACTGAAGACAGTCCTTAATATGTAAACCTCCTTTAGGTAGAGGGTCGGACGCCATGCTTTGACGCAAAGAGTTACGGCCCTTTCCATTCCGAGTTCAAATCCCGCCGAGGTTCGCCGAGGTTAACTTTGCCTTTCATCCTTACGGGGGTCGAAAAAATAAAGTACCAGTAATACACTGGGTAATTGCTGGCCTTGTGCCAAAAGTAGAAAGAATTATATAAAATACATTCCAAACTGGAATATACCTTCCTGGGTACTTGGAGTTTCCCGAAGCAAGCTGATGTTACTTCAATCACTGATGAAACTTGTCATACAATGTGTAACACTGAATCTCCCTGAGAATTACATTAAGGATGACAATTGTGGAATACTCAACCACTTCTGTTTAACCTGTAGGCTGTTCCATTGACCAAATAACTGAAAAAAACTCATCATTAAACTGATAGAATTTTATTTACAATCTATATTTAGGATAGATAGCTAAGTATCTACTTAGTTTAAAAAACTAATTGTAAATGTATTTTGTGTGTATATGTGTGTATATACATATATATATATATCATCATCATCATCACCGTTTTACGTCCGTTCTTCCACGCTAGCATGGGTTAGACGGGTTGTCCTGTTGTGGGCAGTGTCTGGTCGGCTGACCATGCCTTGCTCATACAGGAACTGATTTGGCTTGATTTCTACAGCTGGATGCCCTTCCTAACACCAACCTCATTTACAGTGTGGGCTGGGTGCTTTTTTGCCGTGGCACCTCCACGACCACCTTGCAGTGGGAGGGTGTGGGGGCATATTGTCTATATGCTTCAGCTTGTACCCATGGGAGGTCGGGTACTCTGTATATATATATATATATATATACACAAACACACACAGACACCCGGATGTGGCGCATGCGCAAACTGAGCACACAACACACACACAGAAACAAAATGGCATAGGATAGAGGGAAGGAAAGGCGCAGAAACAAAAAAAGGAGTCCCCAGTCACTGGGGGGGTCGCAGAGTGTGTGACGAAGGGGCTGTGGCTGTGTATGAACAACTGTCTGGTTGTAGAACCAACCAACCAACCAGAAATTTATAGGTTTGTAAATTTGTAAATTTATAAATTTATAAAAATATATAATAAATTGAAGTGAAAGCAACTGGTGCGTGTGTTTCTTATTGGCAACATGACCCTCCCAAAGTATAACAATATCGGTTTCAACACACGATTTCAGATAAAGAATCTTGCTAAACAAATTCAGAAACGAAATATATATAAATATATATATATATATAAATATATGCAAAAGTTCTATTTAAATTGTTGGGATACAACAAGTAAATATTTTTATAACTGATATAAAGCACTCGACAAGTATTTGGAGTAGATATACAATATTAACAAATGGAGACTATATTTATAAAACCATATTTATTTCATTATACATATTTCAAGGATACCAAGTTAAATTATGGTATGCCTTCATCAGACAAAATACAATATATATCAGTTTTATAAATAAGCATTGACGTACCCTTTCAAAATGCGACCATTACTTTTGGAGGACATCAGGATAGTATATATATATATATATATATATATATATATATATATATATAATTAGAAAGTGAACAACACAAAATATAACTACTCCATTACGAAAGGTTTCTGGATCGTTCATCAGACAGAGATGTCTGACGAACGATCCAGACATATATTAATATTGTCTGGGATCCAGAAACCTTTGGTAATGGAGTAGTTATATTTTGTGTTGTTCACTTTCTAATTAAATAGCTCTGTTCTATACATAGAGCACTCTTTTTTCCTTTGATTTTTCTTCGGAATTACCTAAAACATATATATATATATATATATATATTTATATATACTTCCATAAGCCCTTTCATTTGTTTCATGGGTCTTACTTTTAAATTTTGCCAAAATAAAAAAAAAGATTACAACAAAGAGAATGGATGGAAAAATTTAGCTTCACCCCCACCTCCCTGAGAATTGTGTTATGGGTACACTTGTACCACACCAATATCACAACACCACCAGCTTCACCAAAATCACCACACCACCACAACCAAAACTCCACCACACCACCACCATTATCATCATCATAAACTCCACAGGAAATTTAAACAGAAAGATAATAGAAAGTATGTGATACAAGTATGTGTATAAGTATATAAGAGTGTGTGTAAATGTGTGTGTAGCGAGAGAAAATAGAAAATTAAAACATTCACATACATACAAGTATAACACACATTTGGTGTGTTTTTTGTTTTTCAAATACTCTTACTTCATAACATCACGTAGAAAAAATAATCTTTTACTGGACAACAAACACAAACCATGCAAACTTCAATTATAAAGGCTTACAGAGGCAGCTGAACATACAGAAATTACCTTAAAGGAATCTTTAGTGATATCTCTAAGGTGAACTGAAGGAATTTCTTGTATGAACAGAACTTTCAATGTTTAACATTAAATTCCTTAAACTTTAACAGAAATCTCAAAACAAACAAGTTTAATACGATCCAAGAGGACCACATTAGTTCAACTGTATTTTGTTGACACTTGGGAAAGACAAATGGCGCTATAGGAGGGTTGGATGAAGGTATGAAGGTGAAATATTGGAGTGACAAAGGTGATAGCAAGAGGTAAAGCATTTGGTGAGATGGAAAGAAAAGGAAGGAGGTCATGTGCCATGTGCAGAAAGGGTTTTGGAGTGAACTCCATTAACCCTTTAACATTTACATTACTGTATATCTACTATTATATTTTCACAGCAGGGCGGTGGATTGGCAGTATCGGTAGAGGGTCGGATGCCATGCTTTCCAGCATAGTTACGTCCCTTTACGATCTGAGTTCAAATTCCGCCGAGGTTGACTTTGCCTTTCATCCTTACGGGGTCGATAAAATAAAGTACCAGTAATGCACTGGGTAATTGCTGGCCTTGTGCCAAAAGTAGAAACAATTATATTTTCACAGCAAAGACATAATTATCTGACATAATATCGAATCTATGAGATTTTGATATTATTTATTTTGAGAACAACACCTTAACATCAGTATAAGCGGCCAGTTATAGCTGGTTTGAACTGAAAGAAGTGAGAGAATTCTGGCCGGATATGGTTGGTTCAAACACTAAAGGGTTAAATGTAGAATATGCACTGGTTGAGTACATAAAAAAAGTAGTAGAGTGAAGGGATTATTAAATAATGTGTCAGCTACATTTAAGTGTAAAGTGTGTATGGAGAGAACTACTGATGGAGAAGATGTTGAGCTGGATCTTGGGAGTGGTTTGAAGATGGAAGGTTGGAAAACATTTTGTTACCTTAGAGATATGTTGAATGGAGGGGGTGGATCAGTCTCTGTGACAGTATTTAGAGTGAGATGTCTATGGAAGAAGTTCTGGGAACTGAGTGGTCTGTTAATTAGGAATGTCGTTGAAATTGAAGGGAGAGGTGTATGCTGCATGTGGGAGAAGTGCCATGATTTATGGGAGTGAGATATGATTGATGAACGTGGAACAACAGAGAAAGTTGGAAAGAAGAGAAATGAAAATGATCTGGTGGAGGAGTGCAGTATTGCTGAAAGAGAGGAAAACAAACAATGAATTTCAAAGGATGATCGGGTTAGAACCAGTGATGGACATTGTAAAGAGAAAAGGAATGAGATGGTTGGGTCATGTGTTGAAGAAGGATGAAAGTTAGAGGAGTGATAGAAATAGAGCCAGTGATTAATGTTGTATAGAGAAATGTAATGAGATGGTTGGGTCATGTGTTGACGAAGGATTTAAATGAATGTAGAATAAAGTAGAGGAAGAAAACCAAGAAAGAGATGGCTCAAAATGATGTTCAAGGAAATGAAAGCCAGTGGGTTTGTCAGGAGGGGGGATGCAGAACTTGTCATGGGGCCTGCAAGGAAAAACCCTGCACTAGCAGGGTAGATGGCCTTAAAATACTGGCAGGGAAAGCTAACGTGATGATAATGATGATGATGATTGTTTGCAATCACAACAAAATAGGACAATAACATATAAACAAAAGTTAAAGATAGCCATCTAATAATATATTCAATGATTAAAGGGGATTATATTACAGTGATAGTGGGTGGTGAATTGGCAGTATCGGTAGAGGGTTGGACGCCATGCTTTCTAGCATAGTTACGTCCCTTTACGGTCTGAGTTCAAATCCCGTCGAGGTTAACTTTGCCTTTCATCCTTACGGGGTCGATAAAATAAAGTACCAGTAATGTACTGGGTTATTGCTGGCCTTGTGCCTAAAGTAGAAACAATTATATTACAGTGATAGTGTTATATTAATTGTTCAGGTAAATACAAAATAATGATTACTTTAAACCTTTTGATACCAACCCAACTAGAACACTCCTGGTTTAATAAATCAAACTTTTTCTTCATGTACTTATCCCTGAGTGGGTCGTGGGGCCAGAGTCCTCAAACACTCCTTCCAGTGGGTCCTGTCAGAAGCAACTGTTTCCAATTGATCTGGCTAGATCCCCAACTCAAGACCAGCCGAGCTCATGGGTGTTATCCAAACATCTTGCTCGGGCTCCACTCTGGGTCTCCTGCAATTCTCCAGTGATTCTTTCCTAAGACATTCTTATCACATGCCCATAATATTGGCGCTGTGATTTCTCAATTCGGAGAAGTAATGGCTCTACCTGGAGTGACTCTCTGATCTCTGAACTATGCACTCTATCGAGTAATGTTACTCCAAAGACCCTTCAGAGAAATATATTAGTTTAATGCTTAATATAATAATAATAATAATGAAATTATTGTGTACAGTGCTCAGGTGCACTACAACTCATCAAAGGTGCATGTATAGTACATAGAATAATGTACAAATGTCAGGAAAATGAACAGTGTATGAGTCATGATATAATAACAACAATAATTGTTTCTAAGTTAGGCACAAGGCCAGCAATTACCTAGTGTATTACTGGTACTTTATTTTATCGACCCCGTAAGGATGAAAGGCAAAGTTAACCTCGGCGAGATTTGAACTCAGAATGGCAAGGGCTGTAACTCTGTGCGTCAAAGCATGGCGTCCGACCCTCTACCGATACTGCCAATCCAACAACAATAATAATAATGAAATATTGTGTACAGTGCCCAGGTGCACCACAACTCATCAAAAAGTGCATGTACAGTACATAGGGCAATGCACAAACATCAGTAAAATGAACAGTGCATGAGTCATGATACACACATGTGTGGATGTGTATGGAAGGGGTACATCAGGTGTAGTTTTGGCGTATTTCGGGAAGCATGAGTGTCTTAAAGGATGCAGTGTCTCGGCAGCTAACAACTGACGCAGGCAGCTTGTTCCATGCTTCAACAACTCTGAGTGTGAAAAAATGTTTACGAAAGTCAAGGAAAAAGGTTTTAACCTTTCTGACACTAGTCCTTCATCAGAAGATAGAATGAGGAGAGGAAGAGATAGAAAAACATTTTTTGAGAAAAAATACGAAATGCAAAGTGAATTTGGTTAATCAGATGAGATATCTTCATTTTGTTTATTTCGATATCTCGAGATAACTGGGAAAGGGTATGAGGGCAAATGGTTCAATGATAGAATCTCATGACAAAATTATTCTTCCCATCTATCTGTGACATGCTAATACTAACATTGAAAAGATGCTCAATAGTATGTCACAAGTAAAGTGAATTCATGGCAGCTACACAGGACTTTCACCTGCTGAGGCCCTTAGCTATAATTAGTTCGTCCTTAGTGTGGCAGACCACCCGAGTATGGTAAAACCTGGCGAGCCAACTTGAACCCGCACCTCGGAGCCGAACTTCCGAAGGTACGGACACGCGTCAAGTCGACTCACTTGTCCAGCTCAAACCACGGACTTAAGCTCTCTTCCCACATCAAGGCCCTTAGCTATATGGAATTTGAGGCCCTAATATTTGATGATTTAGTGTTAAAGAATAAAAACTAATGACAAAATAAAAATATATCTTTAAAAATGAGGCCCCTCATGAGGATGTGTGACCCTAAGCTATATCTTATTGGTAAGCCCAGCACTGCATCTACAGCAACAACATTGCTGGATTGGTATCAATACTTTCAAATAAGAAAACAAAAGTATCTCATTTGATTCATTAGAATATTATATCCCTCTATATTAATATCTTTTTCAAGGTGGTCTTTTTGTAGCTTTTATGTAGCTTTTATGTAGCTTTTATGTAGTTCATTATATATAAATTTTCTATAAGTATTATAATCTAGGCTGTATATGTTATTAGTTTTATCTGCGTGTACAATAATTTTATTACTAATTTTGAATCCATTAATAGAGGTGTTAATTTTGTTTAAGACGGTGTTGCTTCTAATATGGTGCTTATTGTATTTAATGTTCTTAACTAGTTTAACTAGGTCATTTTCAAAGGAGTTACAAACACCTCAGATTTTTTGTTAAGTAGGTTACGGTTGGAGAAGATAATATTGTGGGTCTCTAGTATACAGAGGTTACAAAATTTATTAGGTGGTTTATTTTTAGTTTTTAGATAGTGTATGTAGCTAGATAGTGAGGTGGAGTTGGCTAGGCTGTGCTTTTTGAACGAGTGGATGTGCGAATTATATCTGATTTTGAAGCTGTTAGAAGTGGAGCCTACATAGGTTTCTGAAGAGTTGCTAGTTGTGACGGTGCATGAGTATATGATATCCTTGGTTAGGCATTTTTTATCCAAAGGGCAGGTTCTATTAGCTCTACAGTTACAATTAGAGACCCACAATATTATCTTCTCCAACCGTAACCTACTTAACAAAAAATCTGAGGTGTTTGCAACTTGCCAGCACCGCTTCAGACATTCCTTCCAAAACTTTAAGCCCAATATATAGCAATGTCGGACTTGAACCAAACACCACATCTAGCATCAAACACCAGAGACACACCTTATACCACATACACAACACTAACTGATCTAGTATAACACAAACTACGACATCCCTCCGGAAACCTTCGCTGGGAGAATACCCATTTATACCTCTACGTTAGGGGTGACAACATCCACCCACTTGAACTGCACTACACCGCTCTATAGGTAATTTAAGCATGAATTGATTAGTTTGGTGGTGTTGTGCGGAGGAAGTGCCTTCCTTAGACAGATGAAAAACGATTTAATCTAGTAACGCTGTTGAGCAGTAGGACCAGGACGCTGAGTGCAGAGAATGAATGTATTGCAACTGCCGTGCGGGTTGTACATATATGGATGATTTGATGGTCAGAGTGGGGTCATGAGGACTGCGGATTGACCTCTGGCCGGCCCTGATGATGATTACCTTTCGACATCCAATGTAGCAAGCGATGACCCAGAACTTACCAGAGATCATTGTGTTGTGAAGTGATTCTGCAATCACCGCGCCTGGTCCTATGAGTAGGGTACAACCACAGGGATCATTAATTTAGAATCCTCGCTCATCGTCTATAATATTCATTTGTGGCATCCTAGGATGGGGGTTAATTCACCATAATAATACGAACACCTTCAGCACAACTTAATAAACTACTCTATAGTTAAAACACTTTATGCTTTAGGAATTTTTTGGAAGTTGCGCATAACCATAGAAATTAGGGTCTATATTGAGACATTTCAATAGCTAGGTATAGAAACCCCAGAGTTACCTCCCCTTAGCCACACACACACTTCCGGGTAGTATTCAATGTCGTTTCGCGAAACGTAACAGCCTCCTGTATTGAACTAAAGAACATCGGACTACGATTCTCTAACTGGATTGTCAAACGATCAATATAGAATTGCCGTGGATTATGTGAGGGGCATATAATCGAAGAATACACTCCCCTGACCATGAAAATGTCGAAGTACATGAGGTCCTTGTCACCCCTTCGGTGTGCATCTCCAATACGTTTAATAGTTTTAATGCTTATATCTTTTCTCCACACACAGACTATAACAATCATATAAAGAATTTCCCACCAGATCAACCAACCTAACACTCTTCTTTACCTACCTAAGTGCTCCTACCACACATATCTCTCTGCCACACTATATAAACAAGACGCACGTGCTTGCCACACATATAACATTTGCACTATATAACCGCTTATCTTCATGTTGTATTTTAACCTGTATTTTTGATTTTTGATTGTACCTTCTATTATGAATGTAATCTCGAAGTGTGTACTGCCACTCTAAATGCTGTAATGAATGTTGACCCACAATATTTGCATATGTATCGGTATGTCTCTTGGCTGAAAAGGAGGTCATATAACTGTCCATTCATTAATAAATTGCTCCGAAGAATCCAAACCTCGGTTTGGAGGAAACAGCTGTAAGCACAATAATGTTTTGAACAGTTCTTTGATTCTTATATTTCATATAACTGCTCTGTAAATCATCTGATGTTTTTACATTGAGCTACTTAACTTACTGGTAATAAGCTAGTAATACATTACTGCCTACCACTATTTAGGGTTTGTATAAAAAATATATATAACTGCTAAAGGTTTTTGTATTTTCATAACCATAAATAGTACAATTAATACTATTAACTGCTCCATATTGTTGAGCTGATATATAATATTACCAATATGCTAATCAAAGACCAACTTCCCATGTCAACCAAGAACATACCAATACCATCCAGGAATACATATGTGAAATTGATGATCAACAGTGTAAATTCATTTATCAATAGAGTGAGATGGAGAGCCTTCCATTATGATAGAAACAGATCTAACAACGTGAATAATACTAACAAATTTGACTCCTTCGGCTTTAAAACCTTTAAAAGCCCCCCTCATAACACACTACTTAACTCCTTTGAAAATGACCTAGTTAAACTAGTTAAGAACATTAAATACAATAAGCACCATATTAGAAGCAACACCTTCTTAAACAAACTTAACACCTCCATTAATGGATTCAAAACTAGTAATAAAATTATTGTACACGCAGATAAAACTAATAACATATACAGCCTAGATTATAATACTTATAGAATATTTATATATAATTAACTACATAAAAGCTACAAAAAGACCACCTTGAAAAAGATATTAATATAGAGGGATATAATATAGTGTCTAAACTAGGACTTCAGAGACTTACACAACCATTCACCCCAAACCCCCCTAGATTCTCTCTGAAGGACCATAAGGAGGACTTCATCACCAACCCCTCGATAAGACTTAGCTGCCCTTCCAAGTCCGACATTGGTATTGTCAGCAAGAAAATCTTGGATAAAATCATCCCACAAATTAAACACAAGATACACCTTAAACAATGGGGAAATACGGGTGAAGTGATTGAATGGTTCAAAGATATCAAGAATAATAAGGACAAAAAATTTATTCAATTTGATATCAATTCATACTACACCTCTATTTCCCCTATCCTATTAAATAAGGCACTTATCATGGCCATGAGCAATAGCGACCTGACTAGAGCCCAGATTGATGTCATCCTTGCGGCCCGTAAAACCATAATCACCTTCGAAGACCAACAATGGACACGCAAGGATACGCACAACAACTTCGACATAACCATGGGATCTAGTGACTCGGCGCAGGTCACTTATTTGGTCGGCCTATACCTTCTCAATGAAATCCATAAGGACCTCCCTTACATCAACGGTGCTTTGTACCGCGATGATGCACTTCTACTTATAGAATATAAAAAATTTAATATAGAAAGAGCTAGAAAACAATTGCATAAGACATTCAAAAACTTTAACCTTAGTATCACCATGGACAAAAACACTAAAAATGTAAACTTCCTAGACGCCACACTATACCTAGACTCAAAAAATATATACACCTTTCCATAAGCCTAACGAAAAACTCATTTACGTAGATACCAAGTCTAATCACCCTAGATCAATATTAAACTCTATCTCTAAGGGGGTATCCAATAGAATCTCTAGCCTGTCCTATGACGCAAACATATTTAGCAAAAACTCACAATATTACAATCAAGCATTAGCTAGATCCGGCCATAATATAGAAATTGAGTTCCTACCTAAGAAAACACATAGCTACAACATCATCTCGCACAACGTGTCCATGAGGAAACCTAATAATAGGAATAGCAACCACAAGTACACCAAAGCGGAGGGTGCCACCGGAAGTAACCATTACCACGGAAACTACTGTGGTGCCGTAGGAAGAAACAACACACCAAACACTAAAAGCAAAAATAGAAGAAGAAATAATACATTTTTCAACCCTCCTTTCAACCTAAATGTCTCCACCAACATACATAGGGCTTTCTTCTCACTACTAGATAAAAACTTCCCTCTAGGACACAAGTACCACAACCTTTTAAACAAAAACACTATTAAAATCTCATACTCTACGACGCCTAACTTAGCATACCACATAGCTAGCAGCAATAAAAATAAAATTAATTCTTACTTCCAACAAAAGAAATCACAACAGGATCCAAACCTTCTAAATACCTCTGTAGCAAACAACCATAGTAACGGCAGTAACAATAGAAATAACACTAGTATAAGAAATAACACCGGGGTTGACAACCCAAATGTCCAAAATCCTATAGCTACCACCCAGACTTCTGCACTGCATTATAACCAGCAGACTAACACACAGGATAATTGTAACTGTAGAGCTAATAGAACCTGCCCTTTGGATAAAAAATGCCTAACCAAGGATATCATATACTCATGCACCGTCACAACTAGCAACTCTTCAGAAACCTATGTAGGCTCCACTTCTAACAGCTTCAAAATCAGATATAATTTGCACATCCACTCGTTCAAAAAGCACAGCCTAGCCAACTCCACCTCACTATCTAGCTACATACACTATCTAAAAACTAAAAATAAACCATACACACTCAAATGGGAAGTGATAGGCAGCGCGACTTCGTACAAACCACCTAATAAATTTTGTAACCTCTGTATACTAGAGACCCACAATATTATCTTCTCCAACCGTAACCTACTTAACAAAAAATCTGAGGTGTTTGCAACTTGCCAGCACCGCTTCAGACATTCCTTCCAAAACTTTAAGCCCAATATATAGCAATGTCGGACTTGAACCAAACACCAGGAGCACACCTTATACCACATACACAACACTAACTGATCTGGTATAACACAAACTACGACATCCCTCCGGAACCCTTCGCTGGGAGAATACCCATTTATACCTCTACGTTAGGGGTGACAACATCCACCCACTTGAACTGCACTACACCGCTCTATAGGTAATTTAAGCATGAATTGATTAGTTTGGTGGTGTTGTGCGGAGGAAGTGCCTTCCTTAGACAGATGAAAAACGATTTAATCTAGTAACGCTGTTGAGCAGTAGGACCAGGACGCTGAGTGCAGAGAATGAATGTATTGCAACTGCCGTGCGGGTTGTACATATATGGATGATTTGATGGTCAGAGTGGGGTCATGAGGACTGCGGATTGACCTCTGGCCGGCCCTGATGATGATTACCTTTCGACATCCAATGTAGCAAGCGATGACCCAGAACTTACCAGAGATCATTGTGTTGTGAAGTGATTCTGCAATCACCGCGCCTGGTCCTATGAGTAGGGTACAACCACAGGGATCATTAATTTAGAATCCTCGCTCATCGTCTATAATATTCATTTGTGGCACCCTAGGATGGGGGTTAATTCACCATAATAATACGAACACCTTCAGCACAACTTAATAAACTACTCTATAGTTAAAACACCTTATGCTTTAGGAATTTTTTGGAAGTTGCGCATAACCATAGAAATTAGGGTTTATATTGAGACATTTCAATAGCTAGGTATAGAAACCCCAGAGTTACCTCCCCTTAGCCACACACACACTTCCGGGTAGTATTCAATGTCATTTCGCGAAACGTAACAGCCTCCTGTATTGAACTAAAGAACATCGGACTACGATTCTCTAACTGGATTGTCAAACGATCAATATAGAATTGCCGTGGATTATGTGAGGGGCATATAATCGAAGAATACACTCCCCTGACCATGAAAATGTCGAAGTACATGAGGTCCTTGTCACCCCTTCGGTGTGCATCTCCAATACGTTTAATAGTTTTAATGCTTATATCTTTTCTCCACACACAGACTATAACAATCATATAAAGAATT
The DNA here is from genome assembly GCA_964016885.1 of Eledone cirrhosa. Lineage (NCBI taxonomy): Eukaryota > Metazoa > Mollusca > Cephalopoda > Octopoda > Eledonidae > Eledone > Eledone cirrhosa. The sequence goes on from OZ024752.1 coordinate 38,420,287, forward strand.
TCCCACCAGATCAACCAACCTAACACTCTTCTTTACCTACCTAAGTGCTCCTACCACACATATCTCTCTGCCACACTATATAAACAAGACGCACGTGCTTGCCACACATATAACATTTGCACTATATAACCGCTTATCTTCATGTTGTATTTTAACCTGTATTTTTGATTTTTGATTGTACCTTCTATTATGAATGTAATCTCGAAGTGTGTACTGCCACTCTAAATGCTGTAATGAATGTTGACCCACAATATTTGCATATGTATCGGTATGTCTCTTGGCTGAAAAGGAGGTCATATAACTGTCCATTCATTAATAAATTGCTCCGAAGAATCCAAACCTCGGTTTGGAGGAAACAGCTGTAAGCACAATAATGTTTTGAACAGTTCTTTGATTCTTATATTTCATATAACTGCTCTGTAAATCATCTGATGTTTTTACATTGAGCTACTTAACTTACTGGTAATAAGCTAGTAATACATTACTGCCTACCACTATTTAGGGTTTGTATAAAAAATACATATAACTGCTAAAGGTTTTTGTATTTTCATAACCATAAATAGTACAATTAATACTATTAACTGCTCCATATTGTTGAGCTGATATATAATATTACCAATATGCTAATCAAAGACCAACTCCCCATGTCAACCAAGAACATACCAATACCATCCAGGAATACATATGTGAAATTGATGATCAACAGTGTAAATTCATTTATCAATAGAGTGAGATGGAGGGCCTTCCGTTATGATAGAAACAGATCTAACAACGTGAATAATACTAACAAATTTGACTCCTTCGGCTTTAAAACCTTTAAAAGCCCCCCTCATAACACACTACTTAACTCCTTTGAAAATGACCTAGTTAAACTAGTTAAGAACATTAAATACAATAAGCACCATATTAGAAGCAACACCTTCTTAAACAAACTTAACACCTCCATTAATGGATTCAAAACTAGTAATAAAATTATTGTACACGCAGATAAAACTAATAACATATACAGCCTAGATTATAATACTTATAGAATATTTATATATAATTAACTACATAAAAGCTACATAAAAGCTACAAAAAGACCACCTTGAAAAAGATATTAATATTGAGGGATATAATATAGTGTCTAAACTAGGACTTCAGAGACTTACACAACCATTCACCCCAAACCCCCCCTAGATTCTCTCTGAAGGACCATAAGGAGGACTTCATCACCAACCCCTCGATAAGACTTAGCTGCCCTTCCAAGTCCGACATTGGTATTGTCAGCAAGAAAATCTTGGATAAAATCATCCCACAAATTAAACACAAGATACACCTTAAACAATGGGGAAATACGGGTGAAGTGATTGAATGGTTCAAAGATATCAAGAATAATAAGGACAAAAAATTTATTCAATTTGATATCAATTCATACTACACCTCTATTTCCCCTATCCTATTAAATAAGGCACTTATCATGGCCATGAACAATAGCGACCTGACTAGAGCCCAGATTGATGTCATCCTTGCGGCCCGTAAAACCATAATCACCTTCGAAGACCAACAATGGACACGCAAGGATACGCACAACAACTTCGACATAACCATGGGATCTAGTGACTCGGCGCAGGTCACTGATTTGGTCGGCCTATACCTTCTCAATGAAATCCATAAGGACCTCCCTTACATCAACGGTGCTTTGTACCGCGATGATGCACTTCTACTTATAGAATATAAAAAATTTAATATAGAAAGAGCTAGAAAACAATTGCATAAGACATTCAAAAACTTTAACCTTAGTATCACCATGGACAAAAACACTAAAAATGTAAACTTCCTAGACGCCACACTATACCTAGACTCAAAAATATATACACCTTTCCATAAGCCTAACGAAAAACTCATTTACGTAGATACCAAGTCTAATCACCCTAGATCAATATTAAACTCTATCTCTAAGGGTGTATCCAATAGAATCTCTAGCCTGTCCTATGACGCAAACATATTTAGCAAAAACTCACAATATTACAATCAAGCATTAGCTAGATCCGGCCATAATATAGAAATTGAGTTCCTACCTAAGAAAACACATAGCTACAACATCATCTCGCACAACATGTCCATGAGGAAACCTAATAATAGGAATAGCAACCACAAGTACACCAAAGCGGAGGGTGCCACCGGAAGTAACCATTACCACGGAAACTACTGTGGTGCCGTAGGAAGAAACAACACACCAAACACTAAAAGCAAAAATAGAAGAAGAAATAATACATTTTTCAACCCTCCTTTCAACCTAAATGTCTCCACCAACATACATAGGGCTTTCTTCTCACTACTAGATAAAAACTTCCCTCTAGGACACAAGTACCACAACCTTTTAAACAAAATCACTATTAAAATCTCATACTCTACGACGCCTAACTTAGCATACCACATAGCTAGCAGCAATAACAATAAAATTAATTCTTACTTCCAACAAACGAAATCACAACAGGATCCAAACCTTCTAAATACCTCTGTAGCAAGCAACCATAGTAACGGCAGTAACAATAGAAATAACACTAGTATAAGAAATAACACCGGGGTTGACAACCCAAATGTCCAAAATCCTATAGCTACCACCCAGACTTCTGCACTGCATTATAACCAGCAGACTAACACACAGGATAATTGTAACTGTAGAGCTAATAGAACCTGCCCTTTGGATAAAAAATGCCTAACCAAGGATATCAAATACTCATGCACCGTCACAACTAGCAACTCTTCAGAAACCTATGTAGGCTCCACTTCTAACAGCTTCAAAATCAGATATAATTCGCACATCCACTCGTTCAAAAAGCACAGCCTAGCCAACTCCACCTCACTATCTAGCTACATACACTATCTAAAAACTAAAAATAAACCATACACACTCAAATGGGAAGTGATAGGCAGCGCGACTTCGTACAAACCACCTAATAAATTTTGTAACCTCTGTATACTAGAGACCCACAATATTATCTTCTCCAACCTTAACCTACTTAACAAAAAATCTGAGGTGTTTGCAACTTGCCAGCACCGCTTCAGACATTCCTTCCAAAACTTTAAGCCCAATATATAGCAATGTCGGACTTGAACCAAACACCAGGAGCACACCTTATACCACATACACAACACTAACTGATCTGGTATAACACAAACTACGACATCCCTCCGGAAACCTTCGCTGGGAGAATACCCATTTATACCTCTACGTTAGGGGTGACAACATCCACCCACTTGAACTGCACTACACCGCTCTATAGGTAATTTAAGCATGAATTGATTAGTTTGGTGGTGTTGTGCGGAGGAAGTGCCTTCCTTAGACAGATGAAAAACGATTTAATCTAGTAACGCTGTTGAGCAGTAGGACCAGGACGCTGAGTGCAGAGAATGAATGTATTGCAACTGCCGTGCGGGTTGTACATATATGGATGATTTGATGGTCAGAGTGGGGTCATGAGGACTGCGGATTGACCTCTGGCAGGCCCTGATGATGATTACCTTTCGACATCCAATGTAGCAAGCGATGACCCAGAACTTACCAGAGATCATTGTGTTGTGAAGTGATTCTGCAATCACCGCGCCTGGTCCTATGAGTAGGGTACAACCACAGGGATCATTAATTTAGAATCCTCGCTCATCGTCTATAATATTCATTTGTGGCACCCTAGGATGGGGGTTAATTCACCATAATAATACGAACACCTTCAGCACAACTTAATAAACTACTCTATAGTTAAAACACCTTATGCTTTAGGAATTTTTTGGAAGTTGCGCATAACCATAGAAATTAGGGTTTATATTGAGACATTTCAATAGCTAGGTATAGAAACCCCAGAGTTACCTCCCCTTAGCCACACACACACTTCCGGGTAGTATTCAATGTCGTTTCGCGAAACGTAACAGCCTCCTGTATTGAACTAAAGAACATCGGACTACGATTCTCTAACGAACAATATAGAATTGCCTTGGATTATGTGAGGGGCATATAATCGAAGAATACACTCCCCTGACCATGAAAATGTCGAAGTACATGAGGTCCTTGTCACCCCTTCGCTGTGCATCTCCAATACGTTTAATAGTTTTAATGCTTGCACTATTTTTAATGCTTATATCTTTTCTCCACACACAGACTATAACAATCATATAAAGAATTTCCCACCAGATCAACCAACCTAACACTCTTCTTTACCTACCTAAGTGCTCCTACCACACATATCTCTCTGCCACACTATATAAACAAGACGCACGTGCTTGCCACACATATAACATTTGCACTATATAACCGCTTATCTTCATGTTGTATTTTAACCTGTATTTTTGATTTTTGATTGTACCTTCTATTATGAATGTAATCTCGAAGTGTGTACTGCCACTCTAAATGCTGTAATGAATGTTGACCCACAATATTTGCATATGTATCGGTATGTCTCTTGGCTGAAAAGGAGGTCATATAACTGTCCATTCATTAATAAATTGCTCCGAAGAATCCAAACCTCGGTTTGGAGGAAACAGCTGTAAGCACAATAATGTTTTGAACAGTTCTTTGATTCTTATATTTCATATAACTGCTCTGTAAATCATCTGATGTTTTTACATTGAGCTACTTAACTTACTGGTAATAAGCTAGTAATACATTACTGCCTACCACTATTTAGGGTTTGTATAAAAAATACATATAACTGCTAAAGGTTTTTGTATTTTCATAACCATAAATAGTACAATTAATACTATTAACTGCTCCATATTGTTGAGCTGATATATAATATTACCAATATGCTAATCAAAGACCAACTCCCCATGTCAACCAAGAACATACCAATACCATCCAGGAATACATATGAGAAATTGATGATCAACAGTGTAAATTCATTTATCAATAGAGTGAGATGGAGGGCCTTCCATTATGATAGAAACAGATCTAACAACGTGAATAATACTAACAAATTTGACTCCTTCGGCTTTAAAACCTTTAAAAGCCCCCCTCATAACACACTACTTAACTCCTTTACTCCTTTGAAAATGACCTAGTTAAACTAGTTAAGAACATTAAATACAATAAGCACCATATTAGAAGCAACACCTTCTTAAACAAACTTAACACCTCCATTAATGGATTCAAAACTAGTAATAAAATTATTGTACACGCAGATAAAACTAATAACATATACAGCCTAGATTATAATACTTATAGAATATTTATATATAATTAACTACATAAAAGCTACATAAAAGCTACAAAAAGACCACCTTGAAAAAGATATTAATATAGAGGGATATAATATAGTGTCTAAACTAGGACTTCAGAGACTTACACAACCATTCACCCCAAACCCCCCTAGATTCTCTCTGAAGGACCATAAGGAGGACTTCATCACCAACCCCTCGATAAGACTTAGCTGCCCTTCCAAGTCCGACATTGGTATTGTCAGCAAGAAAATCTTGGATAAAATCATCCCACAAATTAAACACAAGATACACCTTAAACAATGGGGAAATACGGGTGAAGTGATTGAATGGTTCAAAGATATCAAGAATAATAAGGACAAAAAATTTATTCAATTTGATATCAATTCATACTACACCTCTATTTCCCCTATCCTATTAAATAAGGCACTTATCATGGCCATGAGCAATAGCGACCTGACTAGAGCCCAGATTGATGTCATCCTTGCGGCCCGTAAAACCATAATCACCTTCGAAGACCAACAATGGACACGCAAGGATACGCACAACAACTTCGACATAACCATGGGATCTAGTGACTCGGCGCAGGTCACTGATTTGGTCGGCCTATACCTTCTCAATGAAATCCATAAGGACCTCCCTTACATCAACGGTGCTTTGTACCGCGATGATGCACTTCTACTTATAGAATATAAAAAATTTAATATAGAAAGAGCTAGAAAACAATTGCATAAGACATTCAAAAACTTTAACCTTAGTATCACCATGGACAAAAACACTAAAAATGTAAACTTCCTAGACGCCACACTATACCTAGACTCAAAAAATATATACACCTTTCCATAAGCCTAACGAAAAACTCATTTACGTAGATACCAAGTCTAATCACCCTAGATCAATATTAAACTCTATCTCTAAGGGGGTATCCAATAGAATCTCTAGCCTGTCCTATGACGCAAACATATTTAGCAAAAACTCACAATATTACAATCAAGCATTAGCTAGATCCGGCCATAATATAGAAATTGAGTTCCTACCTAAGAAAACACATAGCTACAACATCATCTCGCACAACGTGTCCATGAGGAAACCTAATAATAGGAATAGCAACCACAAGTACACCAAAGCGGAGGGTGCCACCGGAAGTAACCATTACCACGGAAACTACTGTGGTGCCGTAGGAAGAAACAACACACCAAACACTAAAAGCAAAAATAGAAGAAATAATACATTTTTCAACCCTCCTTTCAACCTAAATGTCTCCACCAACATACATAGGGCTTTCTTCTCACTACTAGATAAAAACTTCCCTCTAGGACACAAGTACCACAACCTTTTAAACAAAAACACTATTAAAATCTCATACTCTACGACGCCTAACTTAGCATACCACATAGCTAGCAGCAATAAAAATAAAATTAATTCTTACTTCCAACAAACGAAATCACAACAGGATCCAAACCTTCTAAATACCTCTGTAGCAAACAACCATAGTAACGGCAGTAACAATAGAAATAACACTAGTATAAGAAATAACACCGGGGTTGACAACCCAAATGTCCAAAATCCTATAGCTACCACCCAGACTTCTGCACTGCATTATAACCAGCAGACTAACACACAGGATAATTGTAACTGTAGAGCTAATAGAACCTGCCCTTTGGATAAAAAATGCCTAACCAAGGATATCATATACTCATGCACCGTCACAACTAGCAACTCTTCAGAAACCTATGTAGGCTCCACTTCTAACAGCTTCAAAATCAGATATAATTTGCACATCCACTCGTTCAAAAAGCACAGCCTAGCCAACTCCACCTCACTATCTAGCTACATACACTATCTAAAAACTAAAAATAAACCATACACACTCAAATGGGAAGTGATAGGCAGCGCGACTTCGTACAAACCACCTAATAAATTTTGTAACCTCTGTATACTAGAGACCCACAATATTATCTTCTCCAACCGTAACCTACTTAACAAAAAATCTGAGGTGTTTGCAACTTGCCAGCACCGCTTCAGACATTCCTTCCAAAACTTTAAGCCCAATATATAGCAATGTCGGACTTGAACCAAACACCAGGAGCACACCTTATACCACATACACAACACTAACTGATCTGGTATAACACAAACTACGACATCCCTCCGGAACCCTTCGCTGGGAGAATACCCATTTATACCTCTACGTTAGGGGTGACAACATCCACCCACTTGAACTGCACTACACCGCTCTATAGGTAATTTAAGCATGAATTGATTAGTTTGGTGGTGTTGTGCGGAGGAAGTGCCTTCCTTAGACAGATGAAAAACGATTTAATCTAGTAACGCTGTTGAGCAGTAGGACCAGGACGCTGAGTGCAGAGAATGAATGTATTGCAACTGCCGTGCGGGTTGTACATATATGGATGATTTGATGGTCAGAGTGGGGTCATGAGGACTGCGGATTGACCTCTGGCCGGCCCTGATGATGATTACCTTTCGACATCCAATGTAGCAAGCGATGACCCAGAACTTACCAGAGATCATTGTGTCTTGAAGTGATTCTGCAATCACTGCGCCTGGTCCTATGAGTAGGGTACAACCACAGGGATCATTAATTTAGAATCCCCGCTCATCGTCTATAATATTCATTTGTGGCACCCTAGGATGGGGGTTAATTCACCATAATAATACGAACACCTTCAGCACAACTTAATAAACTACTCTATAGTTAAAACACTTTATGCTTTAGGAATTTTTTGGAAGTTGCGCATAACCATAGAAATTAGGGTCTATATTGAGACATTTCAATAGCTAGGTATAGAAACCCCAGAGTTACCTCCCCTTAGCCACACACACTCTTCCGGGTAGTATTCAATGTCGTTTCGCGAAACGTAACAGCCTCCTGTATTGAACTAAAGAACATCGGACTACGATTCTCTAACTGGATTGTCAAACGATCAATATAGAATTGCCGTGGATTATGTGAGGGGTATATAATCGAAGAATACACTCCCCTGACCATGAAAATGTCGAAGTACATGAGGTCCTTGTCACCCCTTCGGTGTGCATCTCCAATACGTTTAATAGTTTTAATGCTTATATCTTTTCTCCACACACAGACTATAACAATCATATAAAGAATTTCCCACCAGATCAACCAACCTAACACTCTTCTTTACCTACCTAAGTGCTCCTACCACACATATCTCTCTGCCACACTATATAAACAAGACGCACGTGCTTGCCACACATATAACATTTGCACTATATAACCGCTTATCTTCATGTTGTATTTTAACCTGTATTTTTGATTTTTGATTGTACCTTCTATTATGAATGTAATCTCGAAGTGTGTAC
>OZ024752.1:38431324-38491324 GCA_964016885.1 Eledone cirrhosa
CTACAATAAAACTCACCTCCTACATATATATATATATATATATATATACCCCCCCCCCCCCATACGCACTCTCTCTCCAAAGCGTGAACCTAATAAACTACCATTTGTACTGCCTCTCTGTTTTTTGTTCCTGTCTAATATTTAACTATATATGGGGACTGAATTTTCTTTTTGAAGGACTACCGGCTTTTCAAATGTAGCTGTCCTTCTACCACTGACGGAGACCATCACTAATTATTAATATCGATGTAGTTTTTTTTATATCGATATTGCATGGGCATCCACTGATGAGTTATAAGGGTCCGCTTGTGTGTATATCTATGGATTATATACAAGTTTCTACATTAACCTGGACATTATTTGGCACTACCATGCTATTTATTAGCTGTCAGAAGTGAAAGTTTCGTAAACATCGCTTATTTCCGTATTGTGGAATTACTTAAATGAAAATATAGGTGGCCCTTAAAAGGGCCAAATTAGAAAACAAGTCATAGTTATCAACATCAAATTTTTTTCGCCAACCCTATACATGAAATTGATAACCATGACTATGAAAATATAAATGATTAAATCCAATTTATTTGATAACGATGACTTGTTTTCTAATTTGGCCCTTTTAAGGGCCACCTATATTTTCATTTAAGTAACTCCACAATACGGAAATAAACGATGTTTACGATTGAGAAGGTTGACGAAACTTTCACTTCTGACAGCTAAATAGCATGGCAGTGCCCATTATTTATCCCAACTTGTAGAAATCTTATAACGAAACGATCGTATGGAAGGAAAGAGAGATTTATTTAATTGTCTCATATAAAATAATACAACCAGCTATCCACGGAATACTGTATAGTTAGCACCCCAAACTAAATTGGGATTATACTTAGGTATATCCTAATGTTTGTTGAGTGAGATGGAGTTGGTCAGAGTATCGCTTAAAGCTTTCTCTGGTAGTGTATTAAATATATATATGTAGGAGGTGAGTTTTATTGTAGTACAATAAAGCAATGCAGATATCGGATAAGAAGCACTCTACAGTTTGTAGGACTGGAGTATAAATAATATATAAGATCATAAAACTGCACTATTCACAAGTGTGTTTTAACCTTCATATCATGTCTCCCTATTTTATCTGACGAAAACGCAAATGTTATTGCATGATATTTGTTTTTGAAATGCGCATAATAAAATACATGGAACTCTTTTAACCATCTTTTGATCTTATGTCATGGAAGGACATCGAAGACATAAAATCGAGTCATAATTGAATATTATCGTCCTTACAAATCATATATATATATATATATATGATTTGTAAGGACGATAATATTCAATTATGACTCGATTTTATGTCTTCGATGTCCTTCCATGATTAAGGTCGGTGACAGTAAATCGCTGATACCTCTGTTGAAAATATTCTTCTTCTACCTGTATTTAACGTAACTGCCATTTAGCAGTAAGTGTAACTAGAATGTTAGAAGAATGTAAACAAACAAAATCTCAGAAAGATGGAGAACTTGGCTCTTTTTTTGAGAATATATCGCAGATACGTGTATATATATATATATATATATATATATATATATATATATATATATATATATATACATATATGTATATATATATATATGATAGTGGTAAGAAACTCTCAGGAGAGCTGGATAGCAGAAGGTTTTTAGAGAGTGAATCCTCCTTCAAGCAAGTGTTTCGGTCCTTAATACGTGTTATCAATAGAAGTGTTTAGAAAGCCACTTACCATGGTTTTAACAAACCCGACTTTACTATGAGAGTGCGAAAATCAAACTTAATCAACGTAAATATTTTTTTAAATGATAAAATAATTATCAAACCTTATTGAACCGTGAGATTTCAAGTGTGGTGTCGTTGACATCTGATTCCTGATATTTTGTTGTTCTGATATTATGTGAAATGGATTCAATGTCTGCAGAATGCGAACAACTATGTGCGTGTGTTTGTAATTCTTTGATCATCCGTGTAAGTTGTTGTGAACTCATCGTTTCGTTAGTTCCGAAAATATTCATTATTTCATCCAAATATTCCCTGCTGATGTCGATACCATTATTTCGACTAAGTTTAGAGAAAAACGAAATAGTCCCGATGTTGGGTTGATTATCAGAAGAAATACTGTTTTCGATAGATCCATTAGGTTTGAGAGACACGACCAGCGATACGGGAGAGAGAATCAACAGGAGAATAGCGCTGACGTTTAATGAAAAAGTGGAAAGAAAGATGTTATACCGCTGTACACGGCGACAGTAACCCACACAGTCAGAAGACATGATCAATGAAATTTAGAAGAAAAAAAGAAACATAAATAAAGAGGAAAGGAAAGAAGGGTTAAATGGTATGTGTGTGTAATGAATGGGTTCACTTCAGATATACAGGGAGTGAACGACCATCCATACACAGCGACCCGGCTTCGAATAGATATGAAAGCCACGTGCAAAAGAAAGAGAATAAAACGAGGAGTCACTTTCTCCCATGTTATGCTACATCGCTAGTAATCTCGTGTGATTTCACCTCCAACTCTCGTTGCCAGCTCATACTGCCACCATTACTTGTGGGGGAGGGTTTCTTTCGTCATTGCAATTGCTAGTTTCACTTACAACACTCGTCATTCACACTTCATCCTCTATTTCTCATAATCATTACAATTAACATTGTCGTCACGATAACCACTAAAATTAACAAAGTAACACTCACACAGACCACACAGTTACTCGATCTATTAAAAACAGCAGCTAAATTCTTTCAATTCAATCCACACTCTTAAATTAAAAACTCACAAAGTTGGCCTAAAATCCATTGATAATTACATAGATATGAAAAAATAAAAACAAAATTAAGTAATGAGAAAAATAACGGGAAGGGTAGATCTGGCTATATGGGAAAGTAGAGGGAAGGGCTATAAATACAATAAATGAAGTGGGGAAAGCAAGGATTCTTTGGCGATTCTTGAATCAGACAAGGCAGGAAACCTCTATACTGTTTAGAAATAGCAGCTAAATTCTTTCAAGTTAGTTCACAATTTTAAAAAAGGGGACGACCCTTAAATATGAGGATCTACTTTCACAGTTAGTATCATTTTACAAAAATGAACGACACAATTCTACATTAACACACACATATATACACAGCATTCTCATAAATATTGCCTATACAGGAAATCAAAATGTGTATACATTTTTCTGAGATGTCAACATGAATGGACCTATTATTTTTATAGAAAGACATTTTTTCCAATTCTACCCCACCCGTCCCGTCAATCTACCTTATTTCTCATTCTTTCTTCTGATGAAGGACTAGCGTCTGAAACGTTAAGACCCTCTTCCTGCTATTTCAAGCATTAACCTAATATATTCCTTCCATATACTGTACCAATTGTGTTGTTATTTCTGTTTATCTTTTACACACACACATATATATATACAGAGATATCCACGGTAAGTTGTGGGGTCTATTCTGCATGAAGAACTCAATGTAATCAATATGTTGAAAATGTTGTAGGTTAAAATAAATCTCGGAAAACAATAAAACATTAAAAGGAAAACAGAGTCATGATATAAGTTAAAACAATGAAATAAAAAATCAAGTCATTAGAGATATACTTCACTGCTTTACGATCGTTTCTAGATGATGATAATACATAGCTATACTCCGTTATTGATCTATGTAAGGCTAGTTACACAATGTCAGATAAAAAGAATATTTACTTACATGCATATCACCAGGTGTTTTCAAAATCATATTGCTTTTGAAAACAGCTGGTGATATGCATGTAAGTAAATATTCTTTTAATCTGATATTTTGTAACTAACCTTACATAGATCAATAATGGAGTATAGCTATGTATTATCATCATCTAGAAACGATCATAAAGCAGTGAAGTATATCTCTAATGACTTGATTTTTTATTTCATTGTTTTAACTTATATATATATATATATATGAGAGAGAGAGAGAGAGAGATTAATAAATACACAATTCTACTAAAATAATTGTTTCTACTTTTGGCACAAGGCCAGCAATTATCTCAGTGTATTACTGGTACTTTATTTTATCGACCCCGTAAGGATGAAAGGCAAAGTTAACCTTGAAATTTAATTGTTTCTTTTGAATTATTTTAATTTTATTTGTTTGTGTTATTTTGTGAATTAGATAATAAATCCTATCAATAAAAAACTTTAATGTATACCCCTTTTACTGCTATCTCTATATTATATATATATTACATACTGTTGTTTGTTTTTTGCCGTGTCACCAACAGACACTCTACAGGGTGGCCTGGGTGATTTTTGCCATGTCATCAATAGATCACCTTACAGGGTGGACTGAGTGCTTTTTACGATGTCACCAACAGACCATCTTACAGGGTGGACTGGGTCCTTTTTACCGTGTCTCCAACAGACCACAATACAGGCTGGACTGGGTGCTTTTTACCGTGTCACCAACAGATCATCTTACAGGGTGGACTAGGTCCTTTTTACCGTGTCTACAACAGACCACATTACAGGCTGGACTGAGTGCTTTTTACCGTGTCACCAACAGACCACCTTACAGGGTGGACTGGGTCCTTTTTACCGTGGCTCCAACAGACCACATTACAGGCTGGACTGAGTGCTTTTTACCATGTCACCAACAGACCACCTTACAGGGTGGACTGGGTCCTTTTTACCGTGGCTCCAACAGACCACATTACAGGCTGGACTGAGTGCTTTTTACCGTGTCACCAACAGACCACCTTACAGGCTGGACTGGGTCCTTTTTACCGTGGCTCCAACAGACCACATTACAGGCTGGACTGAGTGCTTTTTACCGTGTCACCAACAGACCACCTTACAGGCTGGACTGGGTGCTTTTGTTGCGCCACAAAGTTAAATTTGCTGAAGAAGTTGAAGGGAAGGTGCTGTTTCTAGATTTGCAAAAGTTGTTCTTGAGCTCCGAATCAACCCTGGTCAAACAATTATGATCATGACAACATGATCCTATGTGTAAGGAACTCATGACAACATGATCCTATGTGACCTTTTTTTCCTATGTGTAGGGAACTCATGACACCATGATCTAATATGACCTTTTTTCCTATGTGTAGGGAACTCTGATCCAATGTCATTTTCTAAGAAAGTGGGACAAATTTAGCTGCTAATTTCTCATAGGTTGAGCAATTATGTTAAAGCAGCCTTGTTGGCTTGTAGCCAGCCAAAGAGGTTAAAATGTAGAATGTCATGTAAACAAAGTTAAAATGTATGGTATGTAACATAGCCACAGCAGTTGATATGTACAGATAGTTGCATAATAGCCAAAGCACTTCAAATGAATGGTATGTTGTTAAGAAGCCAAATCAGCTAAAATCTATGGCCTCCTTTTTTTTTTTATTTGTATTTACATTTTCCTTGTTTGTTTTCTTTTGTCCCACTCGATTTTACTCTCTTTGTAAAACACAACACAAATGCTTTTTTTTTTTTGTACCAAGTTTAAGTCCAGGTTTAGATTGCTACGGTTTAGCTCCAGATCAGTTCTTATCCAGCAGACATACAATGAAAATAAGCCCCAACATTGATCATGTCACAGCTATCTCAGTAGCCTTCTGAGTATGCCAGACACATGTTTCAAGATATTTATCTTAGTAGCCATGACATGATCACAACTTTAAATATTCATAGCTAAACCTATATATGTTTATTATAGTAATAATAATAAAATTGAAGACTAAAATCCAAAGAGGGCTCGATAAGGAAAATATATATCAAATATATAAGAACCGTAGAGCAAATATTTATTAAAATAACAGATTAAAGTTTAAGCAAAGAATCGCTGCTTTCACCCTTAACGGGATCTTCTGAAACTAACAAAGTCAATCTGTAAACGCAGAACTGGATATTTCAAAAAACGTTGCAACCGGAGGAAGACAGGAAGACGATACTTTGGTTCGTGGTAACGTTCGCTGGCAAAGAACGGGAAAAAACGAATAATACGTCATTAATAGGAGCGGTGAAAAACAATTACGCGCAAAGACAGAACCACGTTTATGGTATAAAAGAGGTCGTAGACTAATGTTGTCTTAAGTGGTGCATAGAGACGTTCTCAATGACGTATTATTCGTTTTTTCCCGTTCTTTGCCAGCGAACGTTACCACGAACCAAAGTATCGTCTTCCTGTCTTCCTCCGGTTGCAACGTTTTTTGAAATATCCAGTTCTGCGTTTACAGATTGACTTTGTTAGTTTCAGAAGATCCCGTTAAGGGTGAAAGCAGCGATTCTTTGCTTAAACTTTAATCTGTTATTTTAATAAATATGTTTATTATATATAACTATATCATATATGCCTTCACATGAAACCAAGTCAAAATCAGACCTGCATAAGCAAGACAAGGCTATCTGATCTGGCTTGTCTCACAATGGGACAACTCGTCTAACCCATGCTAGTGTGGAAAAATGGACTTTAAGTAATGACGATGATGAAATGTTAGTGCTACTACTAATTAAATTCTAGCTAGTCACACTCACACTATATGCAAATGAGCATCTCCACCAGATGTTTTATTCAAAAGTATATAAGCTATAGCTTATTCTTGGATAATTTGCAATGGCAACATTCTAACATAACCGATTTAAAGTTCAGTAAAATAATTTCAAATATATCAAATATTTAGTAAAAAATTTATTTCCAAACTCATGATTTTGTTTTAATTAAATTAAATTAAAATAATAATAATAATAATAATAATTGCTTCAACATTTGGCACAAGGCCAGCAATTTGAAGGGAAGGGGAAAGTTGATTAAATCAACCCTAGTGTGCTACTGGTACTTTATTTTATCGACCCTGTAAGGATGAAAGGCAAAGCTAACCTTGGCAGGATTTGAACTCAGAACGTAACTATATGCTGCAAAGTATGTCTGGTGCTCTACTGATTCTACCAATCCACAGCCTTCACCAACTTCATAATAATACTTTCAGATTTTGTCCATTCAAATTTCTCTTTTCTCAAGTGTCATAATGTAATCCCATTCTTCTGTTGAAAGTAATATGGAAAAAAAAAGATAATAACAAGGTTAGAAATAATAAAACCAGCTGTTATAAAGTAGTTCAAAACTTTAGAATACTACCTATAAATACTAAAGTCTCAGATTTGACTCCACTTTACAAAAAATATAAACTCTAAAACTATGAACAATTCAAAGAGCCATTGAAAGGATCATGTAAAGCAAAAGAAGGTGAGATCGAAAAACTGTCAAATGGATTCGAGAAAAAAACAAAAGTTCTCGGCATCATAGAAATCATTAGCAAAGCAAAATGGAAGTGGGCTGGACACATTGCCAGAATGACTGACAACAGATGGACTACCCGCGTCACCTGGACCCCACAATGTCACATAAGAAACCAAGGCTGCCAGAAGACCAGGTGGTGAGACGAACCCAAGAAAATTTTTAAATATTTGGGCTACAAATGACTCAAGATTAGCAAAGATGGCACAGCTCAGGGAAGGGCTTTTGATCGTTCATTTTATTTTGAACTGTTTCAGCTCCACATTTGAAAATAGAGTAAAAGCCTTGAAATATCAGGATGAAATATAATAGGTAAAACATTATTTTGTTTTGTTTTATTTGTCATCATTTTCCCTTTGTACTTTTCTACCACGTTCTACCAGATTTTTGAAAATTATCCGTCTTTTATTACATATTTCACAATGCTTTATGTTAATTACATAAGTATAGTTAATCATTTCAGTAAATTCCTGTGTTCTTCATTATTTAATAAAATACGGTGGATTTCATTAAAAATACATTAATGAAAAGGTTAAAAAAGTAAAGACTGAACTATGTTGTCCTAGATAAAATAAAAGTCAGAATGGTCACAGCTGGAATATCTGTTGTTATAGGTCTCCCTGATCTAGGGTGGCTTGGAGTCAACAACTGGGTAAACCCTCTTTAGTGTAAATCAATAAAGAAGTCATCCAGTATGTGCTAAAAGGAAGAAAATAAAATAATATGCTGATATTTATAACTAAAACAAAGGAATTTGAAAGAAAATGAAACATTGAGAAAAAAAAAGACATGACTAGTTTGTAATATAGATTATCCATAGATGAATGCATAAGATGTTTCTTTATACCTTGACTAACTGATTGGACTGAAAGTCTTGCTTGGCAAAATAAAGCCAGGTTCTTTAATGGACCACCATTTGTTTTGTGTTTGAGGTGATGTTCCTTAAGAAGTGAAAGAGGTATAAAAGTATCCAGTGTTCTAATGTATTTCACATCAACCATAAACCATTTAGGGTTAGCGGGATCTGATGACCTAAAACAAAAAAATATTAGAAAATTTTTTTTTTTTAAATAAGAAATAAAATAATTCTTTATGAATAAATATTTTCTTAACATGTCTCAATTTGAAAATTTGATTTTGATCAATTGACAAAATATGATCTCATTCGCTTACTGAGTTGAGTGGAACTCATCAAATCAGACCAAGGAAACAATGTCTCCATTGGTCTTTCATAGCTGATACTATCTACCGGTCGCAACTCCAAACAAGAAGAGCAATGTGAAATAAAATGTCTAACTCAAGGACATTATACACTAACTACCAGCTACTACTGTGGGAACTAACTCACAGGAGAGTAGAGGAAGACCTGCTCAAATCTTCATCAATCAACTCTCAGACAATACAAACCTTAGTAGGGAGCAGTTGCCAGGAGCAACGGAAAAGTAAATAGTGAATTGTGGAGAGACTTTGTCAGAAATGTTTGACTGTGGTCGCAATGATGATGATAATTAAAATGACATTTATAACATAACAAAAGAATCTTATATAAAACTGTTGGAAGATTTTGATTTAGATCAGAACAGTTTAAAATTCCATAGGAACAGAGGTGAATTTGAGCACGTTGGTATCAAAACGGTTGAAAGTAACCTTTCAGGGCAAAATCCATGCACCTTTTAATATTGTAGGTTTTATCATAGCACTCCAACCTTAAACATTTTACTAACAGACACGTCCCAGTCCTAGATTAGTTTTTCATGTGTACTTAAGAACAATTACAACATATGTCAAAAGACTCTAGAGTTTATGAATTTTTATCTCATATTCCTTTTCACTTCCCCTCCTCAGATTCACAGCTGGTCAAGTCAATGGCACTAGCCTAATGACTAAAAATATGCAGGGTTTTATTGTCACCAGCATTCCACTGTGTCCATGGCATGGCCTAATCTACCTTAAGTGGATATTTTGCAGAAGAGAACTCAAAATCTGCTTTGAATTTAGCTTGAAAAGCAAAATGGCTGAGCTGTCCCAGACACACTTCACAAGGACAAAGTCTTTGGTGCTACACCAATGTCGCAACGATAATCCAATCCAATCCAATCTAGGACCTTCTCACTCCTGTTGGAGGAACTCCTCCCTGGTTGATCTCTGCTGCTTTCTGCTTGGTTTCGGTCATGTCTTCAGGGGTGTAGCTGTATTCACCACGCTTGGCCAGTTGCAAGTTGGTGAGGTTATATAACTCATAGTTGGTGTGGATGGCAGTTGACTCTGAGGAGTTCAGCTGCCCTTTTTACAGCTCTTGTTTTTTGTGCTGCTAGCGTTCCACTAACTCTCCTCCCCAGACCAGGGTTTACTCGCCAACCACTCAACCATGCTCTACATCTCTTTCTCACTTTCTCTATCCTTCTGTGAAAGAAATCTGCTGGTGTTCAGACCTGGAAAAGAAATGGGCTCCACCATGTTTAAAAAAATGCCTCAGATAAGCTGTATACTAATACAGTGCCACCACGACTCCCTCAGGAGTTATGGGACCATGCGTGCATGCATAGAATGGGATGATACTGCAAAATAGTCTAAAAACTGTATATGTAGCTCTTTAGAATACTGGATTTGCAATTGTGAGGTTGTGAGTTCAATTCCTGGACCCGGTCATGCGTTATGTCCTTGAGCAAGACACTTTATTTCACATTGCTCCTTCTGCCGAGGGTTGTGACTAGTAGATAGTATCATGAGTTACAAGACCATACATACTGAAGATGAATCAATTTGTCATCAGAATTACACAGTAATGTCACAAGTTACATAACTGTTTGTTAGAGCAATATGTGCAAAAATCAATGCAAAATCCAAACTCATGATTTTTTTTTTATTTCTAACTTGCTGAATTTCACATTCCAGCAGAATGTGTATATTTAGCAGTAAACCACCACAATAGCAATTGTATTTCTATTTACAAATAACAGAGAAATTACATGACAGAAATTACTACAATCAGAAGTTCAAAGAGTTCAAATGTATTCTCTTTTTATAAATTTTCATTAATTGTTAATATTTCTAGGGCGGTGGATTGGCAGTATCGGTAAAGCGTCGGACACCATGCTTTGCAGCATAGAGTTACGGTCCTTTGTAGTCTGAGTTCAAATCCCGCCAAGGTTAGCTTTGCCTTTCACCCTTACAGGGTCGATAAATAAAGCACCAGTAATGCACTGGGGTCGATTTAATCAACTTTCCCCTCCCCCCCAAATTGCTGGCCTTGTACCTAAATTTGAAACCATAAATTGTTAATATTTCTAAAATAACAATAAAACAAGCAACAACAAAACTCTGTAGTGTACTGAAAACAAAACACCCATAACACTCTACTTAGATGGATTTTTTAAATGCAGTGATATATGGATATTTTCCGCCCAGCCCGTCTCCTCAATCCTTCTATTTCTTCTTTAATTTCTCATTCTTTTTTCTGATGAAGGACTAGCATCTGAAATGTTAAGACTCTTTTCCAACTATATCAAGTGTAAATCTAATAATATATTTCTTCATTGTACTGTGTCGTTTGCTTTGATATTTCTAGTTGCCTTTTGCATACACATACAATGACACACACACATATATATATATGCGTCCAGAAATAGCCGTCGAAACGGCTTGAGCTCTGCCGTCGGGGTTAAACATTTTCCTATTACCCACTCTACTACCCTAAGTATTGAGTACTCTGGTGCGTTATGGTCCGTCTGGTTCCTTACCACACCTCCTTCGTTATTTAGCTCCTACCTACGTAGTAGAGCACTTTCCGACCCTACCACGCCTTATCCTGACTTTTCCACCAGTCCAGAAATAGATGTCGAAACGGCTTGAGCTCTGCCGTCGGGGTTAAACATTTTCTATATATATATATATATATATTTATATTTATATATTTATATTTATATATTTATATATTTGTATTTATATATTTATATTTATATTTATATATTTATATTTATATATTTATATTTATATATTTATATTTATATATTTATATTTATATATTTATATTTATATATTTATATTTATATATTTATATTTATATATTTATATTTATATATTTATATTTATATATTTATATTTATATATTTATATTTATATATAAAGGGTAAAGACTCCTTTCAGTCCCGAACAATGGGATTTGCACCAAGAAAATTCCCATCCAAGGCACAAGTCCGGGCAAGGTTGTTTGTGGAAGACCAACAGTCGCCCATTCAAACTTAACCTCCACTCCATCGATACAGCTTGGCACGAGTGACGTCGCAACTCATTTCTTTTACTGAGGTAACTGGAGCAGCGTGAAATCCCCCAGTCCGAGAATTGAACTCACAACCTCCCGATTCCAAGTCCAATGCTATTTATACTTTTAACTGTTGGTCAATCAACGATAAACATTTATTGCCAGCTAAATTATTTATAGAAATATGAAGATATACTGAAGCAAAAGCAAAACCAAACAGTGAATGTGTTTGACTATATTTTTCTGCCAATATTAGAACATGGCCCTCTTTAAATATAACAAAATTAGTGATAAATTTAACTTTACTTATCATAATGTGGGTCCTTTTTATCAAATGCTGTGTGATCGGGATAACTTTCTTTGACAACCTGAAAAAAAAAGGAAAAACAAGAAATTATATTCTTTCTTTCTATTAACTCCATTCTATTATACAATTGAGGAAGTAATAGATTACTGAAGACAGAATCTTCATCATTTAATTCTTTAGCATTTACATTGCCTGCATACGAACAGCAATGTTGCATGGCAGTGAGACCTGGGCATTGTATGCAGAGGATATACGCAGACTGGAGAGAAATGAAGCTTGCATGCTCTGCTGGATGTGTAATAGTAATATACGTGAACGGCAAAGCATAAACGAACTAAGGGAGAAATTAGAAATAAGAGGGATCAGATGTTATTTACTCGAGAGAAGACTATGTTGGTACGGTCACGTGATGCGCATGAAAGACGACAGCTGTATAAAAAAGTGCAGGGTGATAAAAATAGACGGTAGCCACGGAGTAGGCAGACTCAGAAAAACCTGGGACGACTTGATAAATTCCGACCTCACACACTTACACCTCTCCAAGACAATGTCACTGGACTGAGATCTTTGGCGCTACACAGTAATAGAGAAGACCCGCCTTACCTAAATACAAAGTGAACCCTACTAAAGTCAGTAGGCACCTCTAACAAAATACACCCCCGTCCTACTACCCCCACCCCATCCCTTTCAATGTAAAGTTATGTTGGTACCACAACATCCAGCCCGAAACAAATGAGGTCGTGTAGGGGTCACGACAAAAAACACACAGTCCAAACTGTAAAGTGGCCGTGTAGGTAACACGGTAAAAACCTCCCAGTTCTACACTGTAAATGTGGTTGGTGTTAGGAAGGGCATCCAGCCGTAGAAAACCCGCCAGACAGTCCTATGCGAGCAAGACAACCACTCTTGCCTCAAGTGGGAAAACTCCCGTCCAAACCCATGCAAGCGTGGAATATGGACGTTAAACGAAGATGATGATGATGATGATGATGATGATTAATCTATACTATTGTATTTTCAAAGGGCGGTGGATTGGCAGTATCGGTAGAGGGTCGGATGCCATGCTTTGACGCATAGAGTTATGGCCCTTGCCATTCTGAGTTCAAATCCCGCCGAGGTTAACTTTGCCTTTCATCCTTACGGGGTCGATAAAATAAAGTACCAGTAATGCACTGGGTAATTGCTGGCCTTGTGCCAAAAGTAGAAACAACTATTGTATTTTCATGGTAAAGGCTTTATCTCACATAATATTGATGCTTGCAAGGGTTGGACACATCTTCAAAGATTGATTCAGTTCTGAAGTGGGGCTACAGACCTTTCAGATGGGCTGGGGTACTGCATCTTGTATATATAGTTCCATGCTCTTTCGATGGCATTTTATCATGACACCATCACTAAGGAGGTTGTTATGTCTTTAACACAGCCACAACTGAAGGGTCCTTCCAACCTATTGTTTGGTAGGTTTTTGAGACCACACTGTAAAGTAGTCGTGTAGGTGTCTCAACAAAAAGCACCCAACATGGAGGTTGTCATGTCTTTGACAAAAAAACACACAGTCCACGCTGTAATGTGGTTATGTAGGAAACACAGTAAAAGGCTCCCAGTCCACACTGTAAATGTGGTTGGTAGAAAACCTGACAGATACAGTTCTATACGAGCAAGACATGGTCACCCGATCAATCTTGCCTCAAGTGGGACAATTCCTGACTAACCCATGGTAGCGTGGAAGATAGACGTTAAACGATAATGATGATTAGTCATTAAAACGTAAGAAGAGTTTATAGGTGAATAAGATGACATATTCTTTAAAATGTATGGGAAAGTAATGGTAATACACAATAGAATTGGCAGCCATTTATAACACAGTTAGAAGCAGGGCTCTGGCAGAATTAATAATTGCTTATTTCTTAGATGGGTTGGATAGGTTTGTAAATTTAGATATTTGTATGAATTTCATAAAAATCTGGAGCAAAAGTGGTATAAGTTATAAACGAGTATTGGATGAAATAAAAACCAAGATTGTTATCAATAATACTGACCTCACAGATGCCAGCAATTCCAGGAGGTTTGCAGTTACTGTGATAGAAAAATACTTTATGCTTAACTTCCATTTGATCTTTCATAAAATTTCTGGCCTGCAAAATTAAATTAAAACATAACTATTAGAAATCAGACCTACCCAGAAAAATCAAAATGGCATTCTTCAGAACATGTTGATCAGTGTTGTTGTATGGATGTTAAATGATGATGAAACACTAGAGCTAATGATTCAATCTCTATTTAGCAGTCAGTACTATCATTATTATCAAAAGTACCAGTCTAACACTGGAGTCGACTCTTCTCTTTGGAAGAAATCTGCTGTACTCGGGTCTGGAGTAGAAAGAAAAAAATGTTTCCATCTAGTATGAACCACATTCGCTTCCCCACTTTCACATCCTAACCTTGCACTGAGGTCCTAACACCCATCCCATGCTCTAATACCCCACCCTTCACCAACTAAGTCCCCCACTGTAAAGTGGTTGTGTTGGTGGCACAACAAAAAGCACCCAGTCCACACTGCATATGTGGTTGGTGTTAGGAATGGCATCCAGCCATAGAAACCAAGCCAGAATCAGTCTTGTTTGAGAAAGACTCAGGTCATCTGATCTAACTTGACTCACGAGACAACTCATTCAACCCATGCCAGCGTGAAAAAATGGACATTAAACAGTGATGATGACGATGACAGATTATTTTCATTTTGCTGGAACATTCTCAGAGTAGCTTGTACTGTAGTTCAATGGATTTGAAAATTCTACAATAAAATTATGAAAATCAAAAGGAAATAAACAAACCTGATAATTTCGGACTCCATCCCAGCATGCAGTTTGGTTTGGAGAATTTTTCAAGTCATCTAAACTGAACTGAAATAAAACAAATTGAAAAAATTATAATTCTGAATTTGTAAAATGTCATCAGTTTATATTTTTAATATATACAGTGCTCTATATGAGGAGGTTCATGGCCTAGTGGTAAGGGTGTTTGACTTACGATCATGTTGTGGGTTCGATTCCTGGGCTAGGTTGCGTGTTGAGTTCTTGAGCCACACACTTTATTTCATGTTGCTCCAGTATACTTAGCTGCAAATTAGTACCAGCAGCAATGGCTGCTGGCCTGCCCAGGGGGTGTCTTGTACTCTCAGTCGTTTCACTCCAGAGAAACTGGGAGAAGCACTGGTCTGATGAGACTCCAGGCTTGAGGTAGACTCTCTATTCACAGAGTTTAAATCCCACCGAGGTCAACTTTGCCTTTCATTCATTCGAGGTCGATAAAAAAGTACCAGTCAGGTACTGGGGTCGATTCTTCCTCTATATCCCTTTCTCACTCTCCCTTCCCTCACTCTTTATCCTTCTCTGGAAGAAATCTGCTATATTCAGGCCTGGAGAGGAGATGGGCTCTACCGGTTTTAAAAATGCCCTAAAAACACTGTATCTCAATATATCAATGCAGTGAGTGTCCCTACAACATCACCAGGAGTTACGGGTCCATGTATAGATATGTCCCCCACAAAACTAACAGCTGTACTTAATTATAGCTTTCTGCTCTGCTTAACAGGAACCTCTATTTACAATTCAATATATAAAGTACCAGTAATGAACTGGTGTAATTGCTGGCCTTGTGCCTAAAGTAGAAACAAATATATATGACTTGAGGATAAAAATCATAGTTAATTTCCCATTCAACACAGACAGACATACATAGAAATGTGAATATATACTATGTATATCTCACAATGGTGTGAATACATAGACAGACATACATAGAAATGTGAATATATACTATGTATATCCCACAATGGTGTGAATACATAGACAGACATACATAGAAATGTGAATATATACTATGTATATCTCACAATGGTTTGATTACATAGAAATGTGAATATATACTATGTATATCCCACAATGGTTTGATTACATAGAAATGTGAATATATACTATGTATATCTCACAATGGTGTGAATACACAGACAGACATACATAGAAATGTGAATATATACTATGTATATATCCCACAATGGTGTGAATACATAGAAATACAATCATAAACATATTGGTACATAGAAAGTTATTCTAAGTTTCCTAAATGCAAGATTGAATTTCGAGAGACTTTTAAATTACCCAGTTTTGACATTTATGAACTGCCATTAGTGACATATGTAACATGCTATTAATGTCATATATGTATTCATACATATATATATAGTGTTTGTACCAGAGTTTTCAAGTCGCTGGCTGGACTAAAAAGTCACACTCGTTCAGCGCATCAGTCAGTCCTATGTGAGCAAGACAACCACTCTTGCCTCAAGTGGGAAAACTCCCGTCCAAACCCATGCAAGCATGGAACATGGACGTTAAACGATGATGATGATGATGATGATGATGATGATATATATGTGTGTATAGACTCACACATTTATACTCATATATATGGTGGCTGCCAACTCGTTTTCGAGTACGGCCACTACTTTATATCCATGTAGGAGAACCCCTACCGATGCGCTGAACGACTGTGACTTTTTAGTCCAGCCAGCGACTTGAAAACTCTGGTACAAACACTATACTTGTGACAATTATTGGCACATAGTGCTGGGCCCATGGTACCATGTGACAAGTGCAGAGAGATCTCCAGATATAAAGCAATGCCTGCTCCATGAAGCTTTTATAGTGAGTAAAGGGACTGCACAAAGCCAGTCCCACTCTCTTAACCGAGATGATATTTACCAAAAAGAAGAACAAGTCAACATCATTGGATACCATCAGGGTTGCAGGTGTTATATCAGAGTTTTCCTTATAATATATATACGCATGTATATATACACACACATTCATACTCATATATGCGTGTATAGACTCACACATTCATACTCATATATGTGTGTATAGACTCACACATTCATACTTATATATGTGTGTATAGACTCACACATTCATACTCATATATGTGTGTATAGACTCACACATTCATACTTATATATGCATGTATACACACACACATTCATACTCATATACATGCATGTATATATATATATACACACACATTCATACCCATATATGCATGTATATATACATACACATTCATACTCATATACATGCATGTATATACACACACATTCATACTCATTTATATACAACTAGCAGATTTACCCGACGTTGCCCGGGGTTTGAAGTCATGCCAAGAATATACAGCTAGGAAGTAAATTGAATGGAAAATCCCATAAGGATTTAGTTTTTATGGGTTTGTTGACAGAGGCATGTGACATCATCATCATTTTACGTCCACTTTTCCCTGCTTGCAAGTGTGGGACGGGAACTGATTCTGGCTTGATTTCTACAGCTGGATGCCCTTCCTAACACCAACCTCATTTACAGTGAGTGCTGGGTGCTTTTTTGCCGTGGCACCTACACGACCACTTTGCAGTGGAATGATAGGGACCCCAGTCCCTATCATCTCATTTCTACAGCTGAGTAAACTGGAGCAATGTGAAATAAAGTGTCTTGCTCAAGGAAACAACACATCACCCGGTCTGAGAATTGAACTCACAACCTTTCGATTGCAAGGCCAATGCTCTAACCACTAAGCCATATGCCTCCATATGACCTAGAAGAAAATCGATGCTTGCTTAAGTGCAGAGAATAAACACCTACAATTTTGTCGCAAGTGACAAAAAAATGTGCAAGCTACAACTGAAAAGTTGTAGGTCCCAACAGTTTGAATGGAAAGTCCCATAAGGATTTGTTTTGATTGATTTCTACCTTACATCATGCTCTTTAGAAAAAATAATTTTGCTATCGATATCAATTTTTTATTGCTCAATGTGGGTCGATTTGAAAAATATTTGTGATGTGACCATCTTAGCGACAGGTGCAACGTGCACAGACACACACACACACGCATTCATACTCATATATATGCATGTATATATATATATATATATACACACACATATTCATACTTATATATACTGTATGCATATATATACACACACATATTCAGAAACATATTTATGTATGTATACACATACACATTCATAAACATATATATGCATGTATATATACACACACACAGACACATTCATAAACACATATATATATGCATGTATACACACACACACATTCATAAACACATATATACACACACACACACATTCATAAACACATATATATGCATGTATATACAAACACACATTCATAAACACATATATACACACACACACACATTCATAAACACATATATATGCACAATAAAGTGTTTCTTTAACACTTTATTGTGCATATATATATATATATATGAATTTAAACAAATGTAAATTACATTTCTAGCTTTATAATAACCCTTTCATTACTATATCAACTTCCTCGGTTAATGAAGAGTAGAAGCACATGGCCCAGTGGTAAGGGTGTTCAACTTACAATCATAATGTCGTGGGTTCGATTTCTGGGTTGCGTGTTATGTTTTTGAACAAAACACTTCATTTTACGTTGCTCCAGTATACTCAGCTGAAAATGAGTACCAGCAATAGCTGGGGGGGGGGGGGGGGGGGTTAACCCTGTGAAAGAGTGAGATAAGCACTGGCCAAATGAGCCTTCCGGCTTAAGACAAACTTTAGACTTAGACTGTTAATGAAGTCACCGAAATTGCTAAAATTCTCTACTACTTTTCGTGAGCCTTTTGAACATTTGTATGAGCCACACAGAAACTGTACCTTCCCT
Organism: Eledone cirrhosa; assembly: GCA_964016885.1. Classification (NCBI taxonomy): domain Eukaryota; kingdom Metazoa; phylum Mollusca; class Cephalopoda; order Octopoda; family Eledonidae; genus Eledone; species Eledone cirrhosa. The sequence goes on from OZ024752.1 coordinate 38,449,932, forward strand.
GTCAGCCACCTGTGGTCCCACAACACATCTCCTGTGCCCACAGTCCACACTGGGTACACCATATTGAATTCAAGCTTACTCTATTTTTGGTTTTTCTTGAAAGTCCCAAAAAGATATGAAGCCACTTAGTTTAACCCTTTAGCATTCACATTACTCTATGTATACTATTGTATTTTTGTGGTAAAGGCTTTACCTCACATAATATCAAATCTATGAGATTTTGAAAGTATTTATTTTGAGAACAATACCTTAACATCACTTTGAGCGACCAGTTACAGCCAGTTTCAACAGAAACAGGTAGAGAATTCTGGCCGGTTTGAACATTAAAGGGTTAAGGGATTATGATGAAGGAGAAATTAAGATGAAAGGAATAAATTTACTTTAGACTTGAAAGAGTTCAGGTCATAAGAAGGAAGAGGAAAACTGAAATGGAAGAGAATTCCAAAGCTACAACCATAGAAAGACTTTCTAATTGGTGGGACCACAACAGTATTTTGCTACATAAAATATCGGATGCTCTTTGATAGGTTAGGTTTGTGGTGAAGCCTGTAGCAATGGAGACTTCCGGTATTCTTGGTCACTGGACCACATACCTACTCACTGTTATCAGGGTGGAGTTGGTTAACTGCAGGAGTGAGACCCATGAGGTTGAGTGGCTGTCCCAGCACACCTCTCTTACCATCCTCCGGGGCAATGACTTCCCCAATCTGTTCGCTGGGACAACAAGCTGATATGTGGATTAGAATTAGTTATGAAAGTGAAAACATTTAACAGTAACTCTCTTCCCGTCACTCACTATATACATAACTTATTCTCTCAATATATGTAACTGCCTTCCCTCTCTCTATATATATGCATAACTTATTCTATACCCCCTCTCAATATATGTAACTTCTCCCTTTACTCAATATATATAATATACTCTCTTCCCCCTCTCTCAATATAATGAGATTAGATGAAACCATTTTCAAACCTTAACGTCAACTCCGCTTTCAAACCTCGACTCTGGCTCAGATTTCATCAACCAATGGGAATGAGAAATAGTTGGTTTCTCGGAATCTTTTTTACTTGTTTTATCTGAAAATATAAAACATGAACACGTGACAACGATACATACTAAATAGACTTACATGACCCACTTATTCTTGGGATGGTCGTGGAGCAAGAGTCTTCTAACACTCCTTCCAGTGGGTCTTGTCAAAAGAAACCGGCCCATGTATATTATACAACCATCTTGCTCAGGGTCTACTCCTGGGTCTTTTGTTGGGTGGTTTTGCCCGTAAAATCTGTCCAGTGATTCTTTCCTGAGACATTCTCACCCATGCCCGTAATTCGGAGAAGTAGCTGCTCTACTCTCCGATCTATGCACTCAATTGAGTAATGTTACTCCAAAGACCTTTCGGAAGAACCCCCATCGCGATCGTATTTCCTCGGGTACTACCGAAGACCCATAACAATTTGAAAATACCAAAATATTTAAACAATAAGCAGCAAAGAAATACAACAAAGGAGTTTCTATATGGTCAATCAACATGCTAGATATGATAGCAAACCTTCCTTAGGTCTCACTCTATCATCGTTAAACAGGAAGGACATTGAATAATGCAGTCTTAGCTATACTATATTTAGTGGGAGTGGAAGACAGGAGAGTCATGGTTGGAGTTCAAGCACACAACACAACGCATTGCTGAGTCCAAGAATTGAATTCACAACCTTACATATGTGACAAATAGAAAGAAATGAATATATTTTGTTTAGTATTTTTTTACCTTTAGTTGTCTTTAATTTCTTCTTCGGTGGCATGATGTTCACGTAAACAAATGCACGCTTATTCAGGTTATAATATTTCCCGCCACAAGTAATTGGTGTATAACTTTTCACTGTTTCGTAGGAAGTAATAGAAAAAAAAAAAGAAGATATTTGCTACTATATTTCATTCCCTTTTAATTAAATTAATTAATTTATTAATTCTTTTCATAGAATAAAAAATCACTTTTATAATTATTTCAGGTATATAAATTTATACGAAACTATTTATAAGTAATTGTTGCTTGGCAACGACCCGGTTGCTATGATTGCTGTCCGGTGATATGCAAAGAAAATGCTAACAATTAGAACAAAATTATTTCACCTGTCAAGATATGTACCAAACCAATTTATTTATATTTTAAAGGAAAAGTGATAAATCAACTAAAATCTTAAATCTATTTCTTTATTTTTTAAACAAAGTAACTTCAATTATTTATCTATTTATGCTTGTTTGATGTTATTTCAAATACTCGACAAATGTCTTAATTTTGACAACTTTAGAGAAAATATGTGATAAACCAAAATATACACATTCTTGGGGGGCGTAAGTAAACATTTTCATTTTTTCCCCTTGTCTTTTGATACTATAACTTTAATTGTTACACAAATTTGTTTCTAATGTCCTTGAAAAATACTGCATTCATTCACTTTATGGGCCTCATCTAGAAAATTCAAATCTTTACGGAAAATGTTAAAAAGTAATAAAAAAAAAATTAACAAATCGTGTTAACAATTGTTAGAAATACGATGATCGGTTGAAAAGTTCATAGGCTGACTAAGATACTCTCATGGAATGACCAAATGAGGTTCATTTTTCAACATAATCCCTGGAAAGAAACAAGAGTTGAAATTAATGCATGTGTAGCATTGTTTCTAAAAATATTAATAATAAACACCGTCCTACTATATTAACATAAAAATAGATGTAGACGAGTAAAAAAAAAAAGTAGAAACAATATTTAGAGGTTAAACATTTTATTGAAGAATAAATCTTGAACATTTTGTAAAAAACTAATAACGTACAGTTAAGTTGGTGTTAATATATATTTAATTCTTTCTACTTTTGGCACAAGGCCAGCAATTATTCCAGAGCATTACTGGTACTTTATTTTATCGGCAATGAAAGGCAAAGTTAACCTCGGCGGTATTTGAACTCAGAACATAAAGGGTCATAACTCTATGCTGTAAAGCATGGTGTCTGACGCTCTACCGATGCTGCCAATTCACCATATTTAATGTGTGTGCATACATTATCTGCAACTCCTGAAGGAATCGTATGGGCGCCGCCATATTGACATGCGGCGTTTCTAGGGCATTTCTTTTAAACCTGGCGGAATCCATCACCTCTCCAGATCTGAACAGATTTTTTCCAGGGGCGGCTAGAGAATGAGAGAGAAAGGAAGTGAGAAAGAGATATAGAAGAAGAATTAATCCCAAAGCTAGACATGTACTTTTTTTATCGACCTCGAAAAGATGAAAGGCAGAGTTGACCTCGCTGGGATTTGTAAAAAAGCCGGAATGAATACCACAAAGCACTTTATCTGACGTTCTGACGACTCTATATTTAATGTAGAGAGTATTTTTAAAAAAAAAACAACTCGAGATAACTATGTAACAAGTTAAGAGAAATCGGAAGTGGTGTGCTAGAGATAAGATTGTGTTAGTACGGACATGTGGTGTGCATGGGTGGTGATCGCAGAGTGAAGAAGTACCAAGAAATCCCTGTGGAAGGAAGCCACATCAGATGAATGCCAAAGACATGCACAGAGGTGGTGAGAGTTGACCTCAAATCGCTGAAACTCAGAGTGGAGATGACAAAGGATTGCAACATGTGGAGAGATGTTGTGCTAAAAAGGACCCATGGAAGCATGGAAAAACGAACATAAAAACTAGGATGATGATTATGATAGCTATGTGGTTTCAGGTTGTCCAGTATCTTCTACTTGAACAAGTGTCTCCTGTACTTTAAGGTCAACCAATACCTTGTGAATGAATTTATGGAGGCACATGGCTTAGTGGTTAGAGCATTGGCCTTGCAATCGAAAGGTTGTGAGTTCAATTCTCAGACCGGGTGATGTGTTGTTTCCTTGAGTAAGACACTTTATTTCACATTGCTCCAGTTTACTCAGCTGTAGAAATGAGATGATAGGGACTGGGGTCCCTATCATTCCACTGCAAAGTGGTCGTGGAGGTACCACGGCAAAAAAGCACCCAGCACTCACTGTAAATGAGGTTGGTGTTAGGAAGGGCATCCAGCTGTAGAAATCAAGCCAGAATCAGTTCCCGTACCACCCTTGCAAGCAGGGAAAAATGGACGTAAAATGAAATGAAATGATGAAATGAGAAACTGTGGAGAGGCCCCATCATGTATCATCATCATCCTCATCACCATCACCACCACCATCATCATCATCATTATTTTATATTTGCTTTCTGTGCCGGCATGGGTTGAACAAGTTGCCACAGTTTAAGACTGGATGAATTGGAGAACCTCATCTTGCACTTATGTTTCATTTGGAGCATGGTTTCTATGGGTGGATGTGCTCCCTAATACCAATTACTTTACAGAGTGTACTAGGTACATTTTATTGTGGTATAAGCACTACCATATTCATGATATGGAGAAAGGGGAAGGGAAAATCATATCAGTGAAGGATTAATATTATTTTCATTCATCATCATTTTTACATCCATTTTTCCATGCTGGCATGGGTTGGACAAGTTCTTCTCAACACTGTATCTCTCCACTTGCCATGTTCCCTTGTCATCTCCTCTGTGAATCTCAACGATTTGAGGTTAGCTCTCACCACCTTTTCCCAGGTCTTTCTTGGTCTAACTCGACTGCGGGCTTCCTTCCACTGGGTTTTCCTGGCACTCCATCGTCTTTCATTGTAAATACTGGATTCAAATCCCGACATGTTTTACTTTTATTCTGATTTTATAAGCAAAGTACAGCCTTCTCTGTAATTACATGAACAAAATCACTAACTAAATGTGTAAGATTGATTGGTATAGAAAACTAAAAATTGTTCAGAGATGATGTCTAAATTATAATAACTTACTCAGGTTTGCTTAAAATAGGGATGAGGTACATCCATAAAACGTTTTACTGCAATTATATATGCATGTATGGTCATGCTGGTGACATAACAAAAAGCATCCAGTTCACCCTGTGGGGTGGTAGTGCTGGTGACTCAGTGAAATAGGGCCCAGTCTACTCTGTAAGGTGGTCATGCTGGTGATACGATGAAAAAGCACCCATTCCACCCTGTTAGATGATCATTTTGGTGCTATGATAAAAAGTACCTAGTCCACCCTATTTGGTGGTCATTTTGGTGCTATGATAAAAAGCACCCAGTCCACACTGTAATGTGGTTGGCATTAGGACAGGCATCCAGCCATAAAAACCAAGCCAAAATACAGATCCACATCAGCAAGACCTGGTCATTAACCTGACTTGTCTGATAACATGACAACATGTCTAAGCCATGCAAGCATCGGAAAAGGGATGCTAAATGGTGACAGTGATAGGTCAAGTAATTATAAATATAAGCCAAAATTTTCGACAATAACAACTACAGCCAAGACGACACTGTATTCTAACTTGTATGTTAGAGATTAAATCAAATATGATTAAGTAATTCAATTGTAAACAACAGTTACTAATATAAATCAGATTATTTGATTGACTGATTTGATTTCTGTTTTTGTTACTATTAGTATAATTCAAGAAAACAAGTCCAGTCATGTTCTATTATTGACTTATTTTTTCTTTTGGGGGGATAAAAAACCATTATATGAAGTTTGGAATTTTGTCAAACTGACATAATTGTGACGTAAGAGAAGTCCGGATCTCTGTCAGTTTTCATGTTGTTTTGATTAATATAGAACAGCCTACTAATTAAATTAACTTGAGGCACATGGCTTAGTGGTTAGAGCATTGGCCTTGCAATCGAAAGGTTGTGAGTTCAATTCTCAGACCGGGTGATGTGTTGTTTCCTTAAACAAGACATTTTATTTCACGTTGCTCCAGTTTACTCAGTTGTAGAAATGAGATTATAGGGACTGGGATCCCTATCATTCCACTGTAAAGAGGTCGTGGAGGTACCACGGCAAAAAAGCACCCAGCACTCACTGTAAATGAGGTTGGTGTTAGGAAGGGCATCCAGCTGTAGAAATCAAGCCAAAATCAGTTCCCGTCCCACCTTTGCAAGCAGGGAAAAGTGGACGTAAAATGAAATGATGACCATGCACACCAGTCTCCCCCACTCCACGCCCCCAATGTTGTCCAAGGGAAAAGGCAAAGGTTGATACAACTTAGCACCAAAGTTATTGCAATGTATATATACACTATATATATATATGTAGGAGGTGAGTTTTATTGTAGCACAATAAAGCAATGCAAATATGTTGATTTAAAACTTCACTATTCACAAGTGTTTTTTAAGCTTCATATCATGTATCCCTATTTTATCTGATGAGAATGCAGATATAATCCCATGATGATATTTGTTTTTGAAATGCGCATAATAAAATACTTGGAACTCTTTTAACCATCTTTTGATCTTATATTATATATATATATACTATATGTCATTTTATTAACACACTATATATGATGTTTTCCAAGAGGAAGGCAAAGGCTGATACAGCTTGACACCAGTGATCTTGTAATTTATATATATACTATAGTCAGTAGGCACCTCTAACAAAAATACACCCCCGTCTCTCTACCCCCACCCCATCCACGCCACCCCTTTCAATGTAAAGTTATGTTGGTACCACCACATCCAGTCCGAAACAAATGAGGTCGTGTAGGTGTCACGACAAAAAAACACACAGTCCACGCTGTAATGTGGCCATGTAGGTAACACGGTAAAAACCTCCCAGTTCACACTGTAAACGTGGTTGGTGTTAGGAAGGGCATCCAGCCGTAGAAAACCCTGCCAGACAGTCCTATGCGAGCAAGACAAACACTCTTGCCTCAAGTGGGAAAACTTTCGTCCAAACCCATGCAAGCGTGGAAGATGGACGTTAAACGATGATGATGATGATGATGATACTATATCATTTTATTAACACACTGCATACATTATATATGATGTCCAATGAAAAAGACAAAGGGCGATACAGCTTGGCAACAGTGACCTTGCAACTCACTTCTACATCTGAGTGAACTGGAGCAACATGAAATAAAGTGTTTTGCTCAAGGACTCAACACACCACCCTGTTTGAGAATCAAACTCACAAGGTCATGATTTTGAATCCGACACTCTAACCACCTAGTCACACACCTTTACTTGTACTATGTATACTACTTCTTAATAAGTGGACCATAGTTACTGAGTGTTTCATTTTTCTAAATACTGCATCCTAATAGAACTTTCTCAATTTGTAAATGCAGATATCCTTCTTTGCTATGTGATGATACATACCTAATTAAGAAATCTTTACTTCATTTCAGTTTCAAGATGGTTGATCAGCCTGAGCACTCACAGAGTGTATTGGCTCGGGGTGTGAAGATCACAGAATTTTCTGGAGACCAAATCAACCCGCAGCCAGTTACCTGTGAGGAGACCGATGTTTTGTTACGACAATATCTCTCTCCAAGAAAACTTGTAAATTTCTTTTGGAATTTGAAATTTTTTTTTCCCTGAAACATGCATATCAATATAACATACACTGGGAATATATCAGTGTGTGTGTGTGTGTGAACCTAATATAATTGTGTAAAATTGCCTCCTGTGTTTTGTTTGTTCATTTTCAACTATATATGTGTGTGTCTGTGTATATATATATATATATATATATATATGGCCCTCTGTGTAACAGTGAGAGGTAGAAGCATGGGAACACCATTTACTGACATGTAATCACATGCACACACATATGTGTTATACTGAGAATTGCAATAGATGTGAAAGTAGTGGTGTTATCAGTAGGGATATTGGTTAATGGAGGTGATGGGTGGGATAAGGAGGGGAAAGTAAGGATTAGTTTTCCTTTCATTGTTTACTTCACACACTTTACACTGTGACAAATATATCATTACTCTGTTTAACCCTTTAGCATTTACATTACTCTATATATACTATTATATTTTCATGGTAAGCACTTTATCTCGCATAAATATCTAACATATTATCGAATCTACAAGATTTTAATATTATTCATTTTGAGAACTGTACCTTAACATAAGTATGAGCAGCCAGTTTGAACAGAAAGAGGTGAGAGAATTCTAGCCGGATACGGCCGGTTTAAATGCTAAGGGGTTAAAATCACATTCACAACAGAACGATAATCAATCATTTAAGAGTGCTTAATTATTTACAATTTACATAATTATGGAATATATTCTAATTAAGTTATGTAAAGAAAAATTATTATTATTGGTATTTAGGGTAGTGGATTGGCAGAATCGGTAGAGCATTGGACTAAATGCTTAGAACCATTTAGATACAGCCCTTTATGTTATGAAATCAAATCCTGCTGAGGTCAAATTTGGTTCTCATCTTTCTGGGAGTGAATAAAACAAAGTACCAGTCATGAAGTGGGTTCAATGTAATCGACTTTCTCTACCCCACAACTTGTTGACCTTGTGCCTAAATTAGATATAATTATTAGTATTGGTAGACCGTCAGAAAACATAGCTCCCGCTCAGGGAAGCCCAACACTCTAACCACTAAACCATGCACCTTCACTGTAGTTTTATGTGTGTCAGCAGGGAAAAGTGGACATAAAACGATGATGATCATCATCAACATTCATTTCATTTTACGTCCGTTTTCCCTGCTTGCAAGGGTGGGACGGGAACTGATTCTGGCTTGATTTCTACAGCTGGATACCCTTCCTAACACCAACCTCATTTACAGTGAGTGCTGGGTGATTTTTTGCCGTGGCACCTCCACGACCACTTTGCAGTGGAATGATAGAGACCCCAGTCCCTATCATCTCATTTCTACAGCTGAGTAAACTGGAGCAATGTGAAATAAAGTCTCTTGCTCAAGGAAACAACACATCACCCGGTCTGAGAATTGAACTCACAACCTTTCGATTGCAAGGCCAATGCTCGAACCACTAAGCCATATGCCTCCATAATATACATATATGTGCGTGTGTGTATATATATGATTGCAGATTTCATTTCTTTTTCACATTTTCTGTTGTTTTCATATTTGAATGTGATTTTGGGGGTATCATTGACGGTGTCATCACATTTCACTCTCCCCCTTCCCCCCTCGCTTCTCTCACCAGTTCATTTTTCAACAGATATCTACATAGATCCCCCTTTCATATTTTTGGCTGGCCTGCATTGTGTGTGTGTGTGTGCATTGTTTGTTTTCACATGTGAAATCAGCCAATCCTAAGCTTACCCCTCTCTGTTATTCTGCTATTCTCAGCCAGTCATCTGTTCTCATCCATCTGCCATCACATTGTGACTTTCATCTAATCTATTTAGATTATTCCTCTGTGTGTGAAACCCACTTCACATTGGTGAAACTCTACAGTAACAGTGTATTGGATTAGCAAAAATACATTTTTTTTACTAGTATTGAGTACTTTTTCTCCTGTTCATTAAAGCCAATAGCTACATATGTGTGAGTCTGTATCATCATTTCATTTTACGCCCGCTTTTTCCCTGCTTGCAAGGGTGGGACGGGAACTGATTCTGGCTTGATTTCTACAGCTGGATGCCCTTCCTAACACCAACCTCATTTACAGTGAGTGCTGGGTGCTTTTTTGCCGTGGTACCTCCACGACCACTTTGCAGTGGAATGATAGGGACCCCAGTCCCTATCATCTCATTTCTACAGCTGAGTAAACTGGAGCAATGTGAAATAAAGTGTCTTGCTCAAGGAAACAACACATCACTCGGTCTGAGAATTGAACTCACAACCTTTCGATTGCAAGGCCAATGCTCTAACCACTAAGCCATGTGCCTCCATTGTGTGTGTGTGTGTGTATATATATATATATATATATATATCTACACTCTGCTTTTCTTAAGTATAGAATACTAAGTTGAATAATGGTCTTACTAGTCTTAACTAGTAACATCTTATATATATATAGCTTAGTGGTTAGAGCATTGGGCTTGCAATGGAAAGGTTGTGAGTTCAAATCTCAGACCGGGTGATGTGTTGTGTCCTTGAGCAAGACACTTTATTTCACATTGCTCCAGTTTACTCAGCTGTAGAAATGAGATGATAGGGACTGGGGTCTCTATCATTCCACTGCAAAGTGGTCGTGGAGGTGCCACGGCAAAAAAAGCACCCAGCACTCACTGTAAATGAGGTTGGTGTTAGGAAGGGCATCCAGCTGTAGAAATCAAGCCAAAATCAGTTCCCGTCCCACCCTTGCAAGCAGGGAAAAGCAGACGTAAAATGATGATGATGATGATATATAAATATATACAAAGTGTTAAAACGATCAAATTTTAGTTTAGAACATTTATTAGCTGACAATTGTTTCTTCCAGAGGGAAGTCCGGAATCATCAAAGCATAAGGAATGTTGAAAACGTGTAACTAGAATCCTAGTCATTTAGAACATTTAGGGTACATAGTTGTTATTAGTGTCAAAGGCATCATGTGGAGATTGAGGAGTTAAAAAGATGTTCTACTTGAAAGGACACAATTACAGGTAGCACTCGTTGGAAGTATAATAGGTATAATTAAAAAGCACAAGCAAAAAAAATATCTTAAGCTAGAAAAAATATCATAAGCTAGAAAATATATATATATATATATATATCATCATCATCATCATCATCGTTTAATGGCTATCTTCCACGCTAGCATGGGTTAGATGGGAATTGTCCTACTTGTGGCAAGATTGATTGGGTGACCGTGTCTCGCTTGTATAGGACTATAATAATAATAATAATGAAATTATTGTGTACAGTGCTCAGGTGCACTACAACTCATCAAAGGTGCATGTATAGTACATAGAATAATGTACAAATGTCAGGAAAATAAACAGTATATATATATATATAATAATATATAGTAAGAAACACAGTAAACCGTGTGTCTAAAATTACAAGGGTTGAAAGACCACATTTGTTTGAAATATTTAACCAAGAAGCAGACAGAATGATAAAATATACAAACCGCCTCAATAACCATTATATCTCTCGGACAGATTATCCCTAATCTGTTTCGCCCTGAGTCTGTTTGTAATGAAGCCCAGGATTATCTGTTACAAACACACTCAGGGCGAAACAGATTAGGGATAATCTGTCCGAGAGATATAATGGTTATTGAGGCGGTTTGTATATTTTATCATTCTGTCTGCTTCTTGGTTAAATATTTCAAACAAATGTGGTTTTTCAACCCTTGTAATTTTAGACACACGGTTTACTGTGTTTCTTACTATATATTATTAATCGGCTCAGTATTTATACTTGGAGCTTAATAGTTACAGGGTTCCAATTGAGTTTTAACTCTAATTTTCATATATATATATATATATATATATATATATATATATATATATATATATATATACATATATATATACACACACACACACATATATATATGCATACACATACACACATACATACTTACATATGTACATACACACACACACACATATATATATATATATGCATACACACACATACATACTTACATATGTACATATACACACACACACTCACTTTTTTTGCTGGCTATGGCTGAAATGCCTTTGATAATTATAAGTCTAATCAATCAGGACTGATCTCTGACTAAACAATAGCAACAAAAACAACAGCAGCAACAACAACAAAAATAATTGGCATTTACCCAAACAATTTCATTTTCTTTTAATTTTAGTGTCTTTTATCTGGAGTTGATGACCTCGAAGATGTGAAGTCCTTGGAACTTGTAGTGGACACATCAGAAATGAGTCTTGGAAACTTTGGTTCCCTTGTTCCAAATCTGTGGGAACTAAAACTCTCTACGAGTGTCATACATTCTATAAGGTATGTTAGCTGTAACACTTCTATGTGGAATCAAGGCATTTAATATCTAATCGGTTGGAGAAATTGGAGCTAGTAATAACGTCTGTACAGATTTCTTCGTATTTGATTTGGCGATGAAGTGTTGTCGCCACTGTTGTTGCTATTGTCATCACCATTATCATCATCATCATCATCATCATTTTACGTCCGCTTTTCCCTGCTTGCAAGGGTGGGACGGGAACTGATTTCTGGCTTGATTTCTACAGCTGGATGCCCTTCTTAACACCAACCTCATTTACCACTTTGCAGTGGAATGATAGGGACCCCAGTCCCTATCATCTTATTTCTACAGCTGAGTAAACTGGAGCAATGTGAAATAAAGTGTCTTGCTCAAGGACACAACACATCACCCGGTTTGAGAATTGAACTCACAACCTTTCGATTGCAAGGCCAATGCTCTAACCACTAAGCCATGTGCCTCCATTATCATCATCATAATATCATCGTTGTCGCCATCATCATTGTCAGCCTCAACATCATCACCATTATCATCATCATAATCATCATGAATGCTTTTACATCATCGTTTTCCATTGCTGGTATGGAGTAGACTAGGGCATTACTAGCACTTTATTTTATTGACCCCCCCATAAGGATGAAAGGCAAAGCTCACCTCAGCAGGATCTGAACTCAGGGTCATAATAATATACTGCAAAGTATGTTGTTCGATGCTCTACCGATTCTGCCACTACATCAATAAAAGGCTGTATCAGATGATGAGATGCTGTGCTGCAGAAGTTCAAGCAAAATAAAAAAAAAGATGAATACAAAAATGATGAAGATGGTGAACGAATAATAAAGACTATTATTTATTGGCACACTTCTTATTCTTATCTAATTAGTGTTTTACTTCATTTGGTGTCAATTACAGTCATTAAAGTCTTCTGACAAAGGGTTTTTAGACCCAAAATATTAGGACATGTAAATATAATAACAGGTGACAAACCAGCATCTTGGTTTCCTTCAGTTTCTTCCAAAATCTACCGTCCATTTTGTCATACCCTCCAAATAACATACATACTGCTTTATTTTCTAAGGTATTTAATCAAACTCCAGCATGTGGGTATAAAAAAAAAAATTGTCCGGACATGAAATAGTGAAGTAAAATGATTTAATTGAAACAAGAGTAGATAATATTGTTATTAAAATATAAATGTTGTGAATGTCATAAGATAAATGCATTCACAAGTATAAGTGATGCATTGATAGAACTGGTTCAAGGTTATGCCTGGTAGATTAATTTTAACTTAAAACCGTTTCAGTTAAACAAATCGCAATTGTTGTTGTTTAAACTCCATATCAGCCATGAATGCGCAGGCCTGTTATCAAAGACACACCAGCTATCACCATCCTGCCTATTTTAGACATTGTGTACTCTAGACTATCAAATGTCATCATCATCGTTGTCGTTTTTATGGCTGTTTTTCCATGCTTGTTTAAGTTGGACGGGTCCTTCTCAGCACATCTCTACTCGCTGTGTTTTTTTTTTGTTTTGTTTTTTGTCATCTCCTCTGTGAGTCTCAGCAATTTGGGGTCAACTCTCAGTATCTCTGCCCAGGTCTTTCTTGGTTTACCTCTACTGCGGGCTTTCTTCCACTTGGATCTCCTGGCACCTCTTCACCCAGTGATCATCATCCATGCACATCAAATGTCCGTACCAATGCAGTATTCTCTTTTGCACATCAATTTGGATTCCTCTTAACACTTTAGCATTTAAAACAGCCATATCCGGCCAGAATTCTCTCACCTCTTTCTGTTGAAACCGGCTGTAACCGACCACTCATACTGATGTTAAGGTATTGTTCTCAAAATAAATAATATGAAAATCCCATAGATTCGATATTATGTGAGGTAAAGCCTTTGCCATGATAATATAGGAGTATATATAGAGTAAAGTAAATGCTAAAGGGTTAAACCCAGTGTCTCCCTCAGTTCATCCAAGCTCTGTCTATCCCTCACATTTACATTGCACATCCAACGAAGCAATGGTTGTTTCATTTCTCACCAGTCTACACATGCCCTCTTTTGTCACTGCCCATGTTTCACTACCATGCAGCATGGTACTTCACACATAGGTGTCATTGTTTTTTTTTTGTGGGGGGGGGGGGGGGGGGGGGTTGTACAGCACAATTTAGCGGGCTAAATGTTTGGTATTGAGTACGAGACTTAAAATTGTCTGTCACGAACTCCATTATTTTCCGGATTGGCAGTATCGGTAGAGGGTCGGACGCCATGTTGTCCAGCATAGTTACGTCCCTTTACGATATGAGTTCAAATCCCGCCGAGGTTGACTCTGCCTTTCATCCTTACGGGGTCGATAAAATAAAGTACCAGTAATGCACTGGGTAATTGCTGGCCTTGTGCCTAAAGTAGAAACAATTATTTTCCTTATCATTGAAATTAGTTGTTCATCTCTATATTTCTGTCTTTTGTCCAGAGATCTTGGATCCTCCCTCCACGGATTAAATATTTTATGGATGTCACGCTGTGGTCTCCAAGATTTAGATGGTATCGGATCTCTGTCAAATCTAAAAGAACTTTATCTCTCCTTCAATAAAATATCAGAAATAAGTTCTCTCAGTATGCTGGAATACTTAGAAATCTTGGACTTAGAATGGTGAGTAGAAACTCAAATTTTATACATTATTTTATTTAGCCTGTACATTGTATCCTTGAGCAAGACATTTTATTTCACGTTGCTCCAGTCTGTCTATTTAGCTGAGGGAAAAATGAGCTGTACATGTGGTTCAGAAGGCCAGGCCAGTCTGATCACTGTGTGTCATGCTGAATCTCCCTGAGAATTGCCTTCAAAAGGCCAGGTCAGTCATGTCACATACTGAATCTTCCTGAGAATTACCTTCAAAAGGCCAGGCCAGTAATGTTACATACTGAATCTTCCTGAGAATTACTTTTAAAAGGCCAAGCCAGTCATGTTACATACTGAATCTTCTTGAGAATTACCTACAAAAGGCCAGGTCAGATATGCCACATACTGAATCTTCCTGAAATTAACTTTCAAAAGGCCAGGCTAGTCATGTCGTATACTGAATCTCCCTGAGAATTACTTTCAAGAGGCCAGGTCAGTCTTGTCACAAGCTGTGTTATTCTGAATCTCCCCGAGAATCACTTTCAAAGGGCCAGGCCAGTCAAAACACATACTGAATCTCCCTGAGAATTACTTTCAAAAGACCAGGCCAGTCAAATCACATACTGAATCTCCCTGAGAATTACTTTGAAGGAGTACATGTTTCAGCTAGAATGGTCAGTTAAGTTATTTGTCTGTTAATTTGATAGGAGTCTGCTCCATTAATCAAACAACTGGAACACTCTTCGTCGTTAGAACTGACTGAAGTCCAACACATACACACAGACATTTATAGTGTGTGTGGGGGGGGGGGTCTGTTTACTGAAAACTGAATTATGCTACAGTGGTTCTGATAAAACACTTTCTTCTCTCTCCCTTCCGCAAACATGACCTTGATGAAAGAGAAAATTGATATGTTATTCCCCTGATCATTTAATGCACCTAACCGAAACTATGCTACATTATTGAATTCAAAACCTCAATGGCTTTTTTTGGAACAGATATATTTTTAAGTAACTTGCATTGTTAATATTTCTTGAAATATTATATTCTACATGCATTGTTCTACAGACTTTTGAAAATTTTGGTAATCAAAAAATCTTTTCTTTTTTTTTTTTCCTGTAATCTAAAACTTTTGTTTTAACAATTATATCTCAAGTATAAACAATTTGTGCCAGCTGCATAGTATATATATATGTATATATATATACACACACACTCTCTGCATCTCCCCATGTATCAAGTACTCCCATGATTAGTGGTCCCTCTGTTTCAGCACCTCAGACTCTCTCTCTCTCTCTCTCTCTCTCTCTCTCTCTATATATATATATATATATATATATATATATATATATATATATATATATACATATATATATAAATCAGGAAAGAAGGTTGACATGGTTTGCTATACAAAAAAGGTTTTTAATCTCATAGCTGACAATTGTTTCTCTGAACTGGTAGGTCTAGAGATCGCCATTCTCACAAGCTCCGAAGAACTGACTGGTTATAATTTTGTATTGGCGATCGAGTAACGTGAAAATAAGCGAATAGCGATCTCTAGACCTACCAGTTCAGAGAAACAATTGTCAGCTATGAGATTAAAAACCTTTTTTGTATAGCAAACCATGTCAACCTTCTTTCCTGATTTATTATTACTCCAAATGTTTACAACATAGGAATTACAGCATACCCGCAGCATCACTATGAAAACGCCTTGTTGAGTCAAACCAAGCCAAGCGTTAATATCATCCACTACCTGGAATACCATAACTGGACTATACCTAAGTGGACTGCATTTAACTATTATTTGTTACCCCGTATACATATATATATATATATATATTGTTATACTTTGGGAGGGTCATGTTGCCAATACATACATACATATATATGTATGTATGTATGTTCTTTTTGGTAAATATCATCTTGGTTAAGAGAGTGGGACTGGCTTTGTGCAGTGCTTTTGCTCACTATAAAAGCTTCACGGCACAGGCATTGCTTTATATCTGGAGATCTCTCTGCACTTGTCATCACATGATACCATGGGCCCAGCACTATGTGTCAATAATTGTCACAAGTGTAGTGTTTGTACCAGAGTTTTCAAGTCGCTGGCTGGATTAAAAAGTCACTCATTCAGCACATCGGTAGGGGATTTCCTACATGGATATAAATTAGTGGCCGTACTCAAAAACGAGTTGGCAGCCACCATGTATGTATGTATGTATATAAATAAATGTGGAGGCACATGGCTTAGTGGTTAGAGCATTGGCCTTGCAATCGAAAGGTTGTGAGTTCAATTCTCAGACCGGGTGATGTGTTGTTTCCTTGAGTAAGACACTTTATTTCACATTGCTCCAGTTTACTCAGCTGTAGAAATGAGATGATAGGGACTGGGGTCCCTATCATTCCACTGCAAAGTGGTCGTGGAGGTGCCACAGCAAAAAAGCACCCAGCACTCACTGTAAATGAGGTTGGTGTTAGGAAGGGCATCCAGCTGTAGAAATCAAGCCAGAATCAGTTCACGTCCCACCCTTGCAAGCAGGGAAAAGCGGACGTAAAATGATGATGATGATATATATATGTATATATATATATATGTATATATATATATATGTGTGTATAGATATATTTATTAGAATATATATATAAGTATATATATATATATTTATCCTTATTGAGCCCTCTTTGGATTTTAGTCTTCATATTTATTATTATTACTATCATCATCATCATCATCATCATTTGACATCCGCTTTTCCCTGCTTGCAAGGGTGGGACATATATGTATATGTATATGTAATGTATATGTATTTATATTCAGTAGGATTCAATTATTAGTATTATTTTCTTTAATATAAAAGGGCGGTGGATTGGCAGTATCGGTAGAGGGTCGGACGCCATGCTTTCCAGCATAGTTACGTCCCTTTACGATCTGAGTTCAAATCCCGCCGAGGTTGACTTTGCCTTTCATCCTTACGGGGGTCGATAAAATAAAGTACCAGTAATGCACTGGGTAATTGCTGGCCTTGTGCCTAAAGTAGAAACAATTATTTCACGGTGAATTGGCAGTATCGGTAGAGGGTCGGACGCCATGCTTTCCAGCATAGTTACGTCCCTTTACGATCTGAGTTCAAATCCCGCCGAGGTTGACTTTTCCTTTCATCCTTACGGGGTCGATAAAATAAAGTACCAGTAATGCACTGGGTAATTGCTGGCCTTGTGCCTAAAGTAGAAACAATTATTTCACGGTGAATTGGCAGTATCGGTAGAGGGTCGGACGCCATGCTTTCCAGCATAGTTACGTCCCTTTACGATCTGAGTTCAAATCCCGCCGAGGTTGACTTTTCCTTTCATCCTTACGGGGTCGATAAAATAAAGTACCAGTAATGCACTGGGTAATTGCTGGCCTTGTGCCTAAAGTAGAAACAATTATTTCACGGTGAATTGGCAGTATCGGTAGAGGGTCGGACGCCATGCTTTCCAGCATAGTTACGTCCCTTTACGATCTGAGTTCAAATCCCGCCGAGGTTGACTTTTCCTTTCATCCTTACGGGGTCGATAAAATAAAGTACCAGTAATGCACTGGATTATTGCTGGCTTTGTGCCTAAAGTAGAAACAATTATTCTATAAAGTACCAGTAATGCACTGGGTTATTGCTGGCTTTGTGCCTAAAGTAGAAACAATTATTCTATAAAGTACCAGTAATGCACTGGGTTATTGCTAGCCTTGTGCCTAACGTAGAAACAATTATTTTCTTTAATATTGTTAATCACATGTAGGGTATACACATTTCTTCTTCTTCTTCACCCACTTATTCCTTAGAGGGTCATGGGGGGTCCTTAAATACACCATCCAGTGGAACCGTGTCGAAAGCAACTGTTTCCAATTGATCCAACTTGATTCCCAAGCGAGACCTGGAATGACTCTCATCTTACTTGTAATATTAGACATCGTTACTTGTTACTGTTGTTGTTGTTGTTGTTGTTACTGTTTCTGTTGTTGTTGTTACTGTTCCTGTTGTTGTTGTTGTTGTCACTGCTACTGTTGTTGTTGTTGTTATTGTTACTGTTGTTGTTGTTGTTGTTACTGTTTCTGTTGTTGTTGTTACTGTTCCTGTTGTTGTTGTTATTGTTACTGTTCCTGTTGTTGTTGTTGTTGTTGTTGTTACTGTTTTTGTTGTTGTTGTTGTTACTGTTCCTGTTGTTGT
This sequence comes from Eledone cirrhosa, assembly GCA_964016885.1. Taxonomy (NCBI): domain Eukaryota; kingdom Metazoa; phylum Mollusca; class Cephalopoda; order Octopoda; family Eledonidae; genus Eledone; species Eledone cirrhosa. The sequence continues at coordinate 38,468,543 of OZ024752.1, forward strand.
TGTTGTTATTGTCACTGTTCCTGTTGTTGTTGTTGTTTCTGCTACTGTTGTTGTTGTTATTGTTACTGTTGTTGTTGTTGTTACTGTTCCTGTTGTTGTTGTTGTTATTGTTATTGTTCCTGTTGTTGTTGTTGTTACTGCTATTGTTGTTGTTACTGTTGTTGTTGTTGTTGTTGTTGTTGTTGTTACTGTTGTTGTTGCTGTTATTGTTGTTACTGTTCCTGTTGTTGTTGTTACTGCTACTGTTGTTGTTGTTGTTACTGCTACTGTTGTTGTTGTTACTGCTACTGTTGTTGTTGTTGTTACTGTTGTTGTTGTTACTGCTACTGTTGTTGTTGTTGTTGTTGTTCCTGTTATTGTTTAACCACATATTTGCTCTATTTGAGCTATTCAACAGACAAAGGCATTCCATGTGTAGTTTTTTTTTAATAGGTACATCATAACCCTGTGGGTCATTAGAGGTTACTAAAACACTAAATAGATATATCATAACCCTGTGGGTCGTTAGAGGTTACTAAAACACTAAATAAGTATATTGTAACTCTGTGGGTTATTAGAGGTTACTAAAACACTAAATAGATATATCATAACTCTGTGGGTTATTAGAGGTTACTAAAACACTAAATAGATATATCATAACTCTGTGGGTCGTTAAAGGTTACTAAAACACTAAATAGATATATCATAACTCTGTGGGTTATTAGAGGTTACTAAAACACTAAATAGATATATCATAACTCTGTGGGTTGTTAGAGGTTACTAAAACACTAAATAAGTATATTGTAACTCTGTGGGTCGTTAAAGGTTTCTAAAACACTAAATAGATATATCATAACTCTGTGGGTTATTAGAGGTTACTAAAACACTAAATAGATATATCATAACTCTGTGGGTTATTAGAGGTTACTAAAACACTAAATAGATATATCATAACTCTGTGGGTTATTAGAGGTTACTAAAACACTAAATAGATATATCATAACCCTGTGGGTCATTAGAGGTTACTAAACACTAAATAAGTATATTGTAACTCTGTGGGTCGTTAGAGGTTTCTAAAACACTAAATAGATATATCATAACTCTGTGGGTCATTAGAGGTTACTAAAACACTAAATAGATATATCATAACTCTGTGGGTTATTAGAGGTTACTAAAACACTAAATAGATATATCATAACTCTGTGGGTTATTAGAGGTTACTAAAACACTAAATAGATATATCATAACCCTGTGGGTCATTAGAGGTTACTAAACACTAAATAAGTATATTGTAACTCTGTGGGTCGTTAAAGGTTTCTAAAACACTAAATAGATATATCATAACTCTGTGGGTTATTAGAGGTTACTAAAACACTAAATAGATATATCATAACCCTGTGGGTCATTAGAGGTTACTAAACACTAAATAAGTATATTGTAACTCTGTGGGTCGTTAAAGGTTTCTAAAACACTAAATAGATATATCATAACTCTGTGGGTTATTAGAGGTTACTAAAACACTAAATAGATATATCATAACCCTGTGGGTCGTTAGAGGTTACTAAAACACTAAATAGATATATCATAACCCTGTGGGTCATTAGAGGTTACTAAAACACTAAATAAGTATATTGTAACTCTGTGGGTCGTTAAAGGTTTCTAAAACACTAAATAGATATATCATAACCCTGTGGGTCATTAGAGGTTACTAAACACTAAATAAGTATATTGTAACTCTGTGGGTCGTTAAAGGTTTCTAAAACACTAAATAGATATATCATAACCCTGTGGGTTGTTAGAGGTTACTAAACACTAAATATTTAAAAATGGTTACTAATAGACTAAAAGTATTGGTATAAGGAAGGACATCCAGCCATAAAAGACTTCGTCAAGAACTCCCACTGAAACATCAATGTAAAACTAATGATAATAATTCCAGCTGTGACTATACATATAAATATGACTTGAAATAATGATGTTGGTGGGGGTGACAGTGGTGGTGGTGGTGTGAGGTGATAGTGTTGTTGGTGGTGGTGTGGGGCAATAGTGTTGTTGGTGGTTGTGACAGTGGTGGTGGTGGTGTGGGGTAATAGTGTTGTTGGTGGTGGTGTGGGGCAATAGTGTTGTTGGTGGTGGTGTGGGGCAATAGTGTTGTTGGTGGTTGTGACAGTGGTGGTGGTGGTGTGGGGTGATAGTGTTGTTGGTGGTGGTGTGGGGCAATAGTGTTGTTGGTGGTGGTGACAGTGGTGGTGGTGGTGGTGTGGGGTAATAGTGTTGTTGGTGGTGGTGTGGGGCAATAGTGTTGTTGGTGGTGGTGTGGGGCAATAGTATTGTTGGTGGTGGTGTGGGGTAATAGTGTTGTTGGTGGTGGTGAGGGGGTAACAGTGTTGTTGTTGTTGTTGTTGATGGTGGCAGTGCCCTTCGTAGTCGTAGTGGTGGTAACAGTGATGATGATGATTCCCTATCTTGGAATACACGATTCAATGTGCCCATCCCACTTTTTAAAGATTAGTATTGATGCTGCTTTTGTTTATTTTTTCCCATATTAAACAGCAATAACTATAACTAGATGTTACTAGTATATAACTATAACTAGATGTTATTAGTATATACCATTATTTGCTCCATTTAGTCTTCTTTCATCTTTCCAAAGTCAATAATATGATTACCAATAATATACATTGATTTCATGCCTTGTGGTTGAAAAAATATAGAAAGTTGTTCGTTATATTTTTGATTCACTTCACTACTGTAGATTGATAAATCCTCCGTTCGTTTCGACGATGAACCTTAGCGGGCATAGAGTTATGTCCCTTTACATTCCGAGTTCAAATCCCACCGAGGTTAGCTTTGCCTCTCATCTTCATTGGTGGGCTGGGTGCTTTTTGCTATGTCACCAACATGACCACCTTACAGTGTGGACCAGGTGCCTTTTGTCATGTCACCAGCATGATCACTTTACAGAGTGGACTGGGTTCGTTTTTGTCATGTCACCAACATAACCACTTTACAGAGTGGACTGGGTTCGTTTTTGTCATGTCACCAGCATGATCACTTTACAGAGTGGACTGGGTTCGTTTTTGTCATGTCACCAACATAACCACTTTACAGAGTGGACTGGGTTCGTTTTTGTCATGTCACCAAGATGACCACTTTACAGGGAGGCGGGGGGGGGGGATTTTGATAAATTAAGGTTTAGGTTGCACCTTACTACAGATACTACTGGCTTTTCTACATCTTTCTTTTCTTCCATTTTTTTCTTTCCTTTTTCTCTCTCTCTTTTCAGTAACAAGATTGACTGTATATCACAAATTCAGTATCTGTCATTCTGTACGAACCTCAAAAACCTGACTCTACAAGGGAATCCTGTGTGCATGAAAGAGTCTCCTGAATCCGAATCTGTGAGTAGCTGAATACTTGAGAAAAGAAACTTGTTGGGGTATGTGTAGAGCTCTTCAGAATAAACTGTGTTTATTTGGTGCTGCGTCCTGTTGAAGGGCAGAGTGGGATTTATGTATAAGCTAAACAAGCTATAGCTTAGGGCCCCCACTTTCTTGGGGCCCCGAAAAAATTGAAAAAAAAACGGTGTGTACATTTCCAAAATATAAGATAAAAAAGAACTAAAATAATGCAATAGTTTTAAACAGTTTTCTGCTTTAATATTGAATGTTTTGCAGTTTTTATAACATTTTTTATAACATGAAAGGCCCCATTATCTCAAATATCTTAGGGCCTCATCAAATCTAAATCTGGCCCTGTTGAAGGGTTAATGATGCTGACACACACACACACACTCACTCTCTTACACGCACACACACACACACACACACACTCATTCTCACACACACACACTCACTCACTCTCACACACACACTCACTCTCACACACACACTCACTCACACACACACACACTCACTCTCACACACATACATACACACTCACAGTTTGGGGAATGTGTAGAGCTCTTCAGAATATACTGTGTTTATTTTTTGGTGCTGCATCCTGTTGAAGGGTTAATGATGCTCTCACACACACTAACTCATGCACACTCACTCACACACACACACACACAATCACAAACGCACTCAAACACACACATACACTCACTAACACACATACATATTCACTCACATATACACACTTACTCACACATACACACTCACTCACACATACACACTCACTCACATACACTCACACGCACGCACAGACTCACAGTTTGGGGTATGTATACAGCTCTTCAGATTAAACTGTTTATTTGGTGCTTTGTCCTGTTGAAGGGTTAACAATGCTGACACACACATACACACCCACTCTCACACACATATATACTCACTCACGCACACACACTCACACACACACACTCACTCACACACACACACACATTCACACACACACGTTTTGGTGCTTGTCATTTGGTTACTCAAGGAATATAAAAGTTCACCTACTCTAAGTATGAGGGGCGTCTGAAAAATTCATGGGCTGACTAAGATACTCTCATGGAATGGCCAAATGAGGTTTATTTTTCAACATAGTCCACGGAAAAAAAACAATGCAGTTATTAATAGGAAGAGTTAAAATTAATGCATGCAAGATTTCACAACTCTAGCATCACTCCTTCACAGGCTGAGCGAGATACTCTCATGGAATGACCAAGTGAGGTTTATTTTTCAACATAGTCCCTGGAAAGAAACAATGCAACTATTTAAAAGAGTTGAAATTAATACATGCAAGATTTCACAGCACTAGCATCACTCCTTCACAGGCTGAGCAAGATACTCTCATGGAATGACCAAGTGAGGTTTATTTTTCAACATAATCCCTACAAAGAGTTGAAATTAATGCATGCAGGATTTCACAACTCTAGCATCATTCTTTCATAGTCAGCCTAAGAACTTTCCAGCCTATCTTCGCATGTGCAACTCAATTTTCTCTATAGTGCAACAATAAAAAACATTTCCAAGAGATGAACCTGAATTTACAGCTGGATATTCAATCCAACAATCCGTCCTTATATCGTACGTTTCTATGATTCCAGTCGGACTTCCACCACTCCAGTCACTTAGTTGAAATTTATGCATGCATGATTTCACAGCTCTAGCATCAAGCCTTCATAGTCAGCCTATGAGCCTGTGAACTTTACAGCTGACCTTCATAGTATTGTCTTGGCTGTTACTAAAACGAGTATTTCAGTATTTCAGACAGATTCTCATTTAGAAAGGCCAACTTAATTGTTAAATGGTTGAATATTTTATTATTGTGTATGTGAATGTCTGTCTGTCTACTGCTGCTGATAATATGTCGGCTGACAGTTCTATATTAACTTTTAATTTTTAATTTTTATTTGATATCATTTATTTTTTGATTTGTAGGTCTGTTTTTTGGGGGGGATTTTGTTTTATTAAGTTATTTTAAGAATTTTTTCATCAAATTTAATCATTAATTTTTTTCTAAAATAAGTTAATTTAAAAATTTTTCTACAATAATTTACTTTACTTTTTTTTCATTTAAAATATTAAAAAAATATAGAAGTTAAAATGTGAGTGTAACAAACATCAAATCCTTCACAGGAGTTAGCAACTAGTGAACATTTTATTGTTCAGCATTTTATTGATTAGCATTCATAAACACACACACCCATATACACGCACACATATGTGTGATTTCTAAATGTTAAATACATCCATATGTGAATTATTTAAAAAAATATATATCTGTATGAGTTATATTTTTTAAGAAATAAATCCATGTGTGTTTTATTTTTTAAAGAAATACATCTGTATGTCTTATTCTTAAATAAATACATCCGTGTATGTTTTATTTTTTAAAGAAATATATCCACATGCGTATTATTTTTAAAGAAAAACATGGTATGTGTTCTATTTTTTAAGAAATAGGATGTTGAACCATTGGTGTCTATTTATATTATATATATATATATATATATATATCATGTTCATGTTACATCCGCTTTCCATACTGGCATGGGTTGGGTTGAACAGATTGTTACATTCCAGATCAGTTCATATGAGTCAGAGGGTCTTGGTCAAATGTTCCAATTATTGGCATAGTTTCACTGGCTTTATGGCCTTGCTAACATCAATCACCTACCAAAGTGTAATATTTGCATTTTATTTTGGCTCCAGCATGTCCTCGACAAGGCTAGAAAGCCTCCTCTACTCTATTATAACTTTGTTTGAGTGCTAATCCATTTACAGTGTGTATTGACTTCATTTTCTCATGGCATCAGCACATGGCAAAACAGTCCCCTCTACTTTGTGTCGGGCAAATGTATCTGAGTGTGTGATTTGAAAGGGAGAACTGACCATCTTTTTTTCATTTTCTTATTGCCATGTATGTTATACAGTTTTTTTTACTACTGGATATTTCGTATTACAATAAATTCTTGACTAGAAAAAAAAAATTCTAATCTGTCTATTTTATTTATAAGAAAGTATTAAAAGTTACTAAGCTTAAATGTCGGATTGCTTTACTAAAAAAGATAATAATAAAAATATAGAAGAAGAAACGACATAATTCACATGAAATCTTGAATAATAATAAAATAATATAGAAATGATGGCACTGTTCTTTGAATAATAATAAAAAAAAGTATATGGAGGGATGCCATAATGCACAGAAAATCTTTAAATAAAAAAAAATAATAATTTCCAAATCCATTTTCCAATAGAAAGTGTAAATTGTTATAGAAAATCTTACAAAAGTTAAATTTATTTTCCATTAAAGACATTTCATTGGGAATTTCATAAAATCGTTTTTATGAAAGTTCTTTCCTTTCTCTTGTTATAACCAAACCAAATTCACTATAGATCGTCTGTCAGTTTTTTAATGTGTATAAAATTGACAGCAGCAAATTCTCTGAGCATAAACAATTGTATTTTTAGGAAGTGTTGAGCAAATTATAAATTTTGAATGTATATTAACTTAAAATTAACTGCTACAATGCAAGTTTTTCTTACTATGAAAAATAGTCAAATAAGTTGAGCATATGTGCCTCCTCTTTTTCACTCACTTATTCCTGCGAGGGTCATGGGGGCAGAGTCCTCAAACACTCCTTCCAGCGGGTCTTGTCAGAAGCAATCATTTCCAATTGATTTGGCTGGATTACCCAAGCAAGACCGGCTGAGCTCATGGATGTTATCCAACCGTCTTGTTTATGGTCTACCCCCGGGTCTTCAGCCGGTTAGTTTTACCTCGTAAAATCCGACCAGCGATTTTTTTTCTTTGGACCACATGCCCATAGATATTATATGCCTGTAGAAATGGAAAAAAAAGTGGACATTGTCCCATAGGCAGTGCTGTCAGCTTCTAAGGGTTATATGCTTAACATACCTGGCTATTTTTCATAGGCTAAAACCTGTGATGATGCAGTTAGCTTTAACCTTTAGCACACTAGAAACTTTCATAAATTGCTTCCCCTGACACTGTATTATTTTTTTGAAGGGAGATTACTCTACTGGCGACATAATGCGATTGTAGAGTCCAGAAGGTTAAGCTAACATACATTCAACAGTCTCTGAGCTTAGTTTGAGGATCTTCTCTGCTGTTATCTATTTGGATTGGAATCTTACTGACAGGATCTCCTCATAAAAAAAAAAAAAAACATTTTGATGAAAATCTTTCTGACCATTATCAATTCCGATTTGTCACAGAGTTCAGTCCATTTCCCCAACCCTTTCCCTTCTCTACATCATTATAACAATCATCATTTAATGTCCGTTTACCCTGCTAGTATGGTTTGGACATGTCATCACAGACTGGTCAGTACTCAAGCAGGACTGGTGACCTGATATACAATCCCACGCTTTATTGATTGCATATTATCATTGCACGAACATTAGGGAGGGTTGTCATGTCTATGTCACAGCCAAACTCTCCTCCACACCCTTTGTTTAGCAAGCTTTCTACAACTAGGTGCCCTGCCTATTACCAGACACTTTACAGAGTGCTAAGGCAGAGTGAGGTGAGAATAGGAGGAAGATGTACTTAAAATGTTTTTTGCTGTTGTATTCATACTTCAAAATGTATTTGTTTATATAAGAATTTAACACCAGTTTAATATTATGAGAGATTTTAGATTTTACTTCATTGAAGTCTCCTAAATCTGTAGCCTTCTCAATAACTTCACTGCATATTTCTCTTTATATGACTCTCATAAAAACTTGAACACTCACTTTATCATGCGGGGTAGTATTTTGGGGCTATGGTTGTTTTGGTGACACAATAAAAAGCACCCAGTCCACTCTGTAAGGTGGTTATGCTGGTGACCCAATGAAAAAGTACCCAGTCCAACCTGTCAGTTAGTTGATTTGGTGCCATGCTAAAAAGCACCCAGTCCACTCTGTAAGGTGGTTATGCTGGTGACCCAATGAAAAAGTACCCAGTCCAACCTGTCAGTTAGTTGTTTTGGTGCCATGCTAAAAAGCACCTATTCCACTCTGTAAAGTGGTTACGCTGGTGACCCAATGAAAAAGTACCCAGTCCAACCTGTCAGTTAGTTGATTTGGTGCCATGCTAAAAAGCACCCAGTCCACTCTGTAAGGTGGTTATGCTGGTGACCCAATGAAAAAGTACCCAGTCCACCCTGTCAGTTAGTTGTTTTGGTGCCATGCTAAAAAGCACCCAGTCCACCCTGTAAAGTGGTTACTGTTAGGAAAAGCAACTAGCGATAGAAACCAAACCAGAAATAGAAAGTTCTGTATGAGCAAGTCACGGTCACCTGATCTGATTTGTTTCACATTGGGACAACTTGTCTAACCCATGCTAGTGTGGAAAATGGACGTTAAACAGTGATGATGATGATGGTCATGATAACTTAATCCGCTCACAGACAATATATTTAAGATCCAAAAGATTTGAAACTTTTCTAAATAGCAGAACCATTAAATCTTAATGTCCTGTACCACATGAAACCACATTAGCAAGACATTCTTGAAAAGTACAAAACAACAGTATGACTGCATCACATTTACTTTGGTTAACTAAAAATATTCACAAAGATCTGTCCACTAGAAATTACTGGCTTGTCTCATAACGGGACAACTTGTCTAACCCATGCTAGCATGGAAAATATTCACAAAGATCTGTCCACTAGAAATTACTGGCTTGTCTCATAATGGGACAACTTGTCTAACCCATGCTAGCATGGAAAATATTCACAAAGATCTGTCCACTAGAAATCAGTATTGATTCTTGAGACATTTTGTCATTATGTTCCAAAGTATGTTATTATTATCTTTTGTTTCTTTCAGACTGATTACAACTACCGTCAATCTGTAGTGGAATGTGTGCCACAGTTGAAGTATTTTGATGACAAGCTGATAGGTGATGATACACCTGATGAAAATGTCAACATATTCAACGAAGATTGGGATTATTTGATGAAATTGCAGCAGGAACTCAACTTAGATGAACAACTGTCTGTTTTTGAAGACAGTGTCAGTAAGTGGAGGCTATATTTTAATGTAAGCCTTCCGGCGCTAAGGGGTTTTGGGGGCTTAAGCCCCTCCAATAATTTGTTTCAATATACAGTGGAACCTCAATTCAGGAATTTAATTTGTTCCTGGAGGTCATTTGTCATCTGAAATGTTTGTAAACCAAAACTATTTTTCCCATACGAAATGTTGAAAGAGAGAGAGACTGTGTGTGAAAGACAGATAGATATCACCATTGTAACTAACTTCACAGCAAGTGATGCTTTCCTGCCTACACTCCCAGCTTGTTGCCAACCATTGTTGCTGGCTTGCATGTTCGTCACATGAGAGGTTTTATGTTTGGAAAAATTGTTCATGAACTGATTTATTTGTGATGAGAGGCGTTCGTGAACTGAGGTTCCACTGTAGTTGTGCTTTGGTTTTTACTACACTGATTTTCTATTGACTCTAAATATGTTTTGAATTTCTTCCTGAGTATTGATGATAAAAAAGCCTGAGCTAATAATAATACACATGTACAGTGTATATATATATACACTTAATCCCCCCACCTCATCCCCAAACTGTAACAGAAGCTCTGTAATGTTGATATTATCAGGTGTAAAGGTGCATGGCTTAGTGGTTAGAGAATTGAATTCGCTCTTGTGAACCTGTCCAACCCATGCTAGCAGGGAAAATGGATGTTAAACTATGATGATGAAATAGTAACTAGGGTTGTTTTTTCTTTTTTCTTTTTTCTTTTTATTGATGTAGTCACAAATAAGGGCATTGAATTGGCAGAGTCATTAGAATATCAGATAGATCAGGCATGTCAAACATGCGGCCTGCACAAAGGTTTTACAGCGCGAGTGTAATATAAAATAAAAAATATTAGTTGTAATGTGAGCAATTAATTGTCATGTGGAGGCACATGGCTTAGTGGTTAGAGCATTGGCCTTGCAATCGAAAGGTTGTGAGTTCAATTCTCAGACCGGGTGATGTGTTGTTTCCTTGAGCAAGACACTTTATTTCACATTGCTCCAGTTTACTCAGCTGTAGAAATGAGATGATAGGGACTGGGGTCCCTATCATTCCACTGCAAAGTGGTCGTGGAGGTGCCACGGCAAAAAAACACCCAGCACTCACTGTAAATGAGGTTGGTGTCAGGAAGGGCATTCAGCTGTAGAAATGAGATGATAGGGACTGGGGTCCCTATCATTCCACTGCAAAGTGGTCGTGGAGGTGCCATGGCAAAAAAGCACCCAGCTCACACTGTAAATGAGGTTGGTGTTAGGAAGGGCATTCAGCTGTAGAAATGAGATGATAGGGACTGGGTTCCCTATCATTCCACTGCAACGTGGTCGTGGAGGTGCCACGGCAAAAAAGCTCCCAGCTCACACTGTAAACGAGGTTGGTGTTAGGAAGGGCATTCAGCTGTAGAAATGAGATGATAGGGACTGGGTTCCCTATCATTCCACTGCAACGTGGTCGTGGAGGTGCCACGGCAAAAAAGCTCCCAGCTCACACTGTAAATGAGGTTGGTGTTAGGAAGGGCATCCAGCTGTAGAAATGAGATGATAGGGACTGGGTTCCCTATCATTCCACTGCAACGTGGTCGTGGAGGTGCCACGGCAAAAAAGCACCCAGCACTCACTGTAAATGAGGTTGGTGTTAGGAAGGGCATCCAGCTGTAGAAATCAAGCCAGAATCAGTTCCCGTCCCACCCTTGCAAGCAGGGAAAAGCGGACGTAAAATGAAATGAATGAATGAATGTGTGGCCCTCAGGCAACACGTGGGATCCATGTGGCCCTCAGACGACCCTTGGTTTGACATGGCTGAGATAGACGACTTTGCAGTGTCTGTACTGGCTCTCTGCTCTCTCAGTTCAAATCCCAATAAGTTAAACTTTGCCTTTCATCCATTCAAGATCGATAAAAAAAAAAAAGTACCAGTCAAGTACTGGGGGGGGGGGGTGATTCTTCTACTACATATATCTCTTTCTAACTTCCATTCTCTTACTCTCTCTATATCCTTCTCTGGAAAAACATCTGCTGCATTCAGTCCTGGAGAGGAGATAGGCTCCACCAAGTTTTAAAATGCCTTAGAAATGCCGTATCAATGCAACGCCCTTACAACTCCCCCAGGAGTTGTAAGGGTGTTGCAGGACCATGCATACAAATAAGTCAAAATAAGTCACAAATAAGAATAGAATTCAATATGATAAGTTGTTCTTTTAACCTAGTCATCAAATTAAACTTTAAGAACTCCACATATATTTCATTATTCTCGTTACTCACATTTTAAAATCCAAATATATATATTTTTTTTCTTTTCTGTGTGAGTGTACATTGATTGACTTCATGGTTGACAACCAAGAAATTAAGGGAAATTAGAATAAAGCTTAGTTCTTGAGGAGAGCCATAACACAATTAGATATTTGATACAACCAGTTTAAATTGGATAGAGAAAATAAGACTGGGTGATATTCACACTTTTTTTCTCAAGGGTGTTAGTAATATAAAAGAAATAAAATTGAAATGGATACAAGTAATAAGTATCCTACATCATGGGCCCAACTCTGGGTCCTATCAGAAGTCAACGTTTGATAGATGATAGGGGGCTTGTTTATACAGAAATCTGTCAAAATATTTTTAAAGATATTAGTTTTGGCCATATATAATATATCTGACAATATACGAGAAGGGGGGGAGTAAGCAATGCTTACTCATTTTTTCTGTTGCCCATCCAAACATTGAAGTCATCTTTTTCTCTTATCTCCATTCTGTCCCCCTCTTCCGTCCTCTCTCTCTCTATATATATATAGTTAAAGAATGAAGAGTAACATGGTTGGCTGTACAATAAGGGCTTTATTTAAAGTACTGACAATTGTTTCGTTGATCAGGTTGTACTCTGATGTGTTGACCAGAGGTAAATAATGTATTGGAGATCGAATGACGCAACCTCAAGCAATTAGCGAACTCTAGACCCACCTGATCAACGAAACAATTGTCAGTACTTTAAATAAAGCCCTTATTGTACAGCCAACCATGTTACTCTCATTCTTTAACTATTATTACTCCAAGTATAACCTACATAGGAATTACCGCGAACTCGCTGCATAACTATGGAAGCATCTTGTTGAGTCAAACAAAGCCGCACGTTAAAACTATCCACGATGCAGAGTACTCCCAACCTCTAACTGGATTACCTATAATGATAATTTGTTATCCCATATATATATTTTTATTTTTATTTATTATTTTTTTTATGATGATATATGTATACCTCTCATGGAATGACCAAATGAGGTTTATTTTCCAACATAATCCCTGGAAAGAAACAATGTAGTTATTAATGAGAAGAGTTGACATTAATGCATGCCAGATTTCACAGCTCTAGCATCACTCCTTCATAGGGCTGACTAAGATACTCTCATGGAATGACCAAATGAGGTTTATTTTCCAACATAATCCCTGGAAAGAAACAATGTAGTTATTAATGAGAAGAGTTGACATTAATGCATGCCAGATTTCACAGCTCTAGCATCACTCCTTCATAGGGCTGACTAAGATACTCTCATGGAATGACCAAATGAGGTTTATTTTTCAACATAATCCCTGGAAAGAAACAATGTAGTTATTAATGAGAAGAGTTGAAATTAATGTATGCCAGATTTCACAGCATTAGCATCACTCCTTCATAGGGCTGACTAAGATACTCTCATGGAATGACCAAATGAGGTTTATTTTTCAACAAAGTCCCTGGAAAGAAACAATGTAATTATTAATGAGAAGAGTTGAAATTAATGTATGCCAGATTTCACAGCATTAGCATCACTCCTTCATAGTCAGCTGATGAACTTTTCAGCCAATCCTCATAGGTGTGTCTAGAACAACAGTATTTAATGTGTCCTCTTTTTTAAGATAATAGGGTAATTTTAGTGAGATTTGGTTGCTATTTCTTGCAGGTATAACAACAGCCCAGAGACTCCTTTTTTGTCTCAAACATTTATATACATCTGTTCTACTAAAATGTCATGATGCCCTGAAAAGATAGTCTGAACTTTCTCTTTAGCCACTGGTACTCGACCGAGCTCAGGCCAGCGACCAGCTACATCATACACACCAACCTTTCATCCAGCTGCTGGTATTAGACCTAGTACAGGACTCCGGCCTCATTCAGCAATGGAAACAGCAACATTCCATACCCCAATGAATTCCACATCGGAGACATATATTCATGGATATGATACAGGTTAGAACTGTTATTGACTTACCTTTCCTTGGTAGGAAGGCGTGTGGCGTGAAGGTGTGTGGCTGATTGGTTAGAGAATTGGATGCGCAATCGTAAGGTTGTGAGTTCGATTCCTGGACCAGGCGATGCGTTATGTCCTTGAGCAAGACACTTTATTTCACGTTGCTCCTTCTACCTGGAGTTGCGACCGATAGATAGTATTAGCAATTGGAAAGACCAACGGAAACATTGTTCCCTCGGTCTGATTTGACGAAAGTCAATTGTTCCTTTTCCTTTCCTTGGTAACGCCAGAGAGTGTGTGGCTGTGGGTGTATATGTGAATGTATTATATATATTTGCTTATGTGCGTGTGTGTGTGTGTGTGTGTGTGTATGTGTGTGTATGTATTTGCTTATGTGTGTGTGTGTATATATGTATATGTGAGGCTATATGCTTTTTTTTGTCTGTGTATGTATATGCTTTTTTGTGTGTGTCTGTATGTGAGTGTATGTATATGCTTATGTGTGTGTGTGTGTGTGTATGTATATGTTTGTGTGTGTGTGTATGCTTTTATTCGTGCCACCAGCACTAGAGAGGTTGTCTTACTGGACTCAGAGGCCCTCTCCACCCTTCATATATATAGATAGATATCAAAATGGAGGCAGTAAAAACCAGTTAGGTCTTTACCCACCAGAGTACTCAATACTTGGGGTAGTAGAGTGGGTAATATGAAAAATTCAGGACCCCTATGGCTGAGCTCCCGCCATTTCAACAGCTAGATCCGAACAGATCTAGCTGTTGAAACAGCCACAGCTCAGCTGTTGGGGTCCTGAATTTTTCATATATATATATATATATATATATTGTTATACTTTGGGAGGGTCATGTTGCCAATAAGAAACACACGCACCAGTTGCTTTCACTTCAATTTATTATAATAAATTTATAATAAATGAACATAAACACACACAGACACCCGGATGTAACACATGCGCAGACTGAGCACACAACACACACACAGAAACAAAATGGCGTAGAACAGAACAAAGGAGAGGCACAGAAACAAAGGAAGGAATCCCCAGTCACTGAAGAGGTCACAGAGTGTGTGACGAAAGAACTATGACTATATATAAACAACTATCTGGTTGTGGAACCAACCAACCAACCAGAAATTTATAAATTTATAAATTTATTATAAATTTATTATAATAAATTGAAGTGAAAGCAACTGGTGCGTGTGATTCTTATTGGCAACATGACCCTCCCAAAGTATAACAATATCGGTTTCAACACACGATTTCAGATAAAGAATCTTGCTAAACAAATTCAGAAACGAAATATATATATATATATATATATTTTTTTTTTTATATATAAAGTGTGAAACTAATAAGAGTGTTAGTACCTATGTTTTATCGTTTCCTTGGACTATTTATATATAGGTGTGTAAATACTCATACATGTATAATTGTGTTAATAAGTACTATATATGTCTAATGTATAGTAAGTACTATACTTAGTAAGTACTATATATGTCTAATGAACATATATACACCTTTCAGATGTTTCTGAGTCTCCAGAATCAATCAGTGAACTTACAGACGGTTCTGTATTCTGTGGAAATCCTTCTAAAGCCCTGCGTTCCCGAATTAAACAGAAAGCGGCAGCCCCTTCAGGAAAAGAGAGAATGGTGTTTCCTCAGGTAACAGACATCATACAGTATTGAGATATTTTTTTTGTATTTTTTTTCTTTTACCTGTGCTAAAGACACTTATATAATTAAATGATGGTAGAGATCAATAGTCTCATATTGTGCACTTTCTCCACAACCTCAGTTTGATTTGTCTGAGTTTTCAATGCCAAAATAATTGTTTCTACTTTTAGCACAAGGAGGACTTGTGCCTGTGTTTCTTACACCTGTGTTTCTTACACCTGTGTTTCTTACACCTGTATTTCTTACACCAGTGTTTCTTACACCTGTGTTTCTTACACCTGTGTTTCTTACACCTGTGTTTCTTACACCTGTATTTCTTACACCTGTGTTTCTTACACCTGTGTTTCTTACACCTGTATTTCTTACACCTGTGTTTCTTACACCTGTGTTTCTTACACCTGTATTTCTTACACCTGTGTTTCTTACACCTGTGTTTCTTACACCTGTGTTTCTTACACCTGTGTTTCTTACACCTGTGTTTCTTACACCTGTATTTCTTACACCTGTGTTTCTTACACCTGTGTTTCTTACACCTGTATTTCTTACACCTGTGTTTCTTACACCTGTGTTTCTTACACCTGTGTTTCTTACACCTGTGTTTCTTACACCTGTGTTTCTTACAGTTGTCTTCTTGTTTGTGGAGATTAAAAATTGTTTTAGCCTGAGATCACTCATTTAGTGTTTAGAGAGTTGCTAATAATATTGGAAAAAGTCACTGAGAGAGAGAGAGAGAGCATGCTGGTGAGTGAATGAAGCTATGCCAATCAGCTTAGCAACCCATTTTTTATGACTGCATAATAGGATGTTTAGATCATCAGCAACCTATGATGAATGTGAGAGGTTAATGTATATATAAATATATATATACATATATATTTATATATATTTATATAAATATACATATATATTTATATATATTTATATAAATATATATATACATATATATTTATATATATATTTATATAAATATATATATATATATATATATATATATATATATATATATATATATATATATTTTTATATACGTAGAAGTTCTATTTAAATTGTTGGGATACAACAAGCAAATATTTTTATAACTGATATAAAGCACTCAACAAATATTTGGAGTAAAAATACGATATTAACAAATGGAAACTATATTTATAAAACCATATTTATTTCATTATACATATTTCAAGGACACCAAGTTAAATTATGGTGTGCTTTCATCAGATAAAATATAATATAGATCAGTTTTATAAATAAATATTGACATACCCTTAAAGAATGCATTCTTTAAGGGTATGTCTTTATTTATAAAACTGATCTATATTATATTTTATCTGATGAAAGCACACCATAATTTAACTTGGTGTCCTTGAAATATGTATAATGAAATAAATATGGTTTTATAAATATAGTTTCCATTTGTTAATATCGTATATTTATATATATATATATATATAATGAAGGAGTTGTGGTAAGGAACCAGATGGACCGTAACGCACCAGAGTACTCAATACTTAGGGTAGTAGAGTGCGTAATAGGAAAATGTATGACCCCGACGGCAGAGCTCAAGCCGTTTCGACGGCTATTTCTGGACTAAATTCTGGACTATTTAGTCCAGAAATAGCCGTCGAAACGGCTTGAGCTCTGCCGTTGAGGGTCATACATTTTCCTATATCATCATCATCATCATCATCATCGTTTAACGTCCATTTTCCACGCTAGCAAGGGTCTGTATATGTGTATAATATATATATATATATTTATATATACACACACATATATATATATATATATATATATTTATATATATATATATATATAGATATATATATATATATTTAAAGGTTAAACAAGGTTCAATGAATAAATCAATGAATAGTTTTACAATAGATTAGAAGCACTCCACAGAAATGGTTTTCCGGAGTTATTAATATTAATTCAAAATATTAACAAATATAGACATTCGTGTGATCAAGTATATTTTATTATACATATTTCAGAGGTACTGAGCTATTTACAATGAGGGCGTACTGTTGTAAATAGCTCAGTACCTCTGAAATATGTATAATAAAATATACTTGGTCACACGAATGTCTATATTTGTTAATATTTTGAATTAATATATATATATATATATATATTGTTATACTTTGGGAGGGTCATGTTGCCAATAAGAAACACACGTACCAGTTGCTTTCACTTCAATTTATTATAATAAATTTATAATAAATTTATAAATTTATAAATTTCTGGTTGGTTGGTTGGTTCCACAACCAGATAGTTGTTTATATATTGTCATAGTTCTTTCGTCACACACTCTGTGACCTCTTCAGTGACTGGGGATTCCTTTCTTTGTTTCTGTGCCTCTCCTTTGTTCTGTCCTATGCCAACCAACCAACCAGAAATTTATAAATTTATAAATTTATTATAAATTTATTATAATAAATTGAAGTGAAAGCAACTGGTGCGTGTGTTTCTTATTGGCAACATGACCCTCCCAAAGTATAACAATATCGGTTTCAACACACGATTTCAGATAAAGAATCTTGCTAAACAAATTCAGAAACGAAATATATATATATATATATTACCAAAATTAGATTAAAGATGCCATGTCTGAGAGTATCAGAAGCATGCGCCATACCACCTGTGGAATAAGCTCAAAGATTCCAAGTAATAAATCCAAGCATTTATTAACATTAAATTAAAAGTCGAATGACATATATATATATATATAAAATAAACACATCAAACAATTACAGGGGATAATTTGTAAATAGTGTAAACACACATATATATATATACAATATATTAACAAATGGAAACTATATTTATAAAACCATATTTATTTCATTATACATATTTCAAGGACACCAAAGCAAATTATAGTGCGCTTTCATCAGATAAAATATAATATAGGTCAGTTTTATAAACAAATATTGACATACTATCTGGGAGCTTCCAACTACATGGTCGCATTCTTTAAGGGTATGTCAATATTTGTTTATAAAACTGATCTATATTATATTTTATCTGATGAAAGCGCACCATAATTTGCTTTGGAGTCCTTGAAATATGTATAATGAAATAAATATGGTTTTATAAATATAGTTTCCATTTGTTAATATATTGTATGTTTACTCCAAAAATGTGTTGAGTGCTTTATATCAGTTATAAAAATATTTGCTTGTTGTACCCCAACAAATTAAATAGAACTTCTACATTTGTATATATATATATATATATATATATATATATATATATATATATATATATATATTATCATTCATCATCATTGCTAATATTGGCAATATGGCCGACATTACTCATGACACCACCACCACCACTACTACTGCTGTTGCTATTACTATACTACTACTACTGCTACTACTACTACTGCTGCTGCTGTTATTACTATACTACTACTACTACTATTACTACTACTGCTGCTGCTATTACTATATTACTACTACTATTACCACTATTACTGCTGTTGCTGCTATTACTATACTACTACTACTACTAGTACTACTACTACTACTACTACAACTACTGCTGTTACTGCTATTACTATACTACTACTACTATTACTGCTGTTGCTGCTATTACTATACTACTACTACCACTATTACTGCTGTTGCTGCTATTACTATACTACTACTACTACTATTACTGCTGTTGCTGCTATTACTATACTACTACTACTACTACCACTATTACTGCTGTTGCTGCTATTACTATACTACTACTACTACTACTACAACTACTGCTGTTGCTGTTATTACTACTACTACTACTGCTGCTATTACTATACTACTGCTGCTGCTGCTGCTGCTGCTGCTGCTGTCCTTAATTACTCAGGTGTAAGATTGGATGGAGTGAGAGGCTTGAAACTTTACAAACTGTGACCAAAAATGTTTGTTCTATTCTAGTATTCTTTTATACCTGAGTACACATTTAACGAGTTTCTTGGTTTACTCTATTTTAGTATTCTTTTATACCTGAACACACCTTTGATAAGTTGCCGACCGGAGATGAAAACTTAGCAGACATCATAAAACAACTTGAAAACTGGAAAGTAGAATATGAAAAGTAAGAATGTTTTATATTCCCTTACACCCTACCTTGCTGCCATCATCCCACCCCAACACCTATGTACCCAATTCTTCAGGCTTCTTCCACACCCACACACAACCCATCCAAGTCCCCAACCTTCACCATAAAGTTGTCCCCCCGGAACCTCGACATTAAGTGCCCTCACTATATAGTGATTGTCTAGGAGTCGTGACAAAAGCTCCCAGTCCACTCTGTAAAGTGGTCGTGTAGGTGTCACGACAAAAAGCAACCAGCCCACACTGTAAAGTGGTCATATAGGTAGGTGTCACGACAAAAGCGCCCAGTCCACTCTGTAAAGTGGTCGTGTAGGTGTCACGACAAAAAGCAACCAGCCCACACTGTAAAGTGGTCATGTAGGTAGGTGTCACGATAAAAGCGTCCAGTCCACTCTGTAAAGTGGTCGTGTAGGTGTCACGACAAAAAGCAACCAGCCCACACTGTAAAGTGGTCATGTAGGTAGGTGTCACGATAAAAGCGTCCAGTCCACTCTGTAAAGTGGTCGTGTAGGTGTCACAACAAAAAGCAACCAGCCCACACTGTAAAGTGGTCATGTAGGTGTCATGACAAAAACGCCCAATCCACTCTGTAAAGTCGTTGTGTAAGAGTCATGATAAAAGCACCCAGTCCACATTGTAAAGTGGTCATGTAGGTAGGTGTCACGACAAAAGCGCCCAGTCCACTCTGTAAAGTGGTCGTGTAGGTGTCACGACAAAAGGCACCCAGCCCACAATAAGCACCCAACGTACACTGTAAATAAGGTTGGCGTTAGGAAGGGCATCCAGCTGTAGAAAATAAGCCAAAATCAGTTCTGTGTATGCGAATCAAGGTCCTCTGGCCTGATTTCTCACAAAGGGGACTGCCCGTCCTACCCATGCTAGCATGGAAAATGGGCGTTAAATGATGATGATGGTGTTTTATGTGTTTGTAATAATTCAATATTTGAGCCCTTTTGCGACACTATTTCAAATGTAATACACTTTATTTAACTTACTTGATGGAGAATTTCACTATTTATTTATTCTGTTGTTAATATTATTATTGGGCAGTGGCTTCTAAATTGCTGGCTTTGTGCTTAAATCACCATCATCATCATCATCATCATCATTATCATCATGGTGGATTGGCAGTATCGGTAGAGAGTCGGACGCCATGCTTTCCAGCATAGTTACGTCCCTTTATGATCTGAGTTCAAATCCCGCCGAGGTTGACTTTGCCTTTCATCCTTACGGGGTCGATAAAATAAAGTACCAGTAATGCACTGGGTAATTGCTGTCCCTGTGCCTAAAGTAGAAACAATTATCATCACTGTTGTTATTATTATATTCCACATTTATCTTATTCAAGATATCTACATATTTATCCCTTCATAATATATTTTGCTGTAAATATTTTGTTTGTTTTATCGTTGTTTGTTTTTAATTTCTTACATTTGTATTTATTGTGTTTTCATAAAATCTATGTCAAGATGTCAAAAAGCTATTAAAGAATCCTGCGCCCCACAAATTCTGAAGATTGACGAGGATAATATGGAAGACAACATCAAAGAATTTACAGAACCAGATAATATTGACTCTTTGGAAGCATTGTTATGGTTGTCTGGCAACAATGCTGAAGAAAATATGAGTGAAAGTACTTTAGAGGGAAGCTATAATGAAGATTATGAGTTTACCGATGAATTAAGTAGTATCACATCTGAGCTGAAGAATACACCTAGCTGTGATCTGCTCCCTAAACTTAGGGAGTCAACTAAATTCTCAAAATCTTCAAATACTCAACAGCTTCACCACCAACTTACAACAATAAAACCAACCCCTTCTCTGATTGAAAAAAACCACCAGTAAGTATTAGTATGATTTTTAATGTTAGTTTGTTATAATGACTGAAA
Organism: Eledone cirrhosa; assembly: GCA_964016885.1. NCBI lineage: Eukaryota > Metazoa > Mollusca > Cephalopoda > Octopoda > Eledonidae > Eledone > Eledone cirrhosa. The sequence continues at coordinate 38,489,892 of OZ024752.1, forward strand.
TGAACTCATGAGAGAACTTTTTACATGGTCTGTTGACCTCCTAGAAATACCAGTCAGATCTTCTCAAATCACATACTAGATAATTGTTTCTACTTTAGGCACAAGGCCAGCAATTACCCAGTTCATTACTGGTACTTTATTTTATCGACCCCGTAAGGATGAAAGGCAAAGTCAACCTCGGCGGGATTTGAACTCAGATCGTAAAGGGACGTAACTATGCTGGAAAGCATGGCGTCCGACCCTCTACCGATACTGCCAATCCACCGGCCAATCACATACTAGATAATGTTATGCTAGCTAAATACGATGCATTGTTCACAATTCACACTCAGGCATCATACAACCAACCTTTCATTAGCAGGGAGAAACTTCTTGTTCATTATTCTTGCATGAATTTATTATGTAATTTTCAATTTTTACTTAAAATTTTTAAAAAAATTAAAGGAAACTGTTTACTTCATTTTAGTAACTTATGTTTAAAGCATTTTTGTGAAAAATAATTCCATTCCCATTAATATTCTTTCTTCTGATTCCACCAGATTATTTCCAAGATCTCCATCATTTAAAGAACCTGTCATCAAAAACCAAACTTTTAGTAATAAACAAGAAAAGAAGCCAAATTTGAAATATCTTTCTCGACCAAGTTCTGCCAGAGCAACCATTGGTTATGCCAATGCAACATCTTTACTTCCTTCCTTACCATCTATATCTATCAAACAAAAACTGTATCCACCAAATTAATTCTTTCAATAAATATGATTGACAATAGAAAGTGTTGTTTTAATTACCTACTTTCTTTTTTTTTTTTTTTTTGTGTGTATGAAATGTTTATTTAGTCTCTGTTTTATTTTACAAAGCTGTTTATACAAAAACAAAACACTATTAAAGAGAACAAAAAAAGAAAATGAAAAGAAGAAAAACTATGTTTTCATCCTGCGCCGTCATGTATTTTCTTGATGTGAACCCTTTGTGGTCAATAAAGAAACCATTATTTGGTAGTATCGGTAGAGTGTCAGACACCATGCTTTGACGCATAGAGTTACGGCCCTTGCCATTCTGAGTTCAAATCCCGCCAAGGTTAACTTTGCCTTTCATCCTTACGGGGTCGATAAAATAAAGTACCAGTAATGCACTGGGTAATTGCTGGCCTTGTGCCAAAAGTAGAAACAATTATTATATAAATTCCGACCTTACACACTTACACCTCTCCAAGACAATGTCACTGGACCTAGATCTTTGGCGCTGCGCAGTAATACAGAAGACCCGCCTTTCCTAAGTACAAAGCAAAATCTACAGTCAGTAGGCACCTCCTAACCAAAAATACACCCCCATCCCACTACCCCTACCCCCACCGCCATCTACACCACCCCTTTCGATGTAAAGTTATGTTGGTGCCACAACATCCAGTCCTAAACAAATGAGGTTGTGTAGGT